>OX030957.1:5125800-5288300 GCA_943735955.1 Piscicola geometra | reverse complement strand
TGGTGGTGGTAGTGTTGGTGGTGTTGGAGAAGCTTCAAATGTTGATTCTTAGCCTTGAGCTTCTTGATACACTTAAACTATAATTCGTTACTAAAAATAATGCGCTACACGAAATGGATTATGACATTTAATATAATTAAATATATATTATAATAAAGAATTTGTTTTGACAATAAAAATACAAACGTAAAAGCCGCCACCAAAAGCGGATCAAACCTTCATATCTGGAATGTTGACGAGGTCTCGCTTGATGGCTCGGAGTCTTTGTGGATACTGTTCTCGGTACTGCACCTTTGAAGTGAGCGCCTCATCATTTTATATATTTACGAGAATGTTTTTATTGGTTATAATATACAATATATAAATAAATAATGCGTATTTATAAAGCGCCAAGGCACGCAAATGACGCGCCATTCACACGACATGAGTCGTGAAACACCGCATCATATACACTAGGTATATGATAGCTCACGGCTGGCTGAACAGGGATTCGAGCTGGCGACCTTTAAGTTGCAGGTCCAACGACTTTACCATCTAAGCCAACCCGCTCGCCAAATTATTATTTGTTTAACTATTAAAAAGTATTACTAATAAAATGATCAATGAAGATAACAGTAAAAATAAAATATATAAAAAGAATAAATTTAAATAAAATACAATGTGAAAATAGTATAAAAAAACTGACCATTTTCTGGAAGTCGACCACATAGATGAAGCCACTTATCATCACCTTGACAGCCTGTTTGCCCTCCTTAAATGCCCCCTCCACCTCTGTGTTGGTTCGTTCGTCGTACTGCCACCATCCCTGGTTGCCTTGGTAGTACCAGATGTGCTGCTGGTTGTCTGTGTGGTTGGATAGATAGATTGATAAAGAAGGGTTGCATAGATGAATAGAGATAGTTTGGTTGGATTTGTCAGTTTTAAATGGGTTTAGAATAAGTAGTTTTATAGAATATTTTAAGTAAATGATGTGGGTGAGTAGATGATAGTGTATAGATAATTTTGAAGGATGCAGCTTGTTATGCTCACCTGACTCAACTATCTGATTGTTCAGAACGATTGGTTTTAACAAATAATCATCAGGAATCTTTTTTCTGCACAATGCACACCTAGTTTGAAGTATGAAATAAATTAATTTACAAAACATTAAAAAGTTATGTAAAAAAATTCTCAATATTTATGTAATATAATAAAAAATTAGGTTTTTGTATTTTGAAAAATATTTACTTTTGTATTAAACCTCTTGCCATGTGTAGACATTCCCTTGGCACATAGGTAGCAAAAGACATGTCGACAAGGTAAGATGATTGGCTGTAAGTACTTCTGTAGGCATACTGCACACTCTTCATCTATTTTTTTATAGAGATTAAATTTAATAAAATAAGAAAAAAATAATTTCAAAAGTTCATACACAGTCTTTTTTATAAGACTAGTGGAAAACTTACAAAACAAATTTTAATTTTCAAAATAGTTGTAATAAATTTATGGAAAATTGAATTTTGATAAAAACTAATTTAGAAAGTTGAAATTTAATACCATTATCGGATTTTTGAGACATTTAAATTGGTCCTTTTAAGTATGATTATTTAATTTTACCTTTAAAAATTATTTATCTTTCAAATATATTACTTTAAATTTTATCTTTATAAATATTTATCTTTAAAATTTAAAGTTTAAAAGATAAATATTTGAAATAACTATTCGCAAAATAGGTCATATAAAATAAATAAACAGGTCATAGATATCCTACAAACAACAAGTATATCTATGAAACAGGTGTTTGAAGATTTAAAATAAATAAAATTAGAAATGCAAAAAACTTTTTTTTTAATAAAAAAACTTTTGTTACTCTTACGTTATAAAATGTATAATTAGTAACTTTTATTAACCATTTACATTCTTTAAAACATAAAAGTTTTATGATAAAACTAATTCTTTTGGTATATTTAAGAAAAAAATTAAATTATAAATATTAAATTAATATTTATTTCAAAAGATTATCGACTTTGATAAATACATTATTTGAATAGTTATATTATAAAAATTATATTGATAATCATAAATAAATTTAAAAAATATTATAGAAGTTATTTTAAAGAATCATCTGTTTCGTAATTGAATAATTTAAAGTTCTGGATCTAAAAGTAACAAGTTCTACAAGTAAAAAACAAAATAATTAAATTCTTTAAGAATACTTCGAACATACTCAGTAGTAAATGTAGATTGCGAAATCGTCGTTTTCTTTTAGAATATTTTTATGGAAGGTGAGTTTCACATCCAATAATAATAACTTAAAAAATTGATAACAGATGCGTTAAATAGAATATTTCAATACTAAAAATAGAAACCAATAATTTTTTCAAATATTGATCAAATCAACAACTAACAAATAAAAAATGACTAGCTTCAATCAATCAATCAAATAAATTTCTATAATGCTCTTTCCTCAAATTCAAGAGCTTCCTCAATACTTAAGATAAAACTATAGTTTAAGTCATTTTTTAGATCAATTCATGACGTCCTCACAAACATTCATTCAGAAGAGAATGACAGCTCAGATCTGCTCCACCAAGCAGCTCTATACAACAATGTCCAACTGATGGAATCTCTTCTACTCGGCCCTGTCGAACAGCACGTTAACAATCACAACATCCGTGGAAGGACCCCCCTCTTCATTTCCACCTCCAATAATCACCTTGAGTGTTCCCACTTGTTGCTGATGGCTGGAGGTGGCACATTTCAGTCTATCTTTATTAATTTTTTCAGAAATTATAGTTTTGTCGTCAAATCTTGTGTATTGTTTAAAAAAACAACAAATTTATGTAAACTTGTTTTAAATATTTATATCAAAAACCTATAGTTCATCTATTATCATCATCATCTATATCAAATATCTATATCATGTATAGCAAAAACATAAAGATCTCAAAGGATAAATAATATTAAATACTTTTCAGCTGACCCCAACATACCATGTCATGGAGAGTTTGAAGGAATGGTAAGTTGTATGGGAATATAGTCCATTATATTATATATATTATATAGATCTCATTGAAGAAAGGCATCATTGATAAGGAACCATTTTAAATATTCATAATTAGATAAAACCAAGTCATCATCATTAATACCACCACTATCATCAGCAACATCTTAATTTTTTTACAAATTTACATTGCTAATCAACACCTATTAATCACCCAATCTCATCATCACTATCATCACCTCCATCTTCAATCACTCCACTTACCACCCACCTCTTTTTCTATTTATCCATCCATCCATCATCCCACCATCCCATCCATCATCCCACCATCCCATCCATCATCCCACCATCCCATCATCCCACCCACCATCCCATCATCCCACCCACCATCGATCCACCCACTATCTCAACCACCACCTTCCATCCACCCACCCACCCACCATCCCATCATCCCACCCACCCATCATCCCACCCACCTTCCACCCACCTTCCACCCATCCACCCACCTTCCACCCATCCATCCACAGACACCCCTCCACATAGCGTCCCAGCAAAACCACAAAGGCCTGGTTGACCTGCTCTTGGACTACAATGCAGACGTTGGCCTTGTGGACGCGTGGGGTCGTAAGCCCTTCGATCTCGCCCTCCTAAACCACAACCACCAATGCGTCGAAGCCATCAAGAACCATATGGGTGCTGTGTATTATGATAGTTATAGTTTAAATGTTATTAATCATGATAATAATATTATTAATTATAATTATAATGATCAATGTAAAAATAATATTAATTAGAGTAATTAGTTATAATAATAATAAAATTTAATGCTTAATTTAAAAGTATATTAATTATTAGTTATTATCATTATTTTGAAATTGCTGATAAGCTGTTTCAAGTATCCTTCCATTGATGAGTCTCAGAGTTTTTAATAAATCATTTAATTATTATTTCTGGAAAAACACTCAAAAAGACAACTATTTTGCGCACACGAACGTAAAATCCGTGTAGTAATTAAATGTTCGATTCACTGAATAATAAAAAAATCTTATTAAACTGTTATCTCCAACTCATTTAATCTATTGCAGATATTTCTATATTAAGAAAACAAGAAGCTAAATATGGTATGTGTTTATGAAAATGGCTAATCATTAATAACTCACATTATAGACGATTTAAATATTATTTCAATAAATCTATTGATTCATCTTTCATACAACGATAGCTTACCCAATCAATCAATCAATCAATCAATCAATCAATCAATCAATCAATCAATCAATCAATAAATCAATAAATCAATCAATTGATCAATCAATCAAATAATTAATTAATTAATTAATTAATTAATCAACCAATCACTCACTCACTCAAATGTACCTTTTTCTATTAACTCATCGTCATCAGCACTGATAGAGGCGTTCAAAGGCGACAATGTGGCGGTGGTGGAAAAGATAGTCGACAGTCTGAACCTCTCGAGAGGTGAACTACGCGAGATCGTCAATAATTCAAAATTCGAAGAACACGAACACGATATTCTATACAGGTTTGATGTTTTACTAAAACTTGTAGTCCGTTAAAAAAATATTTTAAATTTTTAAATACTTTTTCACTGAATATATTTTAAATACCAAGAAAAGTCAATTATATTTGTATACGGATATATTTAATATCAGCGGATTCTTTACTCATCATTGTTATAATTTTATAACACAAACACGATAAACTCATTCATTTACGCAAAACCACTTAATTATGTTTCACTTATCTACATTCATCCTTTTCTACCATCACATTCCATACTCCTACCGGTCACAAATGACCAAAGACAACCAACAACAGCGTATGCAGGCAAGGCAACGTGGAAATGTGCCGAACGCTCGTGAAACTGGGCGCTGACTTGCGAGTCGAGGCTTCCAGCGGTCTTTCTCCCGTCCATATTTCGTGTCTCGCTGGCAATTTGGCGTGTCTGGCAGTGCTTCTCGAGGTTACTAGGGCGTTGTCAGCGAGGTGTATGTGGCGTTGTTATGGATGTGTTTGTGGCGTTGTTATTTAGGTGTTTGTGGCGTTGTTATGGAGGTGTTTGTGGCGTTGTTATTTAGGTGTTTGTGGGGTTGTTATTTAGGTGTTTGTGGGGTTGTTATGGATGTGTTTGTGGCGTTGTTATTGAGGTGAATTGGAAGGTGATTGTCTAATGAGTATTATAGCTTTTATAGCTTATAGTTATAGCGCCCAAAACGATGCATTTGTTGAATAAAACGTATTTTTCTCTCACAAATATAGCATCTGAACTGAGTGAATATCCCAAACTTCCAGGCTTTTCCGCAGCACCTGTACATTCCGACGTTCGAGGGCAGTTATCCCATCCATCTGGGATGCATGCAGGGCTACAGGGATGTGGTCGAGATGCTGGTGAATCTGATGCTGAGGCAGATAGCTTGTGAATCGAATAGCAGCGAAAAATCATTGCGAGAAACGATGAAGGAAGATGAAATCAAGAACTTTTCACCAATGAAGAACTTTCCCTTAAAAGAGATAAAAGATTTGCCGCTTGAAAGTCTAGTCTTTGAAGATGTAAACTTGTTCGAGTGTCTGAAAACGACCGAATCTTACGAAGAATTCCTGGCAAGCATGAACGTCAGAGACGCCAGGGGCTGCACAGCACTGCACATCAGTGTGCTGGGAGGTCAGTTGGATCTGACGCATTTTCTACTCAGTCTCTCGGTCAGCCCGCCACAAGGCATGGTTGGTGATGCTGGTGTGGTTGGTGTGTCAGAAGGTAATAGTGATGATGGGGCAAGAGAGAAATGTGAGTCTGAGACGAGTTTCAGTAAAAAGTCGCTCCGGAAGTCGGTGATGGTGGTGGATAGTTTATCGGAGGATGGTGAAACAGCCTTACACATGGCTTTGGCAAACTTTTGTTCTACTCTCGAAGACAAAATGATCAAGATGCTCAAGCTACTCCTACACTTCGGCGCGAATCCAAATTTGGCCATGTCGCTTCGTAATGAGAATGGAACAATGGCGTCTGTTAAGCCCTTAGTGAAGGCGGCCCAATCGAAGAGTGGCGAGTGTGTGAAGATGCTCCTGCAGTATGGAGCGGTGGATGAGGGGCAGGAGGCTTTGAAGGCGGCTGTGGAGGCAGATGAGGAGGAAGTGGTGGGAGAGTTGATCAAGGGACTGTTCATGGTCGATCACGAGGTTGCCTTCGTGAAGCCCGCTTCAAACTCAGATGGCGCCACAATCTGCAAGTCATCGAGTGCCAAGGCGAATGATGGGAAGGTAGGAGGTTTGGTGCTCGAATGGAACGCACTGGGGCTGAAGAGGATCTGTAAGAGCTGGTTCGAGAAGGCCTCTTCCCAATACCACACTGCCATCGAGCCTTCCCCGCCCAAGCACCGCTCGCCAGACGAGGATTTGACGTGGAGCATCACCCGAATCGATCTCTCCGGCAACCGCATTTGTGCGCTCGATTCTTTTGTCTTTGGCTTCAGAAACCTCAAGAAGCTTGATGTGTCGGGTAACAATGTGAGTCTTATATTGCATCACCACCCGGGGTTTATTGATCAAATGAATACATTTCCTCAGATTAACAAGATTCGATTGGATTGTGGGAGTCCGAATAATTATTCTGATTTTGTTGCAAATGCGGCTAGCAATATAGAAGAAGTACACTTTGAGTCCTGTAGTGAATATGCCTCCACTGATACGGAGGAAACAAATGACAGCAATATCACAAGTGGCCCAAGAAAAGACACACAAATAAACGCTTGCATGAACAACTCTTTCAGCAGTTCCATCGAAGAAATAAACCTCAGCAAGAATCGTTTCGAAATTTTTCCAGAGTGTCTGCTGGCACTGCCCCTCTTGAAACGACTCAACCTCTCTTGCAACTTCATCCCGTTGCTGCCTTCTCAAGTGTGGAGCAAGTCTTCCCTCATAGAGTTGGACATCTCCCACAATTCCATCTGCTCCTTGGGCCTCGAAGCCTTCGACGACTCCTTCTCTAAAAACTGCAGTAAGACCAGATTCAATAGTGTCTCGTTGGCATTCGATCCTCCGGCAAGCGTTGAAACAGCTTCTTTGAGCGAAGATTGTTCCACTTCCGACGCTGAAGAATTGAAAGATTCAGAACACAAAAACAGTCCAGAGGAGATCTTTTCACCCGTGTTCGACTGGAGGCAGCAGATCAAACAGCAGCACTCTGCCTACAACGACGATGAAGGCCACGGGGAAGGCATGCACGAGAACGACTTCTCCCCCTGTCAAATGAAGGAACTCAATCTCTCCTACAACCTTCTTGAACGTCTTCCCTTCACACTTCCCTGTCTGGCGTTCAGCCTTGAGAAGCTCAACCTCTCGGGAAACAAAATCAAGAACTTCGGAGTGGTCCACAACTACCCTCCAAGACTGCAAGTTCTCGATCTGTCGCACAACGAGCTCATCTTCAGCGACAGCCACACCACTCCATCTCGCTCGATGCCCAGGCCAGCTTCTGCATCGAGGACGGGTGGTCGAGGCTCGTGTGCCAAGCTGACTAAAGACTCGCTTCTTTCTTTGTGGGTTTTTCTGATTTGTAAGATAAAATTACCTAACTGTAGAATCGCATCAGACAAACAATTTCAACCGCAATTTTTTCACTGACAACATTCAAAACGCGTGATAAAAATCCATCTTTGCTCCTTACCCATCTTCCACTCGTTTCCAAAACATTTGCAGCAGCTCGGGCGACAGGCATGCACGCCGGAGCAGCATGAGATCCGTCTTTTCCACCTCCATTTCTTCACCGTTTCCATGCAAGCATTGCCGCCACACACAGCTCATCAAACTCAAGACCCTTCTCCTCAACAACAACCGCCTGACTGCCTTCGACTTCATGTGCTTTGAAGATTGCAACGCGAAAGGAACTCTCAAGGATAAAGTTGGTTGCGACGTTTTTATTAGAATTTATTTTTAAAAAATACTCAAATACCTGAAATTTTTTTTAAAATCTTTAAAAGGTTTTTGAGTTCACAAGGTAGCAACTAAAAACTTCATCTATTTCATGTGTTTTATACCATTAATAAAAAAACTGTATGATGAATATGAATTTTATTTTTGTCCTCATCATCACCACCACCACCACCAAAACTACCATTATCACCATCATCATGACCAACACTACCATCATCACCATCATCATGACCAACACTACCATCACCACCATCATCATGACCAACACTACCATCACCACCACCATCATGACCACCACAGACAGGCCTGCCGAAGAACCCTCCCAAGAGTCTCTTTCCCAACCTGCTGACCCTCGACCTCAGCCACAACCAGTTCAACCACTGCATCCGCCATATTGGCCTATTGCGCAACCTCACCACACTCAATATTGCCCACAATAATATAAAAGAGGTTAGGGGTAGTTGGTTGGTTTGCTCGGTACGGGTTTGCGTGTGTATGACATTTGATGTGTTTCTTTATTTTTTAAATGATATTAATTATTATTATTAGTGTTTTTAAAAATATTTTTCTGATCATAAATATTTTAATTATTATCATTAGTCTTAGTAGTATTAGTAGTATATATGCTCTGTTCATTAAACAGATGCCCAGTGAGATTGGCTCTCTCAAGAAGCTGTGGTCACTTAGTCTGGCAGGCAATCCCGTCGAAGGAGTATTGAGGTGGGTGCTAGTGGTAGTAGTAGTAGTGGAGGTAGTAGTAGTAGTAGTAGTAGTAGTAGTAGTAGTAGTAGTAGTAGTAGTAGTAGTAGTAGTAGTAGTAGTAGTAGTAGTAGTAGTAGTAGTAGTAGTAGTAGTAGTAGTAGTAGTAGTAGTAGTAGTAGTAGTAGTAGTAGTAGTAGTAGTAGTAGTAGTAGTAGTAGTAGTAGTAGTAGTAGTAGTAGTAGTAGTAGTAGTAGTAGTAGTAGTAGTAGTAGTAGTAGTAGTAGTAGTAGTAGTAGTAGTAGTAGAAGGAATTATTTACTGCGTAATTAATACTTGTATACCTTCTGTAGGAGCTTGCTGGGCGACAAGATGAGGTTGGTGAGTTCATTGGTCTCCTACCTGAAGGCCATCCAGGACCAGTTTGGGCTCATTCTTCCATGCAACCATTTATTCTTTTATTCGTCTGTTAATGAATCATACATTTTGTGTGTTTATTCTTTTATTAAATCTTAAATTCACTCATCCACCCGTTTATCTATCCATTTATCCATCCATCCATCCATCCATCAATCCATCCATTCATAAAACCATTCATTCATCCATCCATCCTACCACAGAGCAATAGCGTACAACCACCTGAAACTGATGGTGGTTGGTAAGCAGGGAGTGGGCAAGAGCTCCGTGATCAGTCTTTTGAACGCTGGAAAAAGCCGTAAATCCGTGAGTTTTGATGAATTAAATGATCAAATTTAAATTAAATTAAAGCTGAAATTTATTTAAACTCATTAGATTTAATAATTAATGAAAATATTTCAAAAATACTTTGAACCTCTTGAAGCCTTCACAAACCACCACAAACAGTACGTGAACACAGTCACAAACACTCCAAAAAAACGGACGTCAAATGAAAACGACATAAAAAACAACAATAGTCAAGACGGACTAAATGTAAAACCTGAAGAATCCTCGACCAGGGGCATTGACATAGGAGATCTGCTGTTGAGGCACGGTGACCAGGAGGTTGTGTTCAGTACCTGGGACTTTGGAGGCCAGGTGCGATGGTGGTGTGGTCAGTGTGTGGTGTGGTCAGTGTGTGGTGTGGTCAGTGTGTGGTGTGGTCAGTGTGTGGTGTGGTCAGTGTGTGGTGTGGTCAGTGTGTGGTGTGGTCAGTGTGTGGTGTGGTCAGTGTGTGGTGTGGTCAGTGTGTGGTGTGGTCAGTGTGTGGTGTGGTCAGTGTGTGGTGTGGTCAGTGTGTGGTGTGGTCAGTGTGTGGTGTGGTTGGCGTGGAATTGGTGAAGGTGGTGGTCGAGGAAAAGGGTTTCGAGTTCAAGGTCATTAAGGTCGAAAAGGTGTTATTTTTGGGGGATTATGGAATTTTCAGCTAGTGAATCTTTTAGGCAACCCATATTTCACTCATTCACTCACTCACTCACTCACTCACTCACTCACTCACTCACTCACTCACTCACTCACTCACTCACTCACTCCCTCACTCCCTCACTCACTCACTCACTCACTCACTCCCTCACTCTCTCACTCACTCACTCACTCACTCCCTCACTCTCTCACTCACTCACTCACTCACTCTCTCACTCACCCTCCACAGAAGGAGTACTACCTCACTCACCAGTACTTCCTCTCGAAGCGTTCCATCTACCTTCTTGTGTGGAGACTCACTGACGGAGTCGACGGAATTAATGAGATATTCAAATGGCTCATTAACATACAAGTGTGTGTTTGTATGTGTGTGTGTGTGTGTTTGAGGGTGTGTGTGTGTGTGTGTGTGTGTGTGTGTGTGTGTGTGTGTGTGTGTGTGTGTGTGTGTGTGTGTGTGTGTGTGTGTGTGTGTGTGTGTGTGTGTGTGTGTGTGTGTGTGTGTGTGTGTGTGTGTGTGTGTGTGTGTGTGTGTGTATGTGTGTGTGTGTGTGTGTGTGTGTGCGTGTGTATGTTTGAGGGGGGGAGCAGGTTTTTGTGTGTTTGTGTGTGTGTGTGCTTTTTAAGAAAAATTCGTTTATATATAATATACATGTTATGCTAATTGATAAACACCCACAATACCGAACTCCAAACGCACTCACACGCAACCACCACCCTCACCAATCAACCACCACCCTCACCAATCAACCACCACCCTCACCAACCAACCAACCAAACACACAACCACCCAATCACACCCAACCAACCAACCACCCAACAGGCTAGAGCTCCGGGCTCGACGGTTCTCATCATAGGCACGCACCTAGACCAACTGACGACGTTTGATTCGGCGTACATCGAGCACGCATCACGCCTGATCGAACAAAAGTACATGAACCTCGAGGAGCCAGACAAGTGGGGCTTTCCTCGGGTGATCGCGCATCTGGAGTTGTGCGCCAAAAGAAGCGACGCCAATAGGCAATCGGTCGCTCATCTTCGGGAGGCTATTTGGAAGGCGGTTAATCTGACGATAGGTGCGTGTTTTTTTTTGTTGGTGCTTCAGATACACACACACACAATCCTTCCTTCCCCCCACAAACACACTCTCTTCCTTCCCACAAACACACGCAGCAACACACTCACGCGTACACACACACACACACACACACACTCACACACACACACACACACACACACACACACACACACACACACACACACACACACACACAGCTAACCCTAACCCTAACCCTAACCCTCCCACAAACACACGCAGCAACACACTCACGCGTACACACACACACACACACACACACACACACACACACACACACACACACACACACACACACACACACACACGCGCGCGTACACACACACACACAGACAAACAGGGCATGCGTCTAGTGGACCAGAGAGTCCCGGCCAACTACGTGCATCTACAGCAGGTGGTACTGATGCTGGCTCAACAACTCAAATTACTGCGACTCGATCCAGTACTCAAAGCCGAGCAGTACAAGTGCGTGGTGGTGATGATGACGATGATGGTTGTGGGGGGTGGTGATGATGATGATCGTGGTTGTGGGGGGTGGTGATGATGGTGGTGATGAGGAAGAGGAGGAGGAAAAATAAGAAGAAGAATATGATGATGAAAATGAAATAAGACGTGATTTTTATGGTATTTTTAATTAATTTAGTTTTATTATCAAGAATTTTGAGAGACGGACATGTATTTGTAGCCTCAAAAGTATAATAGAATCATTAAATAATTATAATATTTAAATTAAATAATAATACTTTTCAAGGTTTTTAAGTCTATAAAAATTATAAAAAGATTGTTAATTCTATAAAAACTTTGAAAGGTTTTTAATTCTATAAAAACTTTAAAAGATTCTTAATATTACCTTTTTTCGGACGAACAGACAAATGGTGATTGAAAAGATGCAAGAGAAGTACGGATCGAGCTTTAAAGACTTCGGCGAACTGAACCAGGCCACCAACTTCCTGCACGAGAACGGTTCGTTTGTTTGCTTGTTTGTTTGTTTGTTTGTTCGTTCGTTTGCTTGTTTGTTTGTTTGTTCAGGAGATTTCAAGGAATACTAAGATTATTATAATTACTATTATAATTATTATAATAATTATTATAATTATAATTATTATTATAAAACCTCAATTGTTTTGAGTTTTTTCAGTGAAGTTAATGAAGCTTTTATGGAAATAATTGGAGGGAAATTTTATTTTATTTTCAGCTCTAAAGCTTCGTATTTTGAAATCGTCATCAATACCACCACCACCATTATCACTACCATTATCATCACTACCCTCACCATCATCACCACCACCCTCATCACTAACACCACAAGCGTCATCACCTTCACCACCACCCCCATCACCACCACCACCACCATCATCACAACCACCACAATCACCCTCACCACCACCCCATCACCGCCACTACCACCATCATCATTACCACCATCACCACCACCATCACCACCCTCACCACCACAATCATCATCACCACCATCACCACCCCTCACCATCACCATCATCATGACCACCCCTCACCATCATCATCATCATCACCAGGTCTTCTCCTTCACTACGACGACGTCAACCTCAAGCAACTCTACTTCCTAGATCCGCAGTGGCTGTGCGACATGCTCGCTTGCATCGTCACACCACAGGAGATTAACCGACTAGCCGTCAATGGTTGGTTGGTTGGGTGGTTGGTTGGTTGTGATGATGATAATGGTGATGAGGATGGTGATGATGATGATAATGGTGGTGGTGGTGATGATGAGGGTGGGGATGGTGGTGCCAGTGGTGGTGGGGGTGGTGGTGGGGGTGGTAAGGATGAAGGGTAGTTGTGATGATGAGGGGTGGTTGTGGGATGGTTGTTGTAATGATGATGGCGATGTTTGTGATGAGATTGGTACTGATGATGGTTTTGATGATTATGAATTATTTATTGTACACACACACACACACACACACACACACACACACACACACACACACACACACACACACACACACACACACACACACACACACACGCACACACACACACACACAGGTGTCATGAGGGTGGACGACCTTCCTAACCTCTTTCGAGGGGTCACTTCCAAGACGGAAGATCTGAAATGCTTCATGGTGAAACTGATGCACAAGTTCGAAGTGGCCCTGCAGTGGGACCACAAGCACCTCCTCATCCCCTCCCTCCTGCCCACCGACACCAAGGACAAACAGCAGTTTGTGATGGTAAGTTGTGGTGTTTGGAGTTTTGGCGTTCAACCTTTTTCATCTTTTCTCATTTTATTTAAAACTTTCAACTTCATTATTTATTTATATTTTATGAGCAATTTAAGAAATATACAAGGCTTGACCGAATTATAAAGTAATTTATTAACGTCTCCATGCAACTCTGATCTTCATCACACCAACCCAGATACCCACAAACGAAGAAGTGGACATTTCAACACACACAACAAGGGCCACCACCAGCAACAACAAAGCATCGTCATCATCACCCCTCCACAACCAGACTCCCACCATCCACTCTAAAACCTCCCCACAACTCAGTACCCTCTCCGGCCAATCGCCACCTTCTCACCCAACCCTCTCATCCTCTCTCACCACAAGTTCCAGCTCTGGTTCGTTGACCGCGACAACAGAGATTAACAACCCCAAGATCACCAGGAAACCCAACCCTGCCCTTTCTTTCTTCCGAGTCTACACCATGTCTTACTTTCCTTCTGGTATGTTCTCTCAATTGAGTTCTATTGTATTATTAATTTCAAATGGTATTGCATTTGATTACATCTTAATATGTTTTATGGTATTTTATTGTGTTTTATTGAATTTTAATTCGATTTTCAAACATCTTTTTGATAACTTCAATGAAAATCAACCCTTGGCTACAGGCTTCTGGTCGAGACTGATGACCAGAATGCTGGGTGACCCGCTCTACTCAACGGTGCTCAGACGTCTGTACCCGCTGGATGGCCTCCAAGACCGCATGGTCGACGTGAACAACCTGCCCGGCTCCTATTGGCACTGCTGGCAAACAGGCCTCGAACTGCGCTACCTCTCGCTGCCCATCCTCCGGGTCAAGGAGGTCTCACCGGTCACGTCAGCCGGAGTGTTCGACTACCAACGCTATCATTTGGTCCTGAAGGAAGAGAACAACTTTACGTGGAGTTCCGTTTTGAATATCGACGCATCGATGCTTGAGATAGTCGTCTTCAGTGAGTCGTTCACGCTCACGCCGTCGCACCAGACCGACCCGATCGTCATCTACCCCACATCGGAGACCGCCGTGAGACTGCTGACCATGGCCGTGGAGCAGATTGACACCCTGCTCGAGGACTGGTACCCCAGCATCGGGACCAGATTCACCAAGGATATCAAGGTTTCGGCGTGCTTTGTGCTTTGTGTAAATTATGTATAGACCTTTTTGGTCGTATAAAAATTTAATTTTTTTTCTAAAAATTTAATTTTTGGCTACTTATCGGCTATATTCATTGAGTCCATAATTACCCATTCCACATTTAAACACACTGTTTATCTTGCCATCACCAAGGGTTCAATGCTGATCAACCGATTGGTGCCTTGCACGCAGTGTCTCATGCAGCAGATGGAGGGTCTGCAGGGACACATTGTCGATGGCTTCGTTAAAGTCGCCTTAGACGATTACGAATCATCGACGTCTGACCGGGCAACGTCCGCTGGAGCCGACGGAACTTCTGTGAATTCTAAGGCCTTCCCGCTGTCACCCACCCACTCTTCGTCGTTCAGAGCTTTCAACTTACTGAAGGAGAAGCTTTTAGCGCCTAGTTCTGAGCCATCGAGTGTCCAGAATTCTCAGCTGTCCATCTCCAGGTATTGAGGGCTTCAGATCGTTCCCGACCTTTCAGTTGTGTGGTGCTTGAGTGTCAAAATCCAGCATGACAAATTTATTCAATTTTTTTCACTAAAATCTTCAATGATATTCCAAACCTCTCATTAGACGATCACTGATCCACCACACCAAAACTACCTCTCACATCAACACCACCAACCCAACCCAACTCAACACCACCAACCCACCCAACACCACCAACCCACCCAACACCACCAACCCACCCAACACCACCAACCCACCCAACTCAACCAACACCACCAACTCAACCAACACCACCCACCCAACACCACCACCCAACCCAACTCAACCAACAACACCCACCCACCCACCAAGGAAACCCCTCAACACTCCGGTCAGCTTCACCAGTCATTCCGAGTCTCCCGACCGAGTGGTCTACTGCCTGAGCATCGAGCAATGCATCCAAATCGCTCAGATGAACAAGGTGGTCAGTTGTCCCAGGCATGGCAACCTGGGTCCGGCGTTTGCGGCCGATTTAGCCGGCTTCGTCCACTTTTTCCACGTCGCTCCTGATACCGTGAGTATAATAGTCACACATAAGCACATATACGCATGCGCGCGCTCAAACACACACACACACACACATACACACACACATACACACACACACACACGCGAAAGGTCTTTTACGACCTGAAGGCTGACCTCCTGGTCTCACACGAGAGCCTGCACAGACAGCACTTTTTGGGCAAGGGAACCTTCGGAGCTGTCTTCTCTGGCACCATCACTCACAGGGTTTGACCCAGTTTTTTGCACAACGTCACTACAACGTCACATCACTACACTATCAATCCCTGCAATAGATCGTGGCAACACTACATCACGCTATTACTACGCAGTATTTATAAAGGTAGTGTGTTATAGTACCATAATGGTACTGTACCATTACTACATTGGTGCGAATGGAAATGTGCAGCTTAGTTGTCTAGAAGCCTGTTATGGTTATAAGCCACTGTAAGAATTCTCTTTATTATTATTATTATTTTTATTATTTTCAATATTAATATTCATTATTACTACTACTACTACTACTTCTAATACACAGTCGACAGAGCAGACAGAGGCGGTGGCTCTGAAGTTTCTGCAGCCTGTGCTACCCGACGAAGAAGTCGCTGCAGACGTTATGAGGCATATCAAGGTGGGGATGAAGGGATGGATGGATGAATGAATGGATGAGTGAATGGATGGATGAATGGATGCATGAATGGATGCATGCATGCATGCATGCATGGATGAATGAATGAATGGGTGGATCAAAATGTGGTTGCGTATACTTATGGAATGGTTCTAAGATGGATGGATGCATGAATGTATGGGTGTATGAATGGATTGATGTATGGTTGCGTATATGAATGGGATTATGCTTGGATAGATGCATGGATCGATGAATGAATGAGAAATAGTTGGATGGATACATTTTTGGATGAATGGAAGGATGGATAGATAGATGAGAAAACAATACCACAGCGAATAATTTCCATCCACTCTTCCACAACAGAGGGACATCAGCATGTGGAACAAGGACCCGTGCCAGAGTTGCTGCGACGCGTACACGATCGTTCGCAAAGAACTCTCCATCCTGCTGCACCTGCGGCACGCGCACGTCGTCCCGTTGATCGGCCTCTCGGTGTCTCCCCTCTGCCTCGTTCTGGCCCTCGCGCCGTTGGGATCGCTGAACGAGCATCTGAAAAAGTATTCCAAGTACGCGTCGAAATTGCCGCTGATCACCGTGCAAGAAGTGGTCGTACAGGTTGGTGGGTTGGGTGAGTGGGTGGGTAGGCGTGGTGATTGTTTGTTGTGGGTGAATGGGTGAGTGTTGCGGGTGTGTGTTATTGTTGTGGCTGGGTGATATTATCAATCAAATGATTTATTAATTCTTTGTTTGAAAATTCAATTGTTTATTAAACTACTCATCCATCCATTCATCGAATTATCTATTCATTAATCCATGCATCCATTCATCCATCAACTTATCCATCCATCCATCAACTTATCCATCCATTCCTTCATCCATCCATTCATCCATTCACGAAGGTCTCTTCAGCCCTAAAGTACCTGCACTCAAAGCAGATCATCTACAGAGACCTCAAGTCAGAGAACATTCTGGTGTGGTCTTTCCCACAACGCCTGCCAGGTTGATGGGGTTGTTATAGGCTGGGGTGGGTTGGGTTGGGTTGGGGTGGGTTGGGGTGGGTTGGGATGAGTTGGGGTTGGGCTGGGGTGGGTTGGGTTTGGGTTAGGGTTAGGGTTAGCTTAGGTTAGGGTTAGGTTGGGTTGGGGTTAAGCTTAGGGTTAGGATTAGCTTAGGCTGGGTTAGTTTGGAGTCAACAGGGTTCTGTCAAGGTATGTTAGCTTGGGTTTAAGGTTAGGTACAGTTAGATTGGGGTTAATAGGGTTAGGGTAGATTATGTTAGATTGGGGTTTACAGGGTTGTGTTAATGTAAAGTTAGATTGGAGTAAAGATGGTTTATGTTAGATTAGTTTGGGTTAGATTGGGGTTAACAGGGTTATGTTATGTTAGATTAGATTGGGGTTAAGGTTAGGTTCGGTTTGTTTAGGTTCACTATTTCTAAACCTAAAAAATATTCGAAAAGTGCATTTAAAGAAGGATTAAGTTGGTTTTGAAGAGAACTGAGAGTTTTGTCGTAAGAATTTTATACACAGGATCAAAAGCAAAGAAATCGTAGTACAAAAAATAAAATTAGATAAACGCTATTTATTTGCTTGCCAACCTAATAAAACGCCTAAGCGAGAAAGGCTAATTCTCAGATGCACCACTATTAGTTGTTATAACCTTGACACCATATTCGCTTCGCCATTGTTAAATTAAACCTTTTTCTCATTCCACCTTAGTTTTACCATTTACTACATTTATTTCATCAAACTTCATTTCACCTTTATTCCACCATTTACTACATTACCATTACTTAAAACTCTCCCTCCACCATACCTACATATTCCGCCAAAACCATCACCATTAACACCACCCACCAACCAACCAATCACCACCACCACCAATCCATCCTCAGCGGCTGGTCATCGGCCAGTGCCGGCTGACGTCAAGTTGGCCGACTACGGAGTCAGCAGGGTGGTGCTGCCCAGTGGCACCAAGGGCCTGGCTGGCACGCTGCCCTTCATGGCTCCCGAGATCATCCTCCAGAATGGCGAAGAGACCTACACTGAGAAGGTGCATTGGCGTGGTGGTGGTGGTATTGGTTTTTAGTTTTATTATAATACTATTATTGTTAATCATTTTATTCTAATATTATTATTATTGTTTTATTATTACCATCATTATCATCACCGTCATCATCCTCTCATCATCATCAAGCCGCTTATTTGTGAGTAGCGCTATATAATAATAATAATAATAATATTGTTGTTTTTATACAGTGCTTGGGCACGCAACAAAGCGCTCTCAGCACGTCGTATTGCAATAAAGAAATTGTAGTTCTTTTTCCCCACAACGTAACACGCCCATCTTCCACCTCTCCCCCTCCATCCCTCCATCCCCTTCTTCTTCTTCCTTCTATCCCCTCCATCCTCCTCTTCATTCTTTCTCCGCCTCCCACCCTCCTCCCTTCCACCTTCCACCCCTCTTCTTCTCCTCCCCCCCCCCTTCCACCTCTCTTCTCCACCCGCCCCTCTTCTCCACCCACTCCTCTTCTCCACCCACCCCTCTTCTCCACCCACCCCTCTTCTCCATTCACCCCTCCTCTCCTCCCACCCCTCTTCTCCACCCACCCCTCTTCTCCACCCACCCCTCTTCTCCACCCACCCCTCCTCTCCACCCACCCCTCTTCTCCACCCTCCTCCCCATTCCACTCCTAAGGTCGACTGTTACTCCTTCGCACTCCTCCTCTACGAACTGCTCACCCTCAAGTTTCCCTACGAGGGTGATCCCTACCTGGGCACGTGCAAAATCAACCTTAAAAGCCACGTGCTCGCCGGTGGTCGACCCGCCCTGTTGTTGAAGGTGGGGGGGAGGGGTTAATTTGTGTGGGGGGGAGGGAGGGGGGATAGGGAGATTTGGGGGAGAGAGGTAGGGGGGGAGAATAGGGAAAAGGGGTTGAGTTTGGGGAGTGGACGGTGGGGTTAAAGGCATTGGTGGGTGGAGTTTGTGGGGAGGGAAGGTGGGGTTAAAGTTAATAGGGAGGAAAGTGGAGGAAGGTTGTGTTGGTTAGGTAGAGAAAGGTGGTGTTGGTTGGGGAGGGAAAGGTGGTGTTGGTGGGGGAAGGAAAGGTGGTGTTGGTTGGGCAGGGGAAGGAGAAATGGAAGTGGAAGGTGGTTTTGGTGATAGGATATGATTATGTATTGCATTAACTTGTATTGTTCAACACTTCTTTCCATCTTGCATTGTATTGTATAACACTCCCCTTCGTATTCCCAACCAGGAGACAAACTACCCGACAAATGTCCTTGAACTACTGACCTCATGCTGGTCACATGACCCAGACAAGAGGCCCTCAGCCAATCAGATCGAGGCATTCTCCAGACAGCCGGAGTTCTGCAGTCTGCTGAATGCGTGGGCGTGCGCGGTGGACGTGAAGTGTGCGTGTGTGCTTACGGATGTGAAAGGTGGATTAGAGGGTGCGTTTGTTTTGAGGATTTATTTGTATTGTTATACAATACAATAAAATACACTCTATTATTGCTACTATTCGTTCCTTACATGTTTTGTATATCTCAGAGGTTATCAGTGTTTTGTAAGACCATTTTAAATGTTATTTTTCAAAATTTTAATTTATTTATAGCGAAAAAGAACTACAAGGTGTTGATCTACGGAGAAACAGCTGGAGCGTCATCATCAGCATCATCATCATCTTCCTCTTCCTATTCATCATCGTCTTCATCATCCTCATCATCTCCATCACTTAAAAGCAAGAAATGCGGCAGTCTTTTCCTGTACAGTTGTTCTGAAGAAGGCGATGTTGACATCAAGGTGACCTTTGTTTTTCTTGAAGTTATGAAAAAGCGCTATTTAAATATATATGAGTGAGTGATTGATTGCCAATGTTATTAACTAATCTCATTTTATTGATTTATATAATATTCATTAATTTTATTTAATTATCTCATTTACTCATCAACATTAGGCGTGCTTTAAAAATTGTGAAACAACTTTCGCGCAAAAAAACTACCATTACAAAAGCCCTTCTTCAAATTAAAATATAAAAAATTTTCTCGATCTACCATCTCCTCCTCCACAACAGAAACTGCCCACCAGTGTGCACTCAGTTGTATGCATGTGTGTGGTGGGCGCTCATGTGTGGTGTGGTACACTGGATGCTTGCGTGCACGTCTACAGGTGCTCATGATGATGATGATGGGGATGGGGATGATGATGATGATGAAGACGATGATGGTGATGATGATGATAGTGATGATGGTGATGACATTACTGCGTGCAACACTTTAAATCACCTTTAGTAAATATCTTTTTCGATCTTTTTTGATTAAAGGAAATTTTCATTTTCATTTTAATTAATTGCTTGCTTACAAATCAACCACGATCATATCATCACTACCAATACACCTCACCATCCCACCACCACCACCACCAACCAACCAACCACCAACCAACCGACCAACCACCACCAACCACCAACCAATCAACCAACCAACCAACCAACCACCACCAACCAACCAACCAACCACCAACCAACCAACCAACCACCACCAACCAACCAACCACCAACCAACCAACCACCACCAACCAACCAACCAATCGACCAACCAACCAACCAACCAACCAACCACCCAACCACCCAACCAACCAACCAACCAACCAATCGACCAACCAACCAACCAACCAACCAACCAATCAACCAACCAACCGACCAACCAACCAACCAATCAACCAACCAACCAACCTACCAACCAACCTACCAACCAACCTACCAACCAACCAATCAACCAACCAACCAACCAACCAACCTACCAACCAACCAACCACCAACCAACCAACCTACCAACCAACCAACCAACCAATCGACCAACCAACCAACCAACCAACCAATCGACCAACCAACCAACCAACCAACCAATCGACCAACCAACCAACCAATCAACCAACCAACCAACCAATCAACCAACCAACCAACCAACCAATCGACCAACCAACCAACCAACCAACCAATCAACCAACCAACCAATCAATCAACCAACCAACCAGCCAATCAATCAACCAACCAACCAACCAACCAACCAATCGACCAACCAACCAACCAACCAACCAATCGACCAGCCAACCAACCAACCAACCAACCAATCGACCAACCAACCAACCAACCATCGACCAGCCAACCAACCAACCAACCAACCAACCAATCGACCAACCAACCAATCGACAGATGCAACGACTTGAGGCCAGTGCTCAGCTTCAGGGTGGCAGAGGCGCCGGCGTGCATCATCATCATCACCGCCCTGGACGACAGGGTGTGCGTCTTGTTGAACGATGGAAGGTTCGTCATCTGCAGACCCAACATCAATTCATTCCGTGGTGATGATGATGATGATGATGATAGTAGTTGCTGTGGCGGTGGTCATGGTGATGGAGATGATGATGATAGTATAGGCGGCCCTGGTGGTGGTAATGATGATAGTAATGGTGGTGGTGTTGATGATAGTAATGGTGGTGGTGGTGGTCATGATGATGATGAATGTGGGGGTGTTGAGAATAAAAGTAATGGTAGCCCAGATGATACTTCTGCAATTTCTGCTACTACTGCTGCTGCTGCTGCTGCTGTGGCTACTACTACTACTACTGCTGCTGCTGCTGTGGCTACTACTACTACTACTGCTGCTGCTGCTGTTGGTGTGACTTCTACTGCCGATGCTTACAACAAAGTCGAATCGAATTTAAGGACTTCAAATTATAGACATTCTCAAGATGTCTACCATCCTCGCAATAATAACAACAACGAAAACAAAAATAACAATGAGGATAATAATAGTAATAATAATAACTCCGGTGTTCCACTAGCTACATCAAAAAGTCATAGAAAACTGTTTCATACTTCCGAACTCACTCAAGAAAGTCTAAAATACTCCACCACCAACCATACCTCAACCAACCATACAACAAAAACCACTACCAGCTATGCCACCACCACCACTACAAACCATACCAAAACTCACACTATGACCTCTAATCATACCACCACGAACCACACCACCACCAGCCAAACCACAAGTCAAACCACCAACCACACCACCTTCAACCACACCACCACCAACCACACCACCACCAACCACACCACCACCAGCCAAACCACCAACCAAACCACCTTCAACCACACCACCCTCAACCACACCACCATCGCCCACTCTTGTCCGTACCCTACTCAAGAGACAATGCCGACACTTCAGCACCCGGGAAATGGTGGCTTGGTTCACTGCGTGTACTACCTCCAAAATAACATGTTAGTAGTACCTCACCATTTTGGGGATTTAATTCTTTTGGAACGCGTTCATTGCGATAATGCGTGTTTTAAAAAGTGTGAAATTATTTTAAACTCTAGTTAACTTCTTTTTTATTTTCTTTTTCCATCGAAATAATTTATAATTTTTAAAATTTTGCGGTTAAGTTTCAAAAAGCTATATTAATGTTGAAAACGACCACAGGGGCAAGTATTTGTGGTGTGGTCAGACCCAGGGTCGCATATTGGTTTGGAGGGTGGGCTCAGAAAGACTGCACCAAGTCGAAACCCTCTCCCACTCCCCCTCTCACCACTCCCCCTCTCGTTCTTCCACATCTCACCGCCAGCCAACCGAACTCCGTATCCAGAAATCTAGTCTTTACAGTCGACTGGGATTTAATTCTTTTTTGAATCCATCATCCTCGTCGCCTTCTCCATCTCCATCATCATCGTCGTCTTCTTCATCTTCATCATCATCATCACCATCGTTTAGTTCAAATAATCTTTCAGCTAATCATTCTTCTAATCCTTTAAATAGCCTACCTTCAAATCCACAGCTGCAACCATCAAATAAACCTACTTCTTCTCCATCGTCATCATCATCGTCATCATCATCATCTGAATCATCATCATCTCCGCAATCGTCATCACTTCCTCCCCTTCCAAACCTTTGTGACACTGTGTCGATCGTTGGAGGCTCAAACAGGCCAGAACACCTCTTTTCGTATGTCTTCCCTGGTGAGACATGCAAAATAAATACAAATAAATAAATAAAATTACATTGAAAATAATTAAATTAAATTAAATTGAAAATAAATAAATAAAATTAAATTTAAAATAAATGAATAAAATTAAATTTAAAATAAATGAATAAAATTAAATTTAAAATAAATAAATTTAATTTACAATTTGTCAAAAACTAACTTTAAAATAATTGTTTATGATCTCTACCAAAGCTCGAAAAATTTTGTTGTTGTTTTTTGTTTTTCTTTTATTCTTTAATCTCTGCACATCATGCCACTTTTCGCCCAATTTCCACACACAGGCACGTGCATTTACAAATGGAATCATATGAGTAACTGCATCACGGCCTTTGTACACTTCACCTCCTTCCTCCCACCACACCACTTTCGCCTACAAGGTACCGAGTTTTTGGCACTTCAAAATTCATTTCGATTTTTCTCTGATTTTTATAACTTATTTCTAGTTTTGTCATTAAATCAATGTTTTAATCAATTCATCTGTTTTTTTTCACCACCTAATCTTTCCACCACCACCATCAGGTCACCAACAACACCACGTGAGCAGCATGAGTGTGATCGACAATCGCTTGTACATAGGCACCTCCTACGGCTACATCCTCTGCCTGCACACCACCTCCCTATTGCCTTCGCTCGTCTGCCAGCCTCACACCGCCATCCCACCGAGCATACTCGCCATCCTTCCGCTCAGACCACCCTCCTCCTCCTCCGTCACCGTCCCGTCATCTCAAACCGCCGGTAAAGCATTGGGTATTTCTTTCGATCCACGCCGGGATAATGATACAAATAATCATGTTATAAATAATAATAATAAATCCAGTATTTCAAACGATCGTGATTTTAAAGGTAAAAAAGCGCTTTCGTTTTTCGATAAACTTTCGAAGAGATTCCAATCGAAAAAGAAGTTGGATTCATCGGAGTTGGAAGGTTTTCAGCGGGAGACTTTGAAGTCTGTCTCAGTGGAGTCGAGGGGTCCATCATCGAGCCCCTCCGGCAGTTGCTCGAACATGTTCGTTAGCATCGGCAGGGGCTACAACAGTCTAAGTGAGCGAGTCTTCAAGCGGGATTGTGCCGTCAAAAACGATTGTTTCGAGAATACTCAGAGTGTTTTATCGAGAGATCGTGTTGAGAGTCAAGGTGACGTTCAGACGAAAGATTTAAGTTCGGAAAAACTTGAAAATCATGACTTAAGTAAGCTCGAAAGAGACGTCTGTGCTGTGAGGAGGGATGGTGCTGAGAATCTGGAGCGGAACTTCCACATACTGACCTGGTGCGATATGCTCTTCGACAATCCTTGATTTCGTGCTCGCGCCTCTGCATTTAATTTCCTCTTTAAGAACCATTATTTCATTTTAATTGTTCATACTTGTTTTAATTTTTATTTTTTTATACAGCTTTTATGATCATTTCGAAATTTCTGAGTAGCCTTCGATTATGAAAGATTCGTCAGATTCCATCCAAATGCGCGTCGTAGCTTATGAATATTACTCAGAATTTTTTCGCTACATCATCCATCAAAAGTTGAAGCATCTTTTCGTTTTGAGAAACTCTTAAAACTCTAGTCCATCGTTCGTTTTGTAAGATTATTCTTAGAGCATATTTTATTTTAATAATATATTGTGATAAAGATGTCCGTATTCATATTATAAAACTATAAATATTCTGAATTTTATTATTTAGTACACAGCCAAAATACTTTTGTTCCAAATTATTTTATTTTCATACTCATGTATAAATAATTGTGCAAAATAATCATATGTTCATTTTATTAAATTACAAAATAAATATTAATAATTTTTGCTACATAAGAATATAAATGTAGTTTTATAAGAAAGTATTATTGAAAACTGCGTTTGGTAAATTGAAGGAATAATCATTGATAGTTTTGGGAATGTTGATTAGAAAATGACTAAAGTTGAAAATTGATGAAGATTAGATACTTTCACTGTAAAGAATAGATACACATGCTGAATATGATTCATTTAAACATCAATTGGTAAAAAAATAATGCATGTATAACATTCAAATAAAATCAAAAATGTATAATTTAATTATATTACAATGAAATCGATTAATTCATTAATTTTTTAATTATTAATTCAGTTAACGAAACTTTCCGGAAATTTTAATTACAAATATAATTACAATTCAACCGGATAGAAATAACGAATTATCATTTACAATTTGAATACTAAAATACTTTACCAAATTAAAATTATTTAAATTAAAAATAGAATTCAAGAATACTCCAGCTTGAAGGATTTAATTATTCTTTTATGACCATCGAAACGTCGAACTGTGTATTCTCTTCTAGCAACAATGACATCAGTTTCCTTCTGGATTCTTCTGTCATCGTACCCTAAAATGGTTCAATTTGTATTAATAAAAAAATTATTAATTTAAAAAAATTCTATGAATTTAATAGCATTTATTCATAAATGAAATTTAAATTTAAGTTCATAAATTGGTTATAATGACAATTTTATAGAATTGTGAATATAAATAAAATGTATGGCTTTCGCTTTCAGTTTTTGCGTCCAATTATTATTTAATGAACTTTGTAAAAGTTTTAAATGTTAAATGGAATGAAGTGTTGAATGCAATCATAGTCATTTACCTGAAAACATGACATCAAATGTTTCTTGTACGTGTTGATCTTTATTTTGGAATCTAGTTCATTATCCTAAATAAAAAATTAAAGATAATTAATTTGTGTTACTGAGAACACTACAAATATTTTAAAATAATGTACGTTTGGTGCTTCAAAATTCATTTTAATCAATTTGATTTATTTCTAAAATTATAAACCAGACTTGATAGTAATTTAAAATTTGTTTTGTTGAAAGTTTTGCTAAAAGTACCGTCAGAAGCTTGCTGAGTCTGTTAATCTCTTTGTAGCACTCGTCATGCTGGTGCTTCCGGCTCAAACTCTCTTTCCTTTCCACCTTTTCCTACGATTAAGTAATTCACAAAGTTTTGATGAAAACTACTAATGGTGTTTTTAATAACTAAAAGCCGTTTAAATTAATCTTTTTTTAAATAATTAAAATTTAATGAGTTATCTTTAACCCCTTTGGTAGATTCATCGTTCAGCTCTTTTGGCGAGTGCATGCCTGGCTGAGTCGTCTGCTCGAGAATTTCTAAAAAGCTCTGCAGTTTCAGATTCTCGTTTCTCATCTTTTTTATCAAATCATTGTCTTCTGGTCCATTGGTAGCCTTTGGAGTATTTGAAGATATCAAGTTTAAGAAAGTTCTTTAAAACTTTAAATAAATATATTCCTAACTTAAAGTATTTATAAACTTAAAAAGTTATGAAGTTTCATTTTTTTATATATAACAAAATCGAATAATTATACCCACCCTTCGAGAGTTTTTGTAAAACCTCATTTGACTCATGAGACCTTCATTATCCATCTCCAGAACCCTTATCTTGGCCTTCAAATGCTTAATATCTTTCTCATAATCTTCGATCTTTTCTTCGCATTCCGAAAGCTTCTCTGCGTGGTCTTTCATCTTGGCGTGCAAGAGTTTCTTTGTCTCAATCAGCTCATAGTTCATACCCAGTCTTTAAAAAAAATTATTTATTAATTTTATATATTTTAATTTTATTTAATGCTTACTTTTTACATATTAAAATTATTAGTTTGGGAATTTAATTTAAATAGTATTTTTCCAAGGTCTACTACTTCTATAAGCATTTAACACTCCTAGCGTTTTCATGGTTGAAAAAATTGAGCGAAAATTATAATAATCAACCTTTCAAACTTTTTGCGCTCACTCATCTTGTATTCCAGATTCACCACCTGTTTCTCTAGTTCCCTGTTGGTTTCTCTCAAATAGGCAAGCTCTTTTGCCGAAGAAGTTTCCTGATCACTACTGCCTTCGTTAAGGGTGTCGTCTTCTGTGTAAAGAATTTTAGTCTTTTTAACTTCATTATTATGTATATGTGCGTGTGATTTCAAAAATGTTATAAATAAAATTAGAAAAGTAATAGGAAAATACAGTTTACCGTTAGCTTTGTAGTTGTTGAGCTCTTCTTCAGCCGATCTCAAGCACTCTCTCAGCCTGAGAACTTCATTGCAAAGCACTTCTATTTGCTCTTCAGGGCTTTCTTCTAGCACAAGGCCATCGCCATTTTCGAAATTATTTGTGTTGAAGTGGTTCAGTGGCGAGTTGTTTTGCGGACACATCTGAAAAGGGATGATCTTCTCTTTTTCTATGCTCACGAAAGATATTTGAGGACTCACACACGTTGGTGACAGATAAACGCTAGCCTCAGAATCCTCATCGTTACTCCTCACGTCACTTTTGGAGTTTTCGTTTGGATTTATAATTTTAATTTTTTCTAACTTTTTTGGTTTATTTTCAAGGGTCGAGGGTTTATCGAATGAATTTAATAGTTTAAGTTTATCTCTCATATCTGCGTTTTCTTTTTTTAGGCTTTCGTTTTCGTCTTTTGCATTTGAATACACTTCAAATATTTTCTTTTTCAATTCATCAATTTCCGCATTTAAGTTTTTTACCAAATCATCTTTCTCGGCTTTTAACTCATTTATCTCTTTTTTCGAAATAGAAATAAAGTCATTACTTTCATCTTCCAAAGTTTGTATTTCGGCATCTCTTGCTTCTTTTTCCTTACTTGCAAGAGCACTAAAAGTTTTTTCTTTTAGTTTTTCAAACTCTTGCCGGAGGTTTTCATACTTGGAAAGAAGCTGCTGGTGCACGTCAGGAAACCGGTTCAACTCTTCAATTTCTCTTTCTTTCTCGTCTAACGACTTTCTTTGCTGCGCGTTTAACATCTCCAAATTTCTTACAAATTCTGAAATATTTTCTGAATTTGTGTCATCTTCAATTCCACCATCAGTAGCAACATTATCCTCCGATAACTTTAGATTTTTCACTTGGTCTTTTAAACCAAGAATAAAAAATACTAATTGATCGTGAGTTTGACTTAACTGCTTGCTAAAAAGTTCGTTCTCTTTATTAAGTTTCTCTAGAAGAGCTTTTGAGTCTTTGAGGTTCTTTTTCTTTTTTCTCCTTTTCTCTTTGTTATCAAATGACGAACAATCAGTGCTCTTGTCAGTACTTACTGCTTCTAGATCAAGGTTCACGCTTTTCACTTCTAGGATACGATTCAAGTATTCTATTTGATTTTTCAAATAATCATTGTTCTGCTTTAAATATTTTGTCAAAAAAATTTCTTTCTTTCCTAGCTTGATCATTTTTTCATTAGTTTCAAGCTCTTGCATATCTTTCTCTGAAGACGGGCTGCTAGACGGTACTTTTCTCGATACTCCTCTGCTTTCTTTCACCAGTTTGTCGAACTGTTGAGCTGCCGAAGAGGGGCTCAGAGACGGGGATTGGGACCCATCGGAAACTTGGAGAGTGTTGTCAGCCAAGGAATCTCTAGTTGGAGTTACGCCTGTTAAACTTTGTATTTTATCGATTCTCTTGTTAATTTCAATCAACTGTAATTCAATGTCTCTTTCTTTTTCGTCTTTAATTTCTTCGTTAGGGAATTCAATGCACTTCAAAATGGCAAGCTCTCTTTCTATGATGTCCTTTTTAACGAAGAGATCGCCCAGCTGATCCCGATCTATGCATTCGTCTGTGAAGACGTCTTCTTCGTTCGACAGCACAATGAAAGGGGTACGCTGTGTGGTTATATTGGAGTTTGGGTGTAGGTAATTTTCATCTTGGAAAACTCTAATTACTTCTTTTGTCTTGGGCAAACTATTTCTTTTGTCATGATTAGCCTTGTTCGAGCTCAGCAGTTGCTCTTTTTCATCAATCAACTCATTCTTTAAGTTTTCGAGTTTAATTATTTGATTAAAGCAAGCATTAATAGGATTTTTTGTTTTTGGGTCATTGAACAAAAAAAGATTATTTGAAATAAATTTGTCGATAAACTCGTTCGTATCACAGTCGCTGTAAGATTCTTCTTTCTCAGGAACGTGTTGCAATGGGCTTTCATCCAATTTATTCGGACCAATAAAGTTCTCTAAATTTTTGACTTTCCTTTCTAATAAGTCTTTTTCAACCGCTAAGTTCCCAAACGAATTAAGGCTTTTCTCGAGAGACGTGATTTTCATCTGGCTTTTATTCACTTGTTCTTCTAGTTCTTTCTTGTAGTTATTCTCCTCTTGCATGGTTTTTATCAAAGCTCCGTTATTGAGTACCAATTGAGTGGCTAGAACTTTCAAGTCAGAATTCACCATTGATCTTTTTGAAGTTTTGGAGTCTGTGAAGTACTGAATGCAGTGGTCTTGCATGAGACCTGTCACCTCTTGATGCGTTTGTTCGTATCTATCCAATTCTTTCCTCAACGATTCTATTTCACGTTTCAAATTATCCACTTCTTCATTGTTTTGCTTTTCACTTGCACTTTCTTGACTTTCATTTAGAGGAATTTTGTTTTTAAAACTCCGGTCTAAAGATTCGGGCGCTTCAGCAATCATTTTGACACTGTTCAAGTTGTCAATTATTTTTTTCAAGTTCTCCACTTCCTTTTGCAGAATGTCTCTCTGAGTGACAACTTTGTAAAAATCTTCGCTATTCCGCTTGCTACTTGTTGGTTGCAGATATTCGTTCTCTTCCTTTAGCGACTCCTCATTCGAATAAACCGATTCAGTTGAATTTTGAGTTTCGTTTGCATGCCGGAATGTGTCATGAGCAATATAAGGGATTTGTGAAGAATTTTCTGATCTTTTTTCCATCTCATTTGAAGCTTTCAAAGCATCGTTTTCGTTGATGAGGCTCTCGTAGCCTTCGAGGACCGTGTTGAAGTCTTCAAGCAGTCTGTTGTTGTACGAACTCGTCAGTGTTTGCCAGTCTTCGCTTGGAGAAAATTCAATAGAATTAATTTCTCTTTTGTTATCTTTTCCGTTAAGTTTCTTTAGTTCTTTTTTAAGACTTTCAATAGTGGCTATAGACTCTTTGTATTGGCTTTCGAGTTGTATATAGCTTTGGACGTGGTTTTTTAGTGCCTTCAACTCTATCCTTTTATTCTCACCGCTTTTAACCAGGGCTACGTTTTCAAGATGGTCATAAGAAAAGTCTTGGGCTTTCTTCAGTAAAGCCAAGTCAGAAATATTCTTTGACAAAAGTGCTTTCAGGTGTTTATTTTCTTCGAATAAGATATCCCTTTGCACCACCACATCTGCATAGGAATCCACGCTAGAGTTGACCAGCATCTGATGTGAGTGAGACGCTCTCTTTTGACTTCCCAACTGATCTTCTAAGCTTTTCACTTTGTCTTGAAGCTTCTCGTTTTCTTTGTAGAGAGTCTGCAGCTGTAGGAGAGTTTCGCTGATGCAGCTCACCAAGTCTTCGGAATCCTTAAACTCGACTTGGTTCTTTAGTTTTCTGTAACTGTTCGCGAATTTTCTATTGAAAACATCTTGTTTTAAAGTTTCTTGATCATTATCTTCTTCACTTTCAATTTCTCTATTTTTTGTTTTCGCAGGTTTCTTATTATTCTTTACTTGATCTAACAATGTCTCGTCATTTTGAATCGCACTTGCTCTGTCATTTTCATTAACTGGGAGAGAAACCATGCTTGAAGACTTCGGAGAATCAATTTGGTTTGCCTCTTCATCTTTCAGAGTCTTGAAATTGATGTTTATTATAATAATCAATTGATTAAATTGAAAACAATTTATAATGATCTTTTTTCATAAATGAAAACTAACCTTAAAAGTCGGATGGCTGCTTGGGTTGAGATAAACGTTTTCTGAATTATCCCTCTTTCTTTTAGATGAAGCATTTTCTTCATCTGAGTTATCAATTTATCTAACTTCATTTTTGCTTAAGATCGGGAAGCTTTTACCCTTATATATTTTACCGACTATAATAATCTAGATTCTAATTTACTAAATATTATTACACTCTAGTAAAATATTATAAAAAATCGAAAACTTTTACGATTTTAAAAAATATATTTAATTGAATGTTGAGAAATGGAACAGACCATGGTTGGATCCTTGTAACACCTTCACGACGGCTATTTGTTTGCTGTTCATAGCATGCCACAAAGCGTCATGGCCTAAGAGACAAATAGAATTTGGATTTAATTTTATAACTTCTGAAAATAAAATAATGAATACAATATATTGATTAATTGGTTGTAACTATACATTTTCTGGGAAAAGTTTTTAAATTTAAATTTTCCCTTAAATTTAACAATTTATAAATATATAATTAATTTTTTTCTCCATTATTTTGTCAAAGCATCAGTTTAATCTTCGAATACAAAATTAATTTAAATTTCTAATTTCCTAAAAATATTCAAAATTTTATTTTTATGAGCTAATTCAAATTTGATCTCAATATATTTAAATTCCAAAACTCACACTTGAATATAAAAAAATAAATAACCAAATAAATTTTTTTCATTCTTATTAAAAACCAGCACGTCGAATTAATAGGCGAAAATCAGCCTTCAACAACTCATGATCAACAAATGAAGTTTAAATTTACGATACCTTGATCGTCTGTGATGGTCTTGTCTGCTCCCTTGCTTATGAGGAAGGTGCACAGAGAAGAGTTTCCGTTCAAAGCACTGTAGCTCAGAGGGGTCCTGGAGAAAAGGGAAAGGAGGTTTAAAAGAATGGGAGTTCAATTTAGTTAAGTCAATGTGTTTAAAAGTTAATAACGTCACGTCACTGGTTACTAGAAATCAGTATATAGAAATCAAATCAAAAACCAATCAATCACTAATGATTTATATAGCCCCTTTGCAAAAAAAACAAAGACGCTCAAAAAAAGATCTCTAAAAACCTCTTTAAATACCGTAAAAACACTCGAAATGTTCCCTACCAATACTACTAACACTTTAAAAACTTCAAAGGAGTCGAAAGAATATTTTAATAATCCTCAAACCATTTTCACCCACACACATTCCTTGGCTGTCTTTGTAGTTGACGTAAGCTCCGTTCTTGAGCAGAATGCTGCAGATGGTGGCCTGATTCTTGTTCGCAGCATAGTGCAGTGGAGTGAACCCGTGCTGAAGGATTAAAATTAGTTTAAAAATTATAATAATAATTATTATCTATTATTTTAATAATTAACATTATAATTATTATTTATGGCTTTTTTGAGATTTTTAAATTGGACTCAACTATCTATAAACCAAATAAAAACTAAATTTCTCAATTTTTATTTTTGATTTATTTGCATTCTCTTCTATCCCCCTTTCACCTTATCTGGACAATCGTCCGGAGCTCCACTGGTGACCAAGAGTTCCACACAGCCAAGGTGTCCACCCATCACTGCGAAGTGCATCAGGCCTTTCTCCTCAACGTCTGTAGCCGTCAAGTCAGCGTGATTCTAGTCGAAAGAGAAAATAATTTATTGGAAAATTTGTTATTTAATTAATATTGTTTAATATAAGTGTCTATATTTCAAAGTCAACTTTGGTTTTTATTTAATTCTAATTTTACTAATTTCAATCATATAAGTATAAATATTTATTTATTCCAACTTTATTTCAACTTGCTTAATAATTTTCTTGATCTACAAAGCTTCTTTAAAAATAAATAAAAATTTGTTAGTGAGTAAATAAGATAAATCTATTAAATAAATAAAAATTAATACAATTAAATAAATAAAATAGTGATTCAGATAAAGTTCAGAAGTGCATACGCACCTTATATAAAAATGTACAATAAAATTCATTATAATTATATCTCCCCTTTAATTCAATGCCAAATGTCAAGTATTTCGGAAGTGTATGAAGAGGCGATACTGCAGCCACATAGTTGTCATATTCTAGTGTCACTCACTTCGATAAGGTTCTGTGCGATGTCACGGCGACCCGTGCCGACAGCCAAGTGCAATGGCGTTCTGCCTGAAAAATTATTTACTTTTTTGAATATATATTGTATAATTAGAATGTCATGTTCACATGAATATTTTAACCTTTTTAAGTATTTTCAAATTATTAATTTTTGATTGATTACAAACGATGAATGATTATGATTTCATGTCTATTCGCTTCATAAAACATTATACTATTGCACAAAATCTATAGAAATTGAAAAAAATATATTCGTGAATAACATTGATACCTTTGCTGTCTCTGACGTTCAAATCGAGATAGTGCGCCTCTTTAATAATCAAGCTGATCATGCCGTGGAAACCATCCCTTGCGGCCATGTGCAAGCTAAGCGAGTTAAATTGGAATTTAAAACAAATTAATGAAAAATGTTTATTAAATTAAGTATTAAAAATTTTTTCCTTGGCATCGTTTTAGAATCTTAAATAATTATATTCGTTTCCTACTATGAATAGATTCGTTACAAACCAGCTCATTTCCTCATTGGGACTAATTTTAGTGGGATCGGTGCCTTTTTTGAGGAGAGAATTGACCACCGAAGCATTCTCCCTCCGAACGCCGTACCACAACTTCTCGTCGTTCTTGCTCCATCCTGAGATCTGTCAATGGTGGTGTTGACATATTTTGAATGAATTAATGATCGAAGCTATGTAATGATCTCCTGAGTGATCGCTATTCAGTATTGTACGGCCTACTAGTAACGAAAAGGCATAATAGGAATAATTTTTATAAATTGATTAGCATAAAGAAGGGCCATGATTATACTTCAATGAAAACGCATGTGAATTAGCCAAATTTATTAAAAAAGAAATACAAATCTAAAGAAAATATTTTCAAATATATTTTTTTAATTTAAAGTTTACTCACATTTTTCTTAGAACTACTGTCGAATATTGATCTGAGACTGGAAGACATTTCAAGTGGCTAGGTGTATCCGATTATACGCACTCAAACTGCATAGCAATTTAAATTTGGGAATATGTAGAAAATTCTATTGTTTATTATAAACTGAAAAAATTCAAATGTCATTTTTACTTAAAGGAAAAGAGGTTAGTTAATCATTGAATGTTTAATACATATTTAATGTTGATTATATAATATAATTTATATTGTGTATATTCATTGATATAACATATGAGAACCACATGTTTATCCTTCTTTAAAAATTCTATTTTAAAGTTAATTTGGATAAACTGAGAAATAGCCTTCTAAGTTATTTCTGACATTTAAATAATAAATCTTTACACTGTTTTAAACCAAGCCTCAATAAGAATGCAAGCGTGATAAATTATCCAAATATTAAAAACCATATATATATTACTAATATATGTATATGTTTAAAACCAATTAACGCTAATAAATCGGTCCCAAAAATTTTAATTAATTTGATAAGGTTTAAAATAAGAAAATGAAATGATTAAATCAACCAACATTCAAGAAAAGAACCCAGCAATATACATTAAAATCCATCAGAAACTCAAACTCGTAGTAAAAGACACTCTAAAATGATTTAAATAGTGACTTTTAAGCCTGAGAGGGACTTAAGACTCAAGTGTTCGCTTTAGCTATCACACTAGCCTATCAAAACTTCCATTAGCTCAGGTACTATCACAAGGTCTCTCGCCCTTCTTCTCTCTTCTCTCTCTTACCTAACCGATCTATTCCATACAGTTCCTTTGATTATTTAGATTTTTCTTTTTCTCATCAGAATGATAGGCATGCTGCATTGATGGTGGGTTTGGCTGCTTGAATAAACAATTAACGGCGTAACTTAAATTAAAAGAATGATATCTAAAAAGGATCACTGTTATATCTCATCTTAAGTATTTTAATTATAATTGTTTTAGAATATAAAAACGATGATATAATTTTCTATAGCGAAAGAAGCGCTAATAAGATAATGCCACGCTCTAGTTTTTGACAAAGATATAAAGACTTGATTAAAGCAGCGTGCGTCAAAGCGAGGTTAAAGGAGACAAGACATACAAATAATGCCTTCACTGTCACAGCATTCCTGTTTGCTTTCCGGTCACGAAACCTCGTATAATAACATAATGCCTATTCTCTCCGAAGGGTTAAATCTGTAATAGGGCCCTGTATTATGATTACGAGAAATGTGATAATCTTAATCGGTGAGGTGTTTCGTGTGAGGTAGGTTACAATGAGGAGGCTGCCTCATTAGTGAATAACTTTTGAAAGTGCCAAATAAAACGTCTACAAAGAAACTGCGAGTTGCATGACTGTGAGACAAAATTTTAAAGAAATGTAGCTTAACTTTAATCAAACTCTAAAGATTTTGGATGCTCTCGCTTGTAGACCCCCGCCTTCATACAAACATATACTCATATAGTTTGATTGGCCCAGCGTTGATTAGTATGCATGCATTTGATTAGTCCACCAAACATAAAATGCACATACACACAAGCACACATCCATAACAATTATTGAAGACAAGTTTCCAATGTTTAAATAGCTGTGTGGTAATGCTAATAGGCAAAATAAAATAATTTAAATTTTGCCTATGACATTTAGTGCTCTGACCAATATTATGCAACAACTTTTTTATTGAAAAATTTCACATAATATTTTTCAATTTATTAAAAATGTTTTACTAGTAATATGGTGAAAAATATCTTATAAATTTAAAATATTCTATTTTACCAATTATTAAGTATTTCACGTAAAACTTAATTTTTAAAAGTTTAAACTTAATTGAAGGTAATAAAAACCTATTATTAAGTATTTCACGTAAAAGATAGTGCATCAATTGTTTTTATTCTCGAAAACCATCCCACTGAGAGAGTATGTTCCTTCCTTATTGAATAAGGCTTATTCATTCTCACTCATTCAACAAAAACAAAATACAAAGGGCTAGAAGAGATTTGAGCTAAAGAAAACCAAGCACATTCCATGTGCACCAGCAGAAGCAAAAGAGATCAGTCAAGAGAATGGAGCAGCCTATGGCCTGTTGGGTTTTGAAGTGACTTGCCCACTAACAGTGAAATAGGTCTTTTTTCAACATTATGACACTGTTTTATAATATTTTCAAACCCATTATCAACTTAATTTAACCACCTATTTTGTATCATGGTAGCTGACATTGATAAAAAGAAGATTTAAAATAAAACATGTCAGGACTATCCAAGAAGAAATATTCTGACTGCTGATAGGCAAAAGAAAATACTTTAAAATTATGAAACATCTACCCACGTTTTATTAGTAAAACATGCTGATGACTTTTAGTCCTCTGACCAATATTATGCCAACATTTTTTTAGTGAACAATTTCACATTATTTTTACATTTTTAACATATCGAGTTTAATAAAGTGGTAAAAACTTAATTTTTAAACGACTGTGAATAGATTTGAATTTTTTAAAGCTGCAAAGGATATGCTGCAAATTAGACTCTAATTATTAGAGCAATAAATCATTTCGATGAAATTTTTTCGACTTTGATTGTTTCTATCTTTTTCATTCAGGTCATATTCTAGAAGTAAATAAGCCATAATTCTTGTTCATTTTACGATATATCTCGTATCAAATAGTTGCCGAAAGATTAAAAAAAATGGCCGCCTTTATTTATCATTATTTTCATGTCTTACATACATCAGCTGATATTAGTAAATAAACAGTGCCGTTAGCTATAAAATGTTAATCTTAAAGCTGCGTAATATATGTTTTAGTCATGTTTTTACACAAGTAGTGACCAATCAAAGTCATGCATATATTAACGCTCGGCCAATCAAACTACTTATAAATGTATGGGTATATGTTTGTATGAAGGCGGGGGTCTCCAAGCGAGAACAACCAAGATTTTTAGTGAGCGGCTTTTTTTAGAAAAATAAAATGGTGTATTAAAATGTATAAGTTGATTTGTGAAACTGTTGTAGAATCTGATCGTAAGTCGAGGTAGAGTTATGCACGCGCACCTGACGTCTAAACTCTTCTAATCTCTGCTATGCTAATATTCAAAGTACTTGAGAAATCCTGCTCTGACAGCCTGCCTTTGAAAGTACGATCATAGAGGAACTATTGTGCTTGCAAATTGACTGTTCAGTGCATTGATTATAACCTACCTCCCATTAGGATCAACTTTAGATTATCCAGTGTTAACATAAGTAATTTAATAAGAACATTGTGTCTTATTTTTTAAACAAAAGATTGCATAACAATTCAACAAAGATCCTTAAAACACTAGGTCTTAAAGTCAACATCGCTTTAAAAACCCGCCGCACGTCAGTGTTGATTTGCGGCGAATGCGAAAGGTATGCTGGGTGCCGTAAAATTAAATGAATTAAACATTTCAATAACACACACCTGTGTTTCGAGCGTTATAATGAATACCTTCTTGGCGCTATTGCTTTAAGCTCTGGTCACATCCAAGTTTAATCCACATACATGAATTTTTTATTATTTGACAGTGTGACACTTTTATGCTACTGTTGCCAATTTCGAAACATTTCATGTAAAAAAGGATTATTAAAATATGCAAGAGTCATTATAATCATCTTACTCGCCACTCACCCTTTTTCAACATCTATTTATGAAATAATTATCAAAATCATGTTTAATCCGAAAGTCATTGCTTTAACTCTAAACCATCGCAACAAATGTCACCATAAACGTAGCTAATTAAACGGTTACTATGGGAGCGTGTGAAATCGGAACCTTTGATTGTTTATTCAAAAAAGGCAGAACTAGGTTTTATTTTCATTTTTCAGTTTAGAAAAAGTCAAATTTATATAAAGAACTTTCTTTTAAATATCAGGTTCACTGAGTTCTGGAAACTCAGAATTAGTGGGCTTCTAAGCTGATAATCAAGTTTAAATAAAGGTTAAAAATTTGTTAACTTTTTCAAATACTTTTTTAAATAATTTATTTACTTTGAAATCAAAACACATAACGAACTCCTTATGTTTTATATTAAGTACCAATCGTGTACCCCGAAAATTATTAGACTCGAATGTTCAAAATGTGAAGAAAAAAAATAGATTAGAGGTAAATTAGAAAAATACAATTATCTTTATAGCTTGTTTAAACCGGCGTATTAAATATTTTTTTCAATTCACGCTTGATTTAAAATGGAGTTTTTGATCCTGGAATTCGAGTAATACCAGGGTTCTGTTGCTAGGTGTATGGGTCCTGAGATTTAGACCCGTTGCCACCTTAGTGTTAAGTTTTTAAAGAAGATTAGCTTTATAGAAAGTATTCGATTTAACACTCAATTTTAAATATCGAAAGCTTTGTTAATCAAACCATAATATGCTTTAGAAGGATTCTTTCACAAGATAGGAAAAAGATATTGTTTAGGGCCGTAATGATAATCCCCAAGTTATAAAAGTCAAAATTAAATAGTTTCGAGGCATGGTATGAAAACATAAAGCTGGGCCGCTCTCGACACTGATAATTTAGAAAAGCTCGCTAATAATTAACTTAATTTTTTCAGTTCATGCTTAAAAACTAAATTATTGACATTAATATAATGATAAGCTTGAAATAGTTTTTATTTTTCAAAAGTTTCACATTTTATTCTTATTTTCTAGCCCGAGGAAATGTATCATTAATAAATATTACTATTTACAACGAATAATTAAAAAAGTTTTTTGAAATACTCTCATCCATACGAATGTCTCGCAAGTGTAGTTTTGAAAATTAAAATTAGAACAATTAAATTTTAATACTCATTTTTTAAAGTTTATTGAACGCGTTTTTCTATGCTCCATGAAGAGCATTTCGAAGGAAAATTGTCCAAGAATAAAACTTTAATCAACGATTTTTCATACTTTATTTTTTTAATAAAAACAAATGCATGTTGTAAACTTTTATATTCATAGTCTCATTATATAAATTCAATAGGGGGTTCTTTATATTGTTTGAAGTGCTTTCTTTTTGGCCTGTTTGATGAGGACAAAACACACTTTGAATCGCAAACGTGCAAGATTTCAGCTTGTGTACACAGCGTTGAACACGTCTTTAATCCTTCAATACCACTATTTGAGAATTGTGTTTTATTTTTATTGGAAAAATTAAAATAAACTGAAATTGTTTCTTTGAAGATGCTACTAATAAGATTCTTTTAATATGCGAATTATCCCAAATACACACGTTTTTCTGAACATCTTTGTATAGCAAAATGAAAATTTATTTCCAACGAAAAAACCTGGTTATTTATTTTCGCCTGAAATAAGTGAAGAGAGTACGTCAACGCACAATTAATGACCATATTGATGTCGCTGCGCGTAAAATGTTACGTCGTTACATGAGAGAACAAAATGCCTATGCATGAATGGAACAGAGCTAGAAGCATCAACAAAACAAACAAAACCCGATAAAAACGAAATTATTAATATCTTCATTCATTCGTAGAGTAATGAATTAATGCAAATTCACGTAGGAATGTTAGGGATGAGGATGATGTATAGAGAGCAGTTGAAGCAGAAAATTTTGAACACTGTATATCAAGACAGGTTTCGTGAAATTGATGGGTAAATGATGTTGAGTGATGAAATGTCAACTAATAGGAAAGTGTGACGGAGAATGGAAAAAATGGTTAATGCCGAACGATAGATGAAACGGATTAATATTATTGAAATGTTTTCAATATATTTCTGGAGAGATCATTGTGGCAAATGTGGGCTTTAGAATGATGAGTTCAGGGAAATATATTACAATGTTGTAAATGATGATGAAGTTTAAAACAACAATGAGAAAAAATAAAGTATAATGATGATGATGATTATGATGATGATGATGATGATAACGATGATTATGATGATGATGATGATGATAACGATGATGATGATGATGATGATGATTATGATGATTATAATGATTGTGATGATGATAGTTTTGAAGATGATGATGAAACAGAATATAAAAAACACTGAAGATTCAGATATTTGACGTGGCTTAATAAATGAAACGGCCTGTTAATTGCTGCGTTTTATTGCATTGTGGACAAAACAGGATTACTGTGTTCTCGCTCTCTGTGACTTGTTCAGTGTGATGTTTATGGCTGGGTGTGGAGTTTTGATTATGGCTGGGCGTACTTTGTGTTTTTTGGAAGTGGTTTGGTGTAATTGGTGCTTTTTGGTACAAGCCTGGTGGGATGGCTGTGCTGAAAACATCATTTAAGTTTAGAATATTGGTCTTCTCCGCTTCAAAGCACTCACTGTGCCTTTTCCTACACGACAGCCTTTTCAATCTCAGCGGGTTGAGTTGCTGAAACCTGAAAATAAAGAAAGACACGACTTGATTTATGAATTAATTGGTATCTAAGTTGGTAGATTGATTGAGGAAGTGAGCGAATTGATGGGGTCTTCTTGAAGGCTTGTAGAGCCGATCGTGATTAATGAACACAAAACAAAAGTCAAAAGAATATTCCCGTTGTTGGGTCAATTTATATTTCTTCAATAAAACTTAATGAAATAAAAATATTAAAGTTAGAAAAAACTGTTTGAAATAATTTGGGATTGATTAAACTCACCAGTTAATCTTCAAGTAGACCAAGAGAACCACGCTAAAGATGCAAACCGTCATCAGAAGCCACAACACTATGCCTGTGTGTTTCAATGGGGAGAAACTGAAATTCTTGAGTTTAAGCAATAGAGGAATTTTCACAAAATTATCAATTTCAGCAATTAGTTTTTTATTTGTTTGCTTGAAATGTATGACTTTTTGTGTATTATAATATCACATAAAGTATTCAAAAGCATACTCTGTACACGGAAATACTTTAATTAAATATTCAATGAAATTGGATAATTTGGCTCGATTATTGAATAAAAACCTTCTGATTCAGTTTTTTACTTGATTACTTTTAAAGTTATTAAAAAAGAACATTAATATTTTTAAAAACTTCATATTCACATATTTAGGTTTTTAAAAAAAACTTTTTTCCACTTAAGTTATAAATATAAAAAAGTTTCATTTAAATAAAATAATAATTTAATCGTATCATAAGACAATCAATTTTATGAAATTATTACAATATATGACTATCTTAAAATATTTTTTTTAAAGTTTTTAGTTCATATGAGCGATCAATATTTCTTTTCCCATTAAAACTTGGCAAACTATTCATCCCCAAAAACTTATATTTTTAATTACTTCTAAAGAGAACAGACGATCAAAAAATCAAACACGTTTTCTTATTCCACTATGCTTTGTAAACGAGAATTCTTTAAGAATATAGTCTTTTTGAGATAATGATTTTTGAGATAATTGTTAGGGAAAAAAGTTACATTTTGTAGAAAAAAGTCTAAAAACCTAAAAGCTCTACAAACTATTCACTAAATGTGAGCTTTTTGAATGAAAAGAACTCTAAATTAAAAGTACGAATAAAACGGGATGAGCTGTGCCAGGGACATTATCGAAGTCACTGCGGTGTCTTTAATGTCTGCCATAATGCATGACCACACGGAACTTTTAAGAATGCTCCCTTTAATGTTCACATCGGTTATCTACTCCCAGCAAGTGTCTTTAAGACCGCGTCTTTTATTTGTCGAAAAGAATTTTCTAGTCATGATTCTAAATATTTCCAAGAAGATATAATGGGAGGATTTTGGGTTGATTGAAAAGCATGTTTAAAATTTCAAATAGATTATAAATTATAGATTCTGGAGTATGGACGAGCTATGGAGTACTTGTAAAGAAAACCAGAGCAAGGCATCAATTTATTTTTAATCCACAATCGAGCGTGCGTGCTGCTTATTGAATTACGTTTCTCGAGCCTTTCAGTATTGACCCAGGCAACATTGACATCTTCCAGTGAGATACTCACACACGCAAACCTCCACAACTTCTCATCATGCAAATTCGTTTCGAGGTAATTTCGAGTCGAAACAAGTTTTACATCAACTAATTATTCAAACTGATTTAGTCTGCATTGCAAGATTTAATGAAAAGTCTATTAAATTTATGCACACAAAAAGGTTTAAAAAACATCGTTTCAAAGTTTTCATTATTGTCATAAACTTTAAAAAAAATAGTTAACAACAATTTTTAAAGCGACACAAATTTGCATAAAAATGTCTTACGCTTGCTTGTGAGATGTTTATGGTAGTCGGTGGGAAGCGAATTAAGATAAAAGTCATTTGGAGGTGTATGGGTATGATGAATAAATTCTATTGCAGTCGTAATGTCAGACTCAATGTGTAAAAGAGCAATAAAGTTCATATCTTGGAATTCACAGTCTAGCAACGATGCTCTACGATGGTGTGTGGAATTATTCAAGGTTAATTAAATCCGAATTAACAAGGAAATTTCAAAACTTTTAAAATAATTTTTGCAAAAAGTTTATTTCACGTTAGGATGAAAAACTCGGTTTAAAAAGCTGAAGAAACCTCACGAAATATTTGTAAGGCTGAACGACGAGATTGAGGAGATTCCTACAGTATCTCCAAGACAACCCAGAAATGTATATTTGTTTTAGGCCTCATTCAATAGTTCATTCTTTTCATAAAGGAAATGAGTTCATATGCTGATGACCACCACGATGAGATAGAAATCCATGGATGTGGTGATGAAGAAAGAAAATGTTGAAACTAAAGGCTTTTAAGCGGAATAAAAAAAGTGAATTGGAACTTATTGAACAGAATCGGATAAGAATGCCTTACATATCACATAATTTCTTTGTTTAAACCTTTACACACTCACTCTTAGACCATTTTATTTGCTTATTTTTGAGTTTTTTTAACTCATTTACTGAATATTTCTAAAAAAAGACCTATCTTATAATATTGCACATTATCTACCACATTGAAAAACTCACATAGTATATGCCTAAATCATTCATACATTCTTTGAATCACCGACGCCATTTTTCAGAGTTTCCATTCTGAACAAAAAAGACTCTAAAATACTTAAGCATTCCGGCATGCAGTATATCTCTGCATACTAAGGATTGCTAACGTATGCAGGGCAGACGCTAAGTTGAATATTCCGAGATAGCATCTCAGACGCTATCTTTTCTGCACTCTCGGCCTTTGCATTCACGCCTGCTTTACACCCACTCTACTGATGAAGACTATCCATTAAAGCAAAGCGTATTCCGAAAGAAAATGTCATTTACTAACAAAGAAATCCTCGCCATTGAAATCCGCCGAGGTGGAAGCGTGAATTTTAAATTTATTTCCGAGAACACTGAATGCACTGTTGAATTCAAAAACACTTCAAGTTTTCTCAATTGTAAAAAAAAAACTTCTTTATTTAGATCATTTAAATTCTCAGATGTACTTCGCAATCACTTTACAATCGCTCTTTGATGCTTTTCGCCACAGACTCCTCCAGTATCATTTCCTTCATTTTTTCATTCGTTTATCTTTATAATTGACATCTAAAGTAGAAGTGGGATTCTAACCCAAATGTAATAGTCTGAGTTCGATTGGGTTGAAACACCCGAATTCGGCTCGAGTTCAATTTAACAGAGTTCGAATTCAGTTCAAATTCTTTTACAAAAGTTTTTCTTAAATTATATTGTAATTGTTATTTTTTTTATTTAGTTTATTGTACAAAATAAAAAAATTGAATATTTTATTTATGCAATAACACTTTCAATTTCTATTTCATTTCTAAATTTAGTTAAGAATGTTCGAGTTCGGGTTCAAATTGTTTTCTTTAAGTTTAGTTTGAGTTTGGTTCGAAATTTTTAATTTTAAGTTAAACAATTTCACTTTGATTTCCATCTCTAATCTGATGGGGTTGGAAGGTTCTTGTATTCACAAATCCATCCCATTTAGTATTCATGGTTTCATATACTCCGGTGCTTCGATCACTCGCTTGTTTGAACCCCTCCAGAGGTTGAAATGCCGGTTGCGTTTGCCAATAACTTAATTCACTGAAACTCCCGTGTTACTTTATGGGAGTCGTTTATGGATGAAAACTTCACGCTAGATCGCTTCTTAATCCATCCATGCTTATTGCACTTATTTTTGCAACACTTCGATTTGGAATTTAGAAAATCTACTTGATTTTAACTACGAAGTTAGTCGATGAATGTCGTAAACCCATTCTATGAAACTCAACCTTTAGTGAATTTCAGACAAGCATTTGAAAAGTGCCGCAGATACGAAACGAGTAAACGACCACAAAAGTCTGCATATCCCAATCGCTTTCGCCAAACGCTTTCATAAACCATCGACGAACCTATAATTAATGTCGTCAGGTCAAAAGTCGCTGTCTTCTTGAAGGCCTCCGATGATAAAGAGCTGGTCGTCTCATCGCCATCAATATCTGTGGGTTCAAGTACCACATCAGTCTTCAGTCTTTTACAAGCTTTTTCCTATCGCAAAATACCGACGCAGTTTTGCAACGATATTCAGATTTTGTGAGCGATCGTGAATCTTTTTTGTATGCGAGAAGCGCTGTTTTTTAAATATATATTTTCCGGCAATTGCGCGCTGAAGAATTACTTTTGCAAAATCAGAAATTTATACTTTGGTAAACTCACCTATACATTTGAATAGAGTAGATTGAGAAATGCAGAATGAAGAGGAGGTCGGGAGAATGATGTATGTGTGTGAAGAGTGGAGGGGAGTGGAAAGGAAGGATTGGAGAAATTCTTCTGGTAGAATGTGGTACTCTGGAGATGAGGTGGTAGTGAAAAGTTAGTAACGGGGGTTTTATTCAGGTAGTAGTACACATTATCTTGATTGATTCAATAAAACCTTTTAATGTTTTTATTTCGTGAAGTGAATGTATGTAAAGTATGGCACTGTCATTAAATATTTCCTCATTCCGAAATGGCTGTATTAGTTCAGAAGAGTAATATATAGCATTTTTATGCACTAAAGCATTAACACATTCATTTGTTTAATAATACGTCACACCGCCATGCTTCTGCCTATTTATCAAGGCGAAGTAATTTAGAATTTATTACCGGGAGAAAGAGGGCGGTTGCTCGAGTTGTATCGAGTGGAAGAGTAAGCTTTTGGAGAGTGGTCGCTGAAGGAGTGGTGAACGCTGGGGAGGGGGAAACTTTTGTTGGATGAAACGACCAGTCGAAAGCCAGGTAGACAGGATATGTTGGTGGTGCGGTGCTTGGTGGAGTAGTAAACCCTTAAATCAGGCCTCGACTTCAGCTCGGAGATGTCGTAAGAAGCATTGTCGCACTCTGAGTCGTGCAGAACTGAATAAGTCCGTTGTTTATGCAACAAGTTCATTTAAGTTTAAAAACGAGTCTCTTGGTAGAATTTAAAAATTATTAAATTTTTGAAATTGTGCTCTTTTAGAGAAATAAAAATATAATTCGAAATGCTAACTCTATAAATAATTTTTGTAAACAATTTTTAAATCCATATGCTTAGCAATTATTGTTTTTGAGATACACTAATCTTCAGAGGTTTAGGCTATAAATTAATATTTAAGATATGCAAACTACAAATCACAAACTATAATTTATTCAAAGAACTTCACAAGGCAATAATGAGAAAATAACTCTTTCTGCTCTAAAAATCTGGAAGTCAGCATAAATTGTGAAAGCAGTGCCTTTTGAGGACGAAGATACAAACAACAACAACAACAACCTTTTTTCAATACTCATGGCATAGTTATAAAAATCCAAAACTCATTCGGATAAAGTTTTTAGCCACGTTTTATAATATTATTTCATTCTGAAACCTCTAACTCACATATTTGAATGCTAGAATCAAAGCAGTAATCTGCATGCAATTGAATGTTTCATGAATTTACAGCAGGTAGTTGTATAAAAAGAGCTGTGAGAAATACCGGGTTTACTATTTAATTGAATAAGAAGAGTCAAACTAACTATTAGAAAAATGCGAATTATTATATAATAGTGTACAATGTATAACAACTATAACGCATTTTATGCTGATTTCTAAAATTATAAAAACTTTAAATAAAAAAAAAGTTTTACAAATCGACTAACTCTAACTCGACTAATTAATTATTTTTAAATAATTATCACGGGTTTACTATTCGTATTTAATCTGATGAAATATTTCGCTTGAATAAAAACCTATTAATTTTCAAATATTCGATATCAAATCAACTAAAAAGCTAATAATTTTCAAATATTCAATATCAAATCGACAAAAAAGTTAATAATCTTCAAATATTGGTAACCGATTCGAATACGAATTGAATATTCGGCACAGCTCCTATCATTGAAAATGTATTCTTTTAACAATAATTTAATGAAATAATTTTTTATAAATCTTCCATTTTAAAAATTAATTTGTCAAAATTTGTGGAAGATTTATTACGAGCAAAGAGGTATTGTGCAGAGAACAACAGAAACCATGCTTTATTGTTCCAAAAATCGTTAAATTATTGGAATAAATAAATTATTTAAAGCAAAAACTTGTAAAAGTTTCAATATAACTATGGTAATATGTTATCTAAAAGAACAAAATACCGAATGCAAATTACACTCGAAGAATTTCCATTCTTTTCGCGTTCTTTAATTCATTTTAGTTTGTTTCATGATGAAACTTTAAAAAGTCTAATAAAAACGACTCTAATCATTTAATTTTCTTTATTTAATAAAAAAAACTTATCTTATGTTTAAGCTACAATTTGAGTGTAGGCATAAGGTAAGCGCCACAGAAAGCATCCGGCTGTAAAAAGAAGGCATATCAGCTTGATGTGGGATCTTATCCCATCGCATTCATCGGACTTGTCAAAACCAAAAAGATAAAGCAGAAAAATAATGATAAAAGTTAAGAAATTAAAAAAATAATTATACAATCTCTAACGGGCTTGTGATTACTAATTCATTGACCTCTATCTTATAACAACTCTAAATACCAGAAATTAATCAGCGCTGTTCAAAAAATTGGCGCACACACGGAAAAAAATACTTAAAAGGACAACAAACCTTTAAAGTGAATGGCGAAGCCTTTCTGAGTGAAACTTCGAAGACTCGCCTTAAAAAGAATCTTGACCTTGTCGGAAACCACCTTGATCACTTGATGCCCCACCACTCCGCAGTCGGAAAATAAATTAGTTTCCCGCTGGCTGAGAGAGCTACTGCGTTCTTCGGGGTGGTACAAGCGCTTTTTCCACGGCGCTTCAGCAGTAGATGAGAAATTGTGAACCGATATTTTCAAGAAGTCTTCGCATGCACCATTCTTCTTGACGTCCAACTCGAAGTCCAGGAGTTCGAGAGTGAGGAAGTGGTGTGGGGGGAGGTCGAATGTCCACGCACAGAAGGCTCCTGAAAGAGCAGTGATGGCTTTGTGTTTTAGGATTAAATAAACGTTCAAAACAGAATCTACATGACGGCTTTCAAGTAACTAGTCGTTGTAATGACCATTCCCCTCATTGAGTTTGAGATTCATTGCCAACATCACAGAATATTAAAGTTTTCAACATTTAAATATTCTGAAGAAATAGCCAAAAATTTCAAAATCTTTTTGTTGTCAAGGAACAATATTAAAAGAAGATAATGATTTATCGGATAATCAATCTAGGAACTCGATTTTAGAGATAATCTTGTGAGACTATTTATTTCAGAAACGCTCTTTTTAATCAACAAAGTAAAAATAGATTTTTTATCATTTGAATGCTTAAAATCCTAGTTTTAAAGTGGTTTCAACGTAAAATGAACGTAGAATACCAATATTTTGAAAGTTCATTTGCCTTAATATGACGGGGTACTTTGTGAACGGGTGGCCGAGTGGTTAACGACTCGCAGCTTTTGGTCATAGGTCGTGGGTTCGATTCCCACACATCCTAGTAGCCTACATTTCTTGGTGAAGAGATGAATGCTGCCAATAGAACCCTAAGTCCCGTGAACAGAAAGTACGAACTAAAAATTCGTAATTTCTCCCTTACGACCTAACCGGTCGTGGGAAACGGTACTAGGTGAGTTGGAGAACAGAAAGAATAACCTACACAACGTAAATAAGTGATTTAGCTTTTTTTAAAGCAATAATAAATTTTTCATTGAATTAATTTATCCTAGTTCTTTTATAAGCTTTTTTCAATTCCTCTTTTTACATTATAGCGAAAAACATAAAATGAAAATTGAATGCGAATTTAAGAGCAAAAGGTTTTTTTAAAAACAAAACAGTTTATTTTTTAAATGAATTTATATAAATATTAAAAATTTAAATATTTATGAAAAAGGAGCACGTCTCGCATAGAATGTACTAGCAGGAACGTAAGATGGAAGGGATCGTTGGCGACAGATTAAGCTCTGTGGCCATCGAACAAAGAAAATGCCTTGAAAAGATGAAATTAAAAAATGTAAAAAAATATTTATATATTTATTTTTTTGAAGTTATATTTTTGCTAGTTTTATTAAAACAATACATTTTTTTTCTCAATTTCCAAAATAGTAAAAACTGGAAAAAGCTTTGATTATCAAAGTATTACATCTTTATTAACTGAAAGATAACATGGAAAAACTACTTAGATTTAAAAAATTATGATTTACTTAGGCATCCATTCAGGTATGCATTCAGACATCCATCCATTCATCCAAAATATTCAACCATTCATTCAGCCATCCAATCAACATTCATTCACCATTCATTCACCATCCAATCAACATTCATTCACAATTCAATCACGCATACATCCACGCATTCATCCACGCATTCATCCACACATACATCCACGCATACATCCACGCATACATCCACGCATTCATGCATCCTCCCATGCAGCCTCGAGAATCACCTGCGTAGTAGTGCTTGGGGTAGTTAGGACTGGTGACGAAACCTTCTGTAGCTTTCACTTCTGAGTTCACCAACGAAGCACATCTGGCGTCCAGCATGTCCACTGTTGTTCGGAGTGAAAAAGCAAAATAGGAGAATGTGTCTTAGAGTTTTTAAAATAATATTTATAAGCAAATATAAAAAATTCGAAAGTTTGCAATCGAAATAGGATTCTATTTGCATTGAAACCAATGACAAAATATTTTAAATATTTGAGAGCTGAAAATAGTGATGTCAAGAATGATTTTTAGGTTTACTTTTGTGACGACGCAAAATACCTTCTGTGAGTCGTAAAATAAACTATTTTCAGTTTCCCAAAATGTAACATTACCATGACATTTTTTTGACATTTTTTGAGCGTTAGTTTTAAAACTAGATACAATGGTTTTTATAAAGATTATTCATTTAACTAAATCAATAATTCCTGAAAGATTTTCACGACTACTTCTAAATTACAGGTTTTATTCACTGTCGCATTTCTTCGAGTAAGCAATATGGATAAAAGATGTGACTGCGTAAAGGATTGTAGGGTAGTGCGTAATGAAGATATAGGACTCGCAGAGTGAGCTATCCGGCATCAGCACACGTTTCCTGTGCTTTATTCTCGAACGAGTATGTAGAGTTTTTATCCATAATGTGTGTCATAAAAATGGTTTCTGGATCGTAAAGTCCCTCGAAGATTCTTACCAGCAGTGAAACTTGAAAACTAGTGTTCCAAATGGTTTTCTCGAATGCTTGAAGGCGATTTAAGAACTTAACCCAAAAGCTGAGTATTCTTCTAGTAAAGCAAAATGTTAAAGTTATGTATGAGTATAATTAAGATCCAGTCATCTGTCGGTGCCCTCGTGTTCATACAGAAGCAAATAAACAAGACGAGCATAATGGAAAGCGAGCATGTGTATGCATGGGGCATTATGCGCCAAAAAACCTTATCTTATTCGAATTTTGAAACATTTTTGAAAATAAAAAAATATGACTTGAAGATTTGAATGAAATTTTCAAGTATTTATTAACAAAATTTTTTTCTTCACAAAAAATGGTTAATAACAAAAGTTTAGTATTAATAAATATATTAAAATAGGTTTTATTTTAAAAATTTTGTTGCTTCGTCCGTTTTGTCGACTTTTGAAACAAACAGGTTGTGAAAAATGGAAACATTTGAGTGATGGCGCTGTTATTAGTGAGAATATTTCATTTTTGCAATATTTTACGATTCTTTTGACGTGAATGATCGATAAGCGGCTTTTCGTTGAAACACTAAAAATAAAGGCAGTTCTCAACTCTTTCTAAAATTAAAAAGAAGCAGGGACCCAATGTTTCTTCTAACATTTAAAAATGTTTTGTATTATTTTTAATAGTAAGAAAAAATATTTGTTTTACTTTGACATTTTCAAACATAATTTTAATTGCCAAAGCCGGAAAGAGTTCTAATATACACAGGTGCCCTATTGCTTCGACACTTTCATGAGTTTTCATATGTTTTGGCGTCTTTAGCTTATCCTGCAGAGCATTTTGCTTTTCCACATTTTTTTGAAAAAATTATATTACTGGAAAATCTAAAATAATCTTCTTTTCAGATAATAGAAGCTTTTAAAATAGAGAACTAAGCATCGCAACACTTGGAAATGGCTAGCTCAAGATCTTTTTTACAAAGAGAGTTGTGCCAGAAGAAGAAGAAGCATTGGCCTCTCGTGCCTAAAGTGCCCAAATCATGCCTTTCTGTCTTGATATAAAGTACATACCCCTTTATCAGACTCCTTTTCAATTTACATAAAATACTATTTTGTCCCTTTCTGTGCAATCTTTATCAAGAGTGTAGAAGAAAGTTAAATTTATTAAGAAGAATGTTGAAGTGATTATACAATTAAGATTTAAATAAGTATATTAAGTTTATAGAACGGGGTTTCCTTCATTAAAAAGTGTAAAAACTTAAACCAAATATACTATTATTAGTTTATTATACTAAAATCATAAAAAAACGGTTTTAATCCTTTGAACTTTTAAAAAGTTTGTCTAAACAAGTTCAAAATATATAACCATAAATATTAAAAAAACAAAATTGTTTTTTTATAGTTTTATTCGAATTAAGGTTATTTATGAAAATGTTATTTTTATTATCTACAAAGTTTTTTGAGTTATTTGCGTAATTATTGTACTTGAGAAAAACTTTTAACGAAATCAAACCTGAAAGAATATTATTGGTTTTGTTAAAAGCTTTTAGGAACGAATAGATTCTATTAAAATATGGAATAAATGGTATTTTCAATTATTTTCAAATTAAATCGAAATAAAAAGGCTGAATATTTAATAAATAATCTCCGGGCACGTGGTTTCTCAAAGACTGCTCTGACATAGTCTCCATAATGCGAACACTCTATCAAATCAAAACGTCTTTTTAAATAGCCTGAAGATTCGCTCTCCGTGAAAAAGACAAAAAACCTGAAGTATTGCGTCATTAAACATTCTAAAAGAATTTATTTTTATTAAATAAAAAATAATTTAGTTTCATTTCTGAATTTATTGTGTGAGCGTGATTTATTTTCGAATCTCGAAATAGTGAAAACCTTTGGAAAAAGAATTTTAAAAGTGAATATTAAATGTAATTATGATAAAGAATACTGCCTTCCAATCATTTATCATTTGAATTAAAAGTGGAATGATTAGTGATGCAGAAAGTAATGGTATTAAGAGGAAGTTGTAATCACTATTTATCACACAAAAGGTCTGAGCAATTCATTGAAAATACTTTGCATGGATTAATTAAAAATAACAAGGCAACTTGTGTAACTAATAATATCGAAAAGTTGGTAAGGGTAATACATTGCCATCCATTACTAATAATGACAACAATCTTTGTCACAACAATTACGCCGGCCACGAGTGATGTCTTGCTCTTTTTTTGCTTTATCTTTTTGTAATGAAAACAATATAAAAATTAAATATGAAAAAAAAATTTAAAAACATAATGAGGTAAACTTTCTTTAATGGTATTTAGGAACGTTTTAGTGCGTTACAGCATTCACTTTATCATTTTTATCGTCTCAGCAAAATGTAATTGTATTGCAATGCATGTGTGCAAATGAATTTCAATTTAATTAACAGGTGTAACTTCAAAACATTTATTATTCTCTAAATATTAGCTTTAATTTAAATTTAATATAATTTAATACCAATCCCCAACGTTATAGTTTCTAACAGACCTGGAGCGCAAAAGTACTGAACGCTGAGGAATTCTTCGTCGTTGCACGGGTCTCCAAATGAATCGTTGTCGACCGTTAAGTGACATCTCTGTGAACCTTTGTGGAAGAAAAAAGAAGTTGAGAGTGTTTGAGAAATGTGGATACATGCTGGGAGCTGTGAAATGCTTAATAATCTTGAGTTTTTAAGATTTTGCGTTTTTGTTTTTGTTAATAAGTACTTTTTAATCATTATTAATGTTGATTTATATGTGAAGCATTGCAGATTCATAAATTAATTAAATATTTGTTGTATTTTTCTTTAAAACTACTTTTTTGCTTCATTAAGATGATGTTTATTGTCATAAGTTAATTTCCGTCGCCTTCAAGAAACAATTAGTTTAGGTCTCTTGCTTACCAATTCATAATAAATGTCAGACAAATGAGAAAATAGATTTAAAAATGGAGGTTTTAGAGGAAAAAGTGATGTTGATTGGTATAATTGGTGTCCGTTGGCGTGAAAATTCAAAAAAGAAATGAATTAAACTTTGACGACTAAGAATTTAAAAATTATCTTACTAAAAAAATTTCCAGATTTTTCAAACGTTCAATATTCTATTTTTCAACATTTTTTACTTCAGTCACTGTTTAAAACTTGAAATAAACGGAATAAAACCTCTCTTTCCATTCCCATCCAATTACAACGACATGCAGCCATGCAACCTGAGCACTGTTTATTGATGAGGATAGTGACATCGGTCGAGCAAGATGGAACGAAAGAAGTGCCACACTTGGAAGCCAATTGAGAATCATTGAGGCCAAAACGAGCCACGCGGAATAGGAGGATGTAGTCGTCGGGACAGAGAAGACTCAGCTGGTCGTTGAGGCAGAAACTCTGCTGCTTGGAGAAGAGTTTGCTGCTCTTGCTGTCGTCTAGTTGTCTTTGTGTTGGTAGAGACTTCCATCGGAAATCTGAATGTACGTTAAGTAGTTTTAGTGGTTTTTTTTTAATGTTTACAAATAAACGCTTAAAAATTCTTCTTCGTAGTTTTGTTTTCGAAATTTATTCATTGAATAGCTTCAGATTTAAAATTCAAGAAAATAAATTATGTGAGAAAACCTTTCAAAAAAACTAAAAGCCTTATGAGAATCATGTTTATGTCTTTGAAGTTAGTCGCTGAAAACTTTAAAAAAACTTTAAAATTGTAAAAGCTCAATTTTAAAATGGAGACAGTTAAGTTAAATAAATGTGGAATTGTGTGTGTAGCTATTGTTTGTTTTACCTGCTTCTCTTGAGCTTCCAGCAGAGACTGACCATTGAAAAAAGAAAAAGCTTTGGAGAAAAATAATAAATAAAAACATTTCTGAGTATCAGTTTAAAAACATTCGAACGATCACTATGTACTCATTTGATTTGTTTTTCATCAGAAACAAAATTTTCAACTTCAGCAAATATTTTTTTCAGTTCGTTAAATGCCGGTCAAAAGGCTCATTTGAATTTTTATGCAAAATAATAAAAAACTTTATTTATTTTTTCATGAAGCTAATCAAAATTGTTTACAAAGTCATTTATTATATTTTTTACAGCATTCAAAGATTATTGCTAAGAAAACGTGACTTGGTCGAAATATATGATCCCTTTAGTCCAAAGCATTCTGAAACGGCGGTAAAAATTGAAAAACAGTACAAAACCAAGCAGAAAGCCATTTCATGGACTGACAGAGAAGACATTAGGCGAAGAAATCTTAGACTTTTTAAAGCTTGTTACCCGGAAAGCACGCAGCCAAACGCCTGCTTGCATGCATGCTCGAGCAGCGCATGCCTTATATACGCTGCATGTCTCGAATAAATTCAAGCATTTGTAATTATAGCAAACGTTTCACTTAAAATAGTTTTTTCGTAATTAGCTTTATGTAGTTACTTTTTAGAATTTGAAAAAATAAATTAAAATTTGAGAGTTTAACATATTTGTAAAGACCGTTGGAAGGCTCGGGCATCATCAATGTTTGCTTGTGACAAAGAAGCTCATGAAATAAACACTGACACGTTATAACTTGACGCCTTGAAAAGTTCAAACCCAGAAATGGGTTTCTAGCTGAAGTTTTGAAACTTGAAATAAAATAGAAAAATAATCTTTATTTATAAAGATAGAACTTTTACCATCATACTAATAAAATGATTTATATTTTAGAATATTTAAGAAGTAAAAAATATTAATTATATTTATAGTCGAATATAAAATATTTTAAAAACAATTTGTATAAATTTAAATACTTATTTTTAAAAATTTAAATACTTATTTGTAAAAATTTAAATACTTATTTGTAAAAATTTAAATACTTATTTTTATAAATTTAAAATTATTTCTTTTCGTGTGAAACATCACAAGAATCGTTTCTTTTTCGTTTTTATTGCATCTGCTTAAATTCAAGAACATACCATTCTGTTGTCATCGGCAAAAAAAAACTTGAACTAGCATGAATTTTTCAGGGAAAGTAAACACGGCTTTACAACTATAAAATATATAAATCAGACGTGTGTTGAAAATATGAAATTTCTTTTCTGAAGATCACGTATTATTGAACAATTAGCGTTGCAATGATGGCAATATCTTTTTCGACTATTCTTTACAAACAAATATCAAACACGAATATTCAAAAAACAAACAAAAATTTCATTTTTTCTTGAAATTATATTTTTATGTTTTTAACAAGTTTTTTGTCTGTACGCATTCACCCTAACATGTCGAAAATGAAAAATGACATTAATAGTTTTGCTTCAATTTTATCTGTTCGGAAGATTTATTAGTTATAACGATTAAAGATTTATGCTGGCGCTTATCGATTCGCTTGTTTTCGTGTAGATTTAGGGTTTTGTTGAGGTTTGCTACGAGCAACATTATTTTACTGATTTATTTGTCTGCCATGCCAAGAGTCTGCCTTTCTGGGCCCATTAATTGATTCACTCTTATTTGATATACATCTATGTACTCGAAGCATTTTAAATTTACATTCAAAAGTGCGCTTGAAATGAGCGAGTGTTATTGATTTAAATATGGCGATACAATTTGAAAACGAAAGTGCTCTTCAACTATACATTTAAAAAATCATTATTTAAATTACTTTTTTTAAGTTAAACAAAATAAATGAATTATTTTATCAAACTTGAATACCATTGGTCGGGAGGAGAAATAGAGACCGTAATTAGAAGGATCTTGGAGAAAAAGGAGGCAGGTTCAAAGATTGGCGAGAAACAAAGAGATAAAGGTGCTTTATGGGCTCGTACATTGTAATGACTCGCAAGCATGCAGAATTGTGAATATCGTCGTGTAAACAGGCACTGAGAGTGTCTGTTTCCTCCGGCGATGATAAACACAAGACATTATCGTCTTTTGAGCTCTCTTCATGCGTATTTTAGGCATCTTGCCTATTTTTTGTAAATATTTGTCGTCTTGATTTGTTCATTGAAAGCATTTCGCCTCTGATTACAAGACTCTGTCGTGGAATATCTCAAAGTACTAGAAACACAACGATCTTTTATCTGCACGTTCACAAAAATTAAGATATTCGTAGAAGCATGAGGAATGGTGAAAATGCCGCTTTGAGACGAGATCGTTCAAAAGCTTTCTGGCGAAAAACGTTTCATCAAGGGCGAAATCCAAGGAAGGAAGACCTTTCTAACAAGATATTGATAAATCTATTAAAGGACTAAATTCTCGACACAAAAAGGTATTTAAAGCGCAAGCACTAGACATTTTATTGTTCCAAAGTATCGTGTTCTTGCCGGAAACCTTTTTCGCGCATTAAGGTATAAAACTACAAAAAAGACTAAAACTAATAAACGACAAACGCTCAATTGCCTCTGTTTCTTTATTCGAATCGGCTCATGTATATTATAGGACGGTCACTATTCCTCTCAAAAGATATTTCATGCTAAAATAACCCCTGCATATATATTCTTTATTAGTGTCATAAAAATAAACGACAATTATTCTGTTTTACCAAAGTATGCTTCATAAATGTCTTTTAATACAAGAGATCTCTTCATTTTATTGTTTCAAACATGAAAAGCTAGATATAACTGTTCATAATAAAGCTGAAGGAGGAATAGAGAAAACAAGAGTTTCAAAATATCAATTTAGTGCGTTTGCACACTCCTTTGTCGATACTTACTTTTCTAATTCTAAATAACATTTTAGGTTTTATAGATCTTTTGTTTAAAAATCAGTTAATAAGGATAAAACATGTATACGAATACTTTCTTTGCGTTAATTTAATATTTTGTTTAAAATAGTTTTACTATTTAAAAAATATATGCTGGCCATAGTTTTACTATTTTAAAAAATATTGAAAATGTAGAATAAACTTTTCAGGTTTTAAAGTGTATATTTTTAACGAATTATTTTCTTTCACAAAGTGTTGACAATTAGGTCAATGAAGCCTCGCATTCCTTCTTGACGAGACAATTCTTTTTCGACTCATGTCGACTTGACTCAATCAAGCCAATCTACGTTCTAATTATACAAAAAATCTAATTACCTATATAATTGCATATAATATAACATCTTTTATTGTGAATTATCAATTAAGAGTTAAATGGTATTCCTTGTAGAAAATAGAAGCAAATTTCATTGAGATAAGTCGTAAAAAATAAAATAATTTGTGTTCATTTCGACCAATCTCATTTTACTTAGCTGTTCTGCATCTGAAAGTTGAGGTCCTAAATTAAAAAGACACACCGAAAGCCTATTAATCAGGACTTTCTAGGGCAGAGACTATGAAATAGGAGTGCGATTAGTGCGAGAGGCCGGTAGAAAGACACAACTAATAAAAAGTGTACTTACTTTATTTCAGTTAACAGAATAAAAATATAAAAATAGTCTAATTTATTAGTTTCACAATTTGTAGTTTTAATAAAAGGCTTTTGATATAAACTTTAACACACAAATTTTGAGCTTTTACTTTTTTAGTTTTAATTTGCATGTTTATAATCGACTCTTTATAAGACTAAAACAGTAAAATATGGGCGACTGGCTTGTCTTAAAGTAAACTTATTCACGGTTTTTATCATGATTTAGATTAATAAGGATTTATTTGCGTTATGCAAAGTTTTTTATATATTTCTAGTAAAACTTCAAAATTACTTGAAGAATTTTTTTTGTGTATTTTATAGAATTTAAGATAAAATTACATTACTCCAATTGAAAATTACATTTTTGGAAGTATGCAAATGATGAATAACAAAAAATTGAAATATTTGAATCTGATATTGGAACAAACCACTCAAAACATGTCGGGTTTGCTAGCATGCTCGTGCGGTGACTGGAAAGATGAGCGATGGACCTCAATCTTCTTGCAGCCTTCTATTATTTATAACATATTTTTTTTGGACGTCTTTTTGAAAGATTCTTTTGAATAATATTTGTTTACAAAGTTCGTTTTATTTTATGAAAGCAAAATCATATTTTTTCTTCATTTAGTAATTAGTTTTTTTCATTACTTTTATAACTTATTAGCTCTCTTAACATTTCCTGTGTTTTTATTTCCAATTTATTTCAGCAATTCATTTTTTAGATAAAATCGTCAAACAAAATTATTTTTAAAAATATTATTTTTTTAATTTTCTATTTCATTTTTTTATAAATTACATTTTCCACTTTACAGCGTAACAATTCCAATTAAAGAAATGGAAAACAGATGGAAGCGAATCCGATTAGACATGCGTGGTCAGTTTTATTCCTAAATCATACTTAGAACATGCAACGTAAACTTTTTTGTGTGCCAGAATATCAGATTTTCAAATCGCAGCAGAACACAATCACTGAACACGTTTTTTGCCCTTTTAAATAAATGGCAAAATAGTTTTTTGACGAAAGGGGCTTTTAATTAAATTGCATAAAAATGCAATTTAAAATTTGGAGTTATAATTCTCGATTAAAATTTCTTATTCATTTAGTTGTGAGATTGAATTATATCTCTTTGAAAAGTTTCATACCAACAAATAAATTTGTGATTCTTAAAATTTTTTAAGTTTTCAAGTTAGTATTTATTATAAAAAAATTATATTTGTTTTTCTCAGCTAAATTTTTTTTTAACATTACGCTTTATAAAATGTTCAAATAATTCTTTTAAAAAACTGTAGATCTTTATTTCTTTAAACCACCTTAAAAACTATTAAAACCTCAAATATACGCTTGAGACAGTTGAGAAATGTGCACGAGGACTTTTCAGCTTGGTCGCTCAAAGGATGCAAGAATTGGCATTAATCATCCTCCTGCAAGAAGAGTCTGCGGCGTTTATGTGCCTTTTAGAAGTGTTTGACGCAGGTCAGTCGGAGGCCTGCATGTCGCTAGGGACCTGGCAGTGTCAAGCCTTTATAGATTTCGTCTTATTAATGCGGAAATGCTTGTGAAGCTTGAAAGTTCTTTTATAAATGGCCTGACTGGTGTTTGTTAGAATGGAAATTAATGCTGCGTTCACTGAAATACACGCAAGTAACAAAAATTGATTTTGAAGGATGATGTGGTCGTTGTTTTAAATGTCGGACCTAAATTGAAATAAAGTCGAAATTTAAATTCATATTTCGGAGTTCCAACTCATTTTAGATAATACTGAAAGTTTAATGCTGATAAAGGATTATGCTTGATATGCTTCTCTTTGAGAATTATAACTCACGCGTTATCTTCATTGTTGGATTATTTCCCATAAAAGCGTATGTACATTATACAGCAAAAACGTTTGAAACCGAATTCAAAATTTCAAGATATAGCTTTTGATAAGAATTTTGAAAAAGGGACCATTAAGAGAGCGGAATACGGCTTTGGGAGAACTTAATCCACGGATTTAGTATACTTTTAAATCATTCAATGTGCCTACCCACTGTGCTGATAATTACTAAATTATGACTTTTGCTTTCCAAATCCTCGGCAATTAATAAAGATGTGGTTAAGCTAAACTTCATTTTTATTACTGAATTTCGGTAATAATTTAAACTTTTTATCGTTTATTTATTGCCCTAGCAGTTACCGGCCACTTCGATCCTCTCTTATGGCCAAAAAAGCCTTTTATGTAGGATACTTTGAAAATGTTTAATTTTTCACCTTCCAAGTTTAAGATAACGTTAAAAAAACAATTTTCAAATTTTTTTTGGGATTTATTTCAGACTTGTATATCTAAAAATTTAAAATGTTATAATATATTTAAAACTCGTCTGTTATGAATGAATAAAATATTACAATTTTTAGAATTTTCCAAGAATATGATGCAACCAAAGATGCTCTAACGCTTGAAATAAGTACACCAAGGAGATAATTCAACATATAAGTGAAGTGCAAAAAATAAGTTATTCAATTTTTTATATAAAATCTGTGTTTAGTTTATCAAAATAGAGTAAACACAGTGCAAATGAGGTATGAGAGTCGTGGATGTTAAACATGTTGAAAAGTACGGTAGCACACTTGCGTGAGAGCTCAAATTGAAATACTCTTCAAAGGAATAAATGTATCTAAATAATTTAAATTTAATGTATTTAGTTTATATGTCACCTAAACATAAGGCTAAATAATCTATATCTCATAAAATGTTCATGTTCAATAGCTTTTAACAAAGGCTAGGGAGGGAGTTTGAAACAACATTTCATACATTTCTATAATAAATTCAGATTTATTCAAACCCAATAACTAATTTAAGTAATTTGATAGCCTGGTGACAGCCATTCTGCCCTGAAAATAGTAAAAACATGATACAGAATATAAATTATAGTATATAATTAATTAATTATAAAATATTTTTTTTATTCAGCAAATAAAGTGTATTAAAGCTAAAACTAAAATTATGTTAGAGCTGATAACGTGGATATGCTTAAAACCACAATTTTCACAACTAGAATTTGTTTAAAAGAAACAACCTATCGAACAATTAAAAACATTTTTAATTAAACGAAAAAGCAACAGTAACTAACAAGCGTATCAACCGCAAAAAATAAAGCCGTGTTTAAAAAAACCGCACGAACAAAATCTTCACAGTTCTTAGAGACGAAGTCACTGAAACGACCAACAAGTAATCTTTGAATCAAACGGACCATCCATACAGCATGGACCATACTTCAAACAATCGTAAAATAGAGACAAATATATTCTAAAGTTACAAAGAGTGTATAATCATTTAAACAAGCCATAACAAAAATCCCCAAAACTTTAGCTTCAATAGCATTACAAGTAAGAACTTTTTCACTAACAAGTCTCTAACAACGAGTACAACTATCGGTACAACTGCATTCTGACACATGAAACATTGATGAGTGAGATTTCAAGTTTTTTCAATCTTGAAAATACACTCAAGGATTCAGCATCTGGTCGAGTTCCTGCGAAAGGCCCTGTAGGATTCCGTCGATGTCGCTGAAAACTGCCTCTTCACTGGGGAGGGAAAGGAAAGTGTGTTGCAATGAAATTATATATTTAAATAACAAGTTAGTTTTAAAGATCAAGTTTCAAATAAAAGTATATACATAATTAAATTATATTTATAAAGTAATATGTACGTTGTGAAAGGTGAAGCTTAAGTGTTGAAAAATCAAAATTCGTGAAAGACTTTTCAACCTTTTCTGAAAACTCTTTGTTTCAGTCCGAGGAGAATCGTTTGTATTGTTGCTCCAAGAATGGCCAAAAGGCTTTGTTCTTTCTTCAGATAAACTATTGTTGGCACTGCTGTTACTTATATTTGTGATATCTTCTCTACTTTTATTTCTACTGTTGCTTTTGATGGTGTTAGTGTCGAAACCAGTCTCTCCACCGTCCTTCTTCTCATCATTATTGCTACTACTATCAGCACTGACGGTGGTATCATTACTAGCAGCACCCTTGACCTCTTTTGCGAGGTCATCGGCCTTGATGATAGTGTTATTGGCTCTGGACTTGATCGTGCCAGCGTTTTCATTGGCGAAAGGGAAGGTGTTGTTGTCGTTGTATTGCTGTTCGCCTGTTGTTGTTGTTGTTGTTTCATCCTCGCTAGAAGTTGCGCTATTGTTCTTTGGTTCTTTATCATGTTTAATATTGTTATTGGTAGAGTGGAGGTTGTTGTTGATGCTGTTGTTGTTGTTGTTGTTGCTGATGTTGTTGTTGTTATTTGAGGGGGAAAAACTGTTGCTGAGTGATGAGTTGTTTGATTTAACATCGTTGTTGCTCTGTTGGTTACTGAACAAAGCCTCTTTATTGAAGTTGAATGAATTAGTGCGCAAGGGTGGTGGCGGTGGTTGTTGTTGACTTGTTGCTTGTGGATTTCTTTGTTTCTGTTGATTTTGTAGGTGTGGAGATGACTGGCTAGGCTGTGTGACACTTTGATTTATTTTATTTTGCTTGTGGTTCTGTAAAAACAAAGACTGCTCGTGGGAGGCAGATTGATGTTGATGTTGTTGTGATTGTTTTTCTTGTTGTGGTTGATGTTGTTGATGTTGTGATTGTTGTGGTTGTTGATGTGGTTGTTGTGGATGGCGTTTCATGGTCGACGGACTGCCACCGGAAGTAGGAATAGACGCAAAACATCCGGTCCTGTTGGTGAGCTGGAGAATCTCGTGATTGGTTTCTATGACGTCCGAGTTCTCGGATGACATCAAAATGTCGATTCCACTTTTCTTCGGCACGAGGTCGTTTTGTTGTTCAGTTTTGAAATTGTTGATGTTGCTGTTGTTTATGATGCTGAATTTCTGAAGCAGCAACTCATTCGGATTGGCGTGTAGGGATAATCTATGAGGAAGTGTGTTGTTTTTGTAGTTGTTGTTGTTGCTAACGACGTCGCTTGTGATGTTGCTGTTGCTGTGGTTCTTGTTGTTGTTGTAGGCTAGATTGGTGTTGCTGTTGTTGTTCATGTAGTAGTTCAGTAAAGAGTTTATAGCGTAACTGTCGGTGGTTGTAGAGTCGTAAATGTTGTTGAGGTTGTTGTTGCTGAGATTGTTGTTGAGGTTGCTGTTAAGATTATTATTTACATTGTTCGACTCTTGGCTGTCAGCATTGAGGTAGTTGTTGTTGTAGCTATCCATGACATCGATGATGTTGTTCAAAGCATTTTTGGCTAAAGTGGCATTAGAAGAAGTAGCTGTATTAGTGATAATATCTTTGTTGAAAATATTGTTGCAGTTGTTGTTGTTGTTGTTGATGAGGTTGTTGTTACTAATATTGTTGTTGAAAATGTCGTCAGCAATGTTGTCGTAAGTGTTGTCTATGAAGTCGTTCGTAGGTGTTGTTCCTCCACTTGTGTTTTTCATCTTAATGTTGTTGTTGTTGGTGGTGATGGTGGTGTTATCATTATTGCTTTTGATATTGTTGGTGGTGTTGAGGTAGTTGTTGAAAATGTGATTATCGTAGTTGCTGTTTGAAGAATTGTTGAAAATGTTATTGTTGTTGATATTATTGCTAAGAAAATTATTTTTGTTGATGTTGTTCTCGTTGTCGTTGCTGAAAGAGTTGCGTGAGTTGTTGAAACAACGGGGCGATAAGTTGTTGTTGTTGCATATTATAGACGTATTATTATTAATTGTATTTTTACCATTTACATTGTTGAAATGTTTATCATTCAGGTTATTAAAGTGCTTCTTATTTAATAGATTGTTCACGAAGTTGTGTTCGTTTTCCTTCATACTAAGAGCTCTACTCAACAAAACACCAGTGATTTTGTTGTTGTTGATACTGATGTTGTTGTCATAATCATTATTTATGCTATTGTTGTTGGTGTTGGTGTTGTTGTTTCGCCTCAAATTCGGGTCACCCACATCGCTTCTAGCTGCCAGAAAGTTTGACAAGTTATTTAGCTCAAAAGACAGATTCGTGTTTTTGTTGTTGTTGTTTTTAAGGTTGCTGTTATGATGAATTTTATTGAGGATATGATTATTGATGCTAATGATGTTATTATTAATATTGTTGTTGTTGTTGTTCATATTAATGTTGTTGTGGCGTATGAGGTTGTTGTGGTTGTTTCTGAAGTGGTTGTTGAATGAGTTGTTGACGGGACTGTGCAGTGTTGGAGACTTCAAATCATCCAGGAGGCTTCTGACGTCACTTAAGTTGATGTTGTTGTTGATTTTATTTTTGACGTTGTTGCTGTCATGATTTAGGTCATAGCTTTCGAGGTTTTGATTCACGCTGATCGGTGATTGACCGAAAGCAGGAGATGGAGCTGGATGTATTTCCGCTTGAACTAGTTTGGAGAGATTTGATTGGATGGGTAAGTTTAAGCGTGTCAAATGGCTGGTCGGATCTACGGAGCTCCTCTGTGTTGATTGGAGCTTCTTCAGCCTATCAATCGCCAAGGTCAACTTCTTTTGGTGGCCTTGGGAAGTCATATATTTCTCAACATTTAATTTTCATCAACCAAATTTAAGGATATTTGTGTGACTCAAGTGCTAATTAAATAAACTTGACCAGAATGTGAGGAAGTTCAGCAAATATTTAATTCTATCTTCTTTTCAACCACCTCTCAAACCCAATTTCAATTATCTCTCAAACCCAATTTCAACTATCTCTCAAACCAAATTAAGAAAATACAAATAAAAACTCACCAAGTTTTTTGACTCCGATGTCTTCGAAGTCTTCCCACGTGACTTGCAGCACGTCCCTGAGGTCCTTGTAGCCCTGTGCCTGCAAAATCCTTTCGTACTGCGGCAGGTTCAGAAGCTTCAACCAGTCATGCAAGGTTGGCTGTGAAGGAAATGTTAGGGATGGTTGAATGGGATGGTTGAATGGGATGGTTGAATGGAATGTTTAAATGGGATGGTTGAGTGGGATGTTTAAATGGGATGGTTGAGTGGGATGTTTGAATATATGCGGAATAGATGCATAAATGAGGGGTGGATAATTATTCATCTTTCCAAGTTAGTTTTATCCTAATTAAATTATCATTGAGAAATGGGGTGAGCTTGGTGAGGGAATTAAAAGATAACCCGAAAAGCACAAGCATTCATTTGAAAATAATTTTAAAAAATTATTTGTACATTTTTACAATTATTTTTAGTAACAATTGCAATAAAATAAATAAATAAAAGTTTTCAAACGGGTATAAAATCTGGAATTCCGTCGGGGATGTTCAGCTTGTTTATTTCAACCTTGAGCCTTTTTCTTACGTTCGGTCTTGTGATTCCAATGGCGTTCAAGTCCTGGTGGTCAAATGGTTTTGTGATTGCATTTAGAATTTAATAAAATGATTTAACTGTTGAGTTTGTTTCATATAATTAGATATTTACGCTTGATTTTACATATTTATGGCTTTTATCAGTGAATATCTTGAAGGTTAATTATGTAAATATTGTTAAATTGGCAAATTACACAAAACTTAATGAAAAAAGTTATGGTTTGTTAATTTAATTAAATGATGAATCAAAAGGGCTAAAACTTTGAGCGCTAATCTAATAATTATGCCTGATTTATTTTAACTCTCAAATTTCTCACTCGAGCCATCCTGTCATACAATTATCCAGCATCCTATAATAAACTCAATCGCCCTCAACTCTTCTTCTCCAGCCTTGAAGGGCCATAATCACCGCTGCTATTGTTATCTTAAAGACTCATAAACATCGTTTTCATCGTCCTGTGATACATCCTAAGATGTGCTTATAGTTGTGTTAGCCATATACGCTGAGTTGTTGCCGTCTTAGAGACACTCATCAGTAATTTAAATAATAATTTTAAAATTATTTAATTTTTTTAAAGTTAAAACAAAAACAAAAAATTACGAAAAGTACAGTTCACATCGAGTGATTTGCATCGAAGCTTTTAAAAAAGCCTCGCACAACAAAACCAATCAAATCATCGCACAACATCGAGTCACAACCTCTGGAGTCATGCGAGAAATGGTGGCGATGTCGTAGCCAGCCTCGACGAAAAGACAAGTCAGCTCGGAAAGGTTCAGGCCACTCAGCCACTTGTGCATTATGTCTGTGTCCTTTGGAGGGAAGGTGAGATGGGACGTGAGATTTGTTTTTTGAGGCCAATTGAGAACTAATGATGTTTCAGGAAGTATAAATAAGATATGCTAGAACAGCTCAAAACGTGAATAAAATCAATTGATATATCGGTTCTTTAAATAAATAAAGTAGAAACCGAAAGTCCTTGCGAGATGAGGTCAGGGAAGTTTCTGATGACGGCATAGCCACTCTCCTCCGCCATTCCATCTGCACTCCCGGCTGAGGAGTGGTTGCTATGGAAACTCTGGCGGGATGAACTGGACACTCCCGACTCATATGATTGGTTGGAGAGACGATTGCTTCCGGAGATGGTTGTCAAGGACGCGTTGTTGCTATTGGTTGGGGTGTTTTTCCCGCCCAGCGGACCGGTTGGAGAAAGCTGTGGAATTTTATCGTTTCTTAATACTCCAGTTTAGTTGATAATCTTTTTTTTAATTAAAACGACATAGAAAACAACTCGTTTTAACTTAAAACCAAATGTTAAATAAAATAAAAAATGTATTTTCGAATAAAAGTGTGTTTTATTTCATTAGATTTGAATGCGAACGGGGGTAGGTGTTGAATAGAAGGGTGATTAATCACTTGAGAAAGGAGCGGAGTCTTGTGACTGAGGAGGAGTTGATTAGAGGTGAGGTCGGTAGGCAGCTTGCTTATGCACTGTTGAGTGTTTGGAATGTTAATGGAAAAAGTTATATATATTATTTTATTTTATTTAATAAAAAATATATGATGAAATTAAATAAAAGATTTTATTCTAAATCCCAATGTTGAAGAATTTATCACAAATATTTGTTTATTAGAAGTATAAAAATTGTTTTTTTGTGTGTTTGATTTGTAGCAAAGACGATAGAGTCTATTACAAACCAGCACTTTTTTGATAAATCTGCAATTCATTCGTCCGTACATTTATCTATAAGAGAAAAAAATTCATAGATTTTTCATAGATTTAATAGATAACGCTGTTTAAACCACCATGCCAAAAACAATCCTTTTCGAAATCTAATTTGAAAAGAAAAGAAGTTTAATATTGTTAAATAGTAGTTTTTAAAATGCAAAAGTGTATGCTAAGAAGGCCATTTTTCATCCTACTCTCTCTAATAAGTTTGGGCAAAACTAACAGACTTTGTAAGGGGTAAGAGCGAAAAAGCAGGGATGAGTAACTCAATTACCTCGTCAAACAATTACTCACCAGAGCGGCCCACGTTTGCACTGATGAAGCCATGAGGAATATCTAATGAGGCCATTCAACTACCCTATTTCTTCCGGGAAGTTTTATAGCTTTTTGAAAAAACCATTCATTCTCTATCGGTATAAAAACCTCGTTTTTTGGAGTTTATTTGTTTATTATAATTCTGCTTTTCGTTTGTTTGCGCATAAATACGTGCGGAGGCGGTAGAGAGAAGGCGAAGAGCGTGTTCTAAACAAGGCGAACGAGGCGACGGATGAAAGACATCGGAGGAAATTAGGGAATTAAATCAATACACGCACTCGAATGCGAAAGCACAATAATTACGAAGGGAGCAAACACATTACGAGTCATCGAAGGACTTATAATTTATATTCAAAATGTTATCTAAGTATTCCAGAAAACTAGTCGTTAACTAGAAAAAAGTCATTTCATAGATATATAATAAAAATTTTATATTAACAAATACAATAAAAATCTGAAAACACAAGGTTTTATGTAAAAATCGAAAGAACAGAAGCACTCACCATGGAGCTCTTCAGCCCATTCACCGAGATATTCGATGACACTCCACTGTCTCTGTGTTCCGTGAATGGAGCGTCTGTAGTGGTGGAAGGCATTGAGAAGCCAAGAGAAGTCTTAATGGCAACGCTAGTTGATAAGCGCTGATAATTATGATGAGTAGTATGGAATGTGTTTTTTGATGTTACGTATCGTCGCAACTACCGACTCTCGGTGACTAAAAAGTCTCGTGATTAAAATATAGTCACATAAATACTCCACAGCATTGGTATTATAGCAATAAAATACTCGTGGTCTGCAAGGCGTACTGGATGTTTAGGTGCCTTCGGAACGCCTGAACGAAGTCATAAAACTCCATGAACGCAACGAACGCCCATCTGAGAGCAGGAAACAAGGTGCATTCAGAGTGTGTTTGTTAGGAAATGAAAGTATTCATAAACGAGAAATATAAAGATGATTTAGGAATATAATTTGGAGAATTAAGATATTTTTGCTCTAGAAATAGAAAGACGATTAAAGAGTTTGTTTTTAAGGAATTTGTTTGAACTAAAATATTAAGAAATTTGTTTAAAATACAAGTATTTTGAATTTTTAAATAGATATAAAAAGCAGTTAATAAACTATTCAATAGGGTAAACTTTACTTAGATTTTTCTTTTGTTCTAACATGACGTGCTGAAGGACATTATAAGTACCATGAATTACAAGCCTTTTGGACTGGTGGGCTATACAGTTATCGGAATGGAGATAAGACGATGGTGTGGTAGTGTGTAGATGATAATTTAATTGAATAGGTTTAATAGATAAAATAAGATCAATATAATTATTTCGATACATTAATTATTTAAAAATAAAAAAATAGCTACTGGGATAAAAGTGATACTGAATTTGCAGTCATCTTAGTATTTATCTATCCAATGCGTCTGCAAAAGACAATATCGAGAAATATCATTAGCAATAAAATTACTTTTTATTGGCCTTCAATGAGGTACTGAAATTGCAACGTACATCCAAACAACAAAGGCATGCTTCCATTTTGAGCGCCTTTTGAAATATTTCTTTTCCTCATTTTTAATGGGGCTTTTTTTACACGTTAATTTAATCCTGACTAACAAGGATAGTTTTAAAAATTATTATTTTTTACCCCTTTTATGAGTGACTCTGAGGTTAGAATTATCAGACCAGATGAAAGCCTTAAGAGCCTGTGAATGCAGTTCATAAAATGTTTAAATTATACCAGATTAGATGGCAAAGCACTCCAGCACAAGTGTGTTTAATATTTAGGTGACATACCCGAGGGTGGTGCGTTGGATTTGTGGGTGAAAGAGTGCTACTGAACCGAGGCATGAAAGAAACGTAAATTTTCATTTTTCCAATTCCAGAAAGACATTACTAGTCTTGAAGTATGAAGCCATTGTCGATAATAAATGTATGGATGCTTGCACGTGTGTGTGTGCGTGCGTTCGTGTGTGTGTGTGTGTGTGAGTGTGTGTGTGTGTGTGTGTGTGTGTGTGTGTGTGTGTGTGTGTGTGTGTGTGTGTGTGTGTGTGTGTGTGTGTGTGTGTGTGTGTGTGTGAGAATGTGTGTGTGTGTGTGTATGTGTGTGTGTGTGTGTGTGTGTGTGTGTGTGTGTGTGTGTGTGTGTGTGTGTGTGTGTGTGTGTGTGTGTATGTGTGTGTGTGTATGTGTGTGTGTGTGTGTGTGTGTGTGTGTGTGTGTGTGTGTGTGTGTGTGTGTGTGTGTGTGTGTGTGTGTGTGTGTGTGTGTGTGTGTGTGTGTGTGTGTGTGTGTGTGTGTGTGTGTGTGTGTGTGTGTGTGTGTGTGTGTGTGTGTGTGTGTGTGTGTGTATGTGAGGATGTGAGAGACGGGCCAGCTCATGGATGGATGCCTTCACAGGCCATTGCTCAGAGTTATATGCAAATATTCGCAAACGATTTTTCATAAGTACGCAAAAAATAAAGACAAAAAAGAATGAAAAGTAAGAAAAATAGGCCACTGTGACTAATTAAAGAGCTTTTTGTGAGGAATTCGTAACCTCCTCCAAAGCACATGATTGGACTGGGCAAATGATCACTCAATCAAAATTATTAAGCTAGCTTTAGGTTTTCTAATATAAAGAACATGACTTTTCTTTTTGAATTCTTTTATTTGATAAATATTTTTTTTAAGTTTATTATTTCCTGCTGAATACTTATTTGTATTCTTTTAACGAAATGACACTAACGACAACTTCAACAGACCCACAAAGAGTACGAATCAATCTTTCATTTAATCGTATAAATCATCCTTTTGATACGTTTTTGAACTCTTAATAGAATTTTCTAATGTATAAGAGTCTCTAGAGATTGAATTTATTGTAAAAAGAGTAATTCAATTTTTCTAATCGATAAAAATGATTTAGTAACCTGTGCTGGCATATTTAACTTTTTTAGATTGGTTTGTGGCGCAGCAGAACAAATCCATTACATTTCTTTTTTATGAACGGTGAAATAATACCCTTCAAATTTAAAAAACTTGATATACTCTTTCTTTTTGTTCAAATTGGAAAACGGATAATCAAATAAAAATTCAATTATGTTTGTTAAAACCAAAAATATTTGAATTTAAAACTTTTGAAATCTTTAAGAAATAATATATCTATCTAAAATTTCTTATCTATTCCTATTTATATTGATGGTGCAATGGTGAATGCAATCTGCCATTCAAACACTTATATACACCACGGACGAATTGAATGAAAAATCGCCTTTATATCTCCCCAAGATTGTTATATTCGAAACGTGTGTGCATTTATTGCGCTCTAAGCCTCGGATTCATCATTGCAGCCAGTCGTCAAGGCTGCCTTTGAAGCCTCACTATGTGCGTCGAATACCGTCTTGTGTGTGTGTGTGTGTGTGTGTGTGTGTGTGTGTGTGTGTGTGTGTGTGTGTGTGTGTGTGTGTGTGTGTGTGTGTGTGTGTGTGTGTGTATGTGTGTGTGTGTGTGTGTTTGTTTGTTTTGAGTTTTTTATATATATTTTTGACTGTTTTATGTATACCTGAGTAATATTTTGGTTTACCTCAATGATGTTTTAGCCGAATGAGCTTTTTGTTAAAGGAGAAAAAAAGAACTAAATTAATGAGAAAAAACAATACGCTCTCATTAAAGAATTTGAAATTAAAAAAAGTATTTATGATTTTTTATAAGACTAATTTAATAAGAAAAACTTTAAAAAATAATTGTAAATTTTTTGTTTTATCCGATGCACTGCCCAAGTATGAAGAGACGAAGAGTTTTCCCAGGGGTTGGAGCGTCTTGTACAATGAACATACATATTTAAAGAGAGCATGTGCTGGGAATATGTGATGGAGTGTATATGACTGTCTGATGACTCTTAAGTGCTTCGGAAACATTTTTTTTGGCTACTTCATATTTTTTTAAACTTCAAAAATGTAACATAAAATTTAATTGCTACTTTATTCTTCGCAAAACCTTCTTTATTTCTTTACATATTTTAAGGATGACTATTCTGATTAATCCAAACTAATGTTTTTAGTAAATGAATCTTAAAAAAAATTAATTATTCTCTCCTCAACTACTCGCATTCAATCAAGCCCACAATTTGTATCTGAAATCGATCCCAGGTGGCACGCTTAAAGTTAATGGCTTCGCTAGCGAGGTCATCGTGTGGAAGAGTACCTTTCAAGAGCTGCTTAAGTTCCTTGCCTCCCTTGGCGGTCGTATACTTGTTGACGATTTCGAGAGCGGTTTGTTCGTAGGAGTTGAATCTTGTGGCGTCAATTCCGCACTGGAGTGTGGGAGATTTTAATTTTTGAAAAGTTTGTAGTTTGAAAATGTTTTCATATTTGTCTGGCTTAAATTAGATTTTCCTTAAGTTGATATTGATTTTTCATTATTTTCGAAGATAAAAAATAATTTAATAAACTATTCATTTTTATTTTCATGTTTAAATGTTTAAAAAAAACATTCTCTATATATCAAACAACATTAGAATGATTCTAGACAAGAAAGAGTTCTTAAATCCTCACGTTTAAAAGCAGTTTCACAATCTCGATCTTTCCGTACTTGCTTGCCTCGTGCAAACATGTTCCTTAATTAAAAAAACAAACTCTCAATCGATGCAACCTCGGATTATTTAACCTCTTGAAAAGTAATTAAATAACTCAATTAAAAATCAATAAATCATTTTCTGCCTTATCGCGTTGATTCGTCAAGCATCAATTAGCAGGTAATTAATTAATTGCACAGGGAAAAGGATTCGAACGTACCCTGGAGAGTTTGTCGGTTGATGTCAATGCCCCCCTTGATGAGGAGCCTGTCAAGTGTCGGAAATATAATTAATAACTTTCGATTGATTTATTTTCTAATGAACTATTACGTTGAAAACATTATTAACACCAATATTCAAAATGGTTTTATTCCTTTGGAAAAAGTAAAGTAACTTTTAATTTGTTTTTTCTTCGAAGTAAAAATTCGAACATTAAATAAAGATAAACAAAAATATTTTGTTCATTTTAAAAAGCAAAGTTTCAAAAGATGATTGCATTTTTTATGAAATAACGATTATAAATTGAAGAAGTGAGAGGAAGTTTTCCAATACTTTATGACGTCGATGTGTCCATTTTTGGCGGCAAGGTGGAGACAAGTGGTTGAGTTGTTGTCTGCCGTGTCGTCGGGAGAATTTTGCAATAGGACGTGTGAATCCTTCAGTTGCAGAATAAGCGTCACCACCTGGTGATTGAAAAAGAATAATGTGGTTAAACTCGATAGTTGTGGCTTTTTGATACATGTTTAGGTGCAAAGAAAATATGTTTTTATATATATTTAAACAATTAAATTTTAACAAGATAATTTAAATGTTTTATTCATTGAATGAAGCCAAATGTCTCACCCTGGTCTTCCCAAACTCGCAAGCCAAGTCGAAAGGCGTTTTAAGTTGCTTGTTTCTGAGCGAGAAGTTGGCTGCGTTTTGAATCAGAGTGCTGACCTGCAAACACGAAAAAATAAAATGATCAACGGCTTGATTTATAACATCAGTTTTATTTGCTCATCAAAATAATCAACCACAGCCTTCACACCACGCCATTTATCTTCATCATCATCACAACCGAGAAATGTGTAATTTATAAAAACTGGATTTTTTTCTTTAATGCTTTTACAACTGCAACGCTATTTTGAAGTAAAGCTGTTATTATGGGCCTTATAAAACCTTGATACGCCTATTTTGAATCTTCTATTTAAAAACTTATTCGAGAAATAAACGAGGTGTTAAGAGGCAGTAGAGAAACACGAATAAAATTATTTAAATAAAATATTTTTTCAGCTAGATCTATGGCAGATGAAACATTTATTGAAAATGTGCGTTACTGCGATTTTTGACGCTGTTTAGCGTGTATTACATTCTCACACTGAACGAAGTATATTTCAAACCCGTTGGCGTACAACTGCTTCATTTAAATAAAGCCGAATAATTGTTAGAAAAATCAATGTAAGCAGAAACTTTATATGTAAAAGAAAGAGAAAATTATTTTTTAAAGCTATTTTAACATAATTGAAGTTATAACGAAAGGCTGAGAAATAATGATGCAGCTAATTAAAGGTGACGAGATAAGTTCAAATAGCATATCAAAATGAGTTTTGTTTACACATTTTTTCATCTTGTTTTTTCGATCTCTTCATAAAAAACATTATGCTTGTAATAAATGAAAAATATCATCAATCTTTGATTTATTTGTCTATCTTAAATTTAAACAAATTTAGCCTAAGTATGTTGTTTTGAGTGTAAAATTAAAATAATGTAGACCTATACAAACTAAATGGGAATAACTGAGGTTAAGGTTAAAAATGAAAAGGAATTTAGAAGTACATTTAAGAAAGTTTAAACTATAAATTAGTTTAAAAATTCAACTTACCCTTATTTAGTTAAAACTTTGAACATATTATTTTAAAGACATGTTTAAAATTATATTCGTTTTCTTTGCGATATTCTTTATAAGTAAATCACGTCATTCACCACTTCGAAAAACCAATTCAGAAAAGACCATATGAAAACGCCTCATTCAGCCACTCTCGCGAATGGTTCCCTATTAGTAATGAATACTTCATCTAAATTACATAATTGCCCAGGTGTTTGCGAGCACAACATGTTGTTGTTGTGTGAGGTGAGACCGAATAGATCTTGCTTTTAATTCCTAAGAAATAATTGACTTAACTTCTTTTCTGATGCTTTAAATGTTTTATTTCAAGCAGATATTATTGAAATTCAAAATCGATTTGAATTTTTCTTATTCTATTTAATAAGACCAAAATGTGTCAGATTGAAGAAACCACTTTCCTATTCACCCTCTTTTCAAATTAAACATATTCAAACCTTTCTCCCATTTGATTATCCATTCTTACTCAGTTCCTACCATCCTCTTCCACTCACCACCACCAAGTGTCCATGCTCGCAAGCGAGATGCAAGGCCGTGTTGCCATCGTCGGCTGGCTCGTTCACCTTGGAGTTGGCCTTCAGGAGAAGACTAACCGGCAACTCGCTGCCCTGCCACGCCGAGTAATGCAGAGGTCTCATGCCTAGGTTGAGGATGGTTAAGAGCTTTTATAAAATTCATGGTAAAATAAATATAGTTTTAAACATTTTGCTCTAAGTTGTCGTTTGTAGGTTCAATAAATAAAAGCTTATATTAAACTGGGAAATATATATAAACTCAAAAAATTGAAAGTTTCATGAAAACATATTTATTAAGGCTAAATGGCAAAAGCAGCAGCACTACACCTTTGTTGTCCTTGGTGTCTGCGTAGCAACCAGAATCGAGCAGTGTCTTCATCATTTCTATGTTTCCAGTCAGCGAGGCATGGTGTAATGCTGTCATCCTGAAAATTAGAATTTCAAATATGTTATTTGGAGTTTAACTGAGATATTTATTTAAATATTTTCCCATTTTTAGAACTTTGTCGATAAGTTTCAGTCTATGCTGCTAACTTCAATCCAATATTCTGAGTCGAAAGTATATTATTGCAAGCTTTTTACTTGTTTTTTTAAACCCCAAAAAAAAACAAAGAGAAAATTTTAAAAGTGAAGAGGATGCCGATAAGAAGGAAACATCAGTGACCTGGTAAAGATAAGTACCGCTATTTGTGTGCGCCATCAACTACAAAAGCTTTTAAAGTTTGAGAGAGAACAACAATAAATTTCTTGAGTCGAGTCGATAGCTTATAATGCGAGTTTATATATTCATAATTTTGTTTCTTCATTGTATTCTTTTTCTAGTTTTTTGATTTTTGAAATATACATTGGCTCAATCAACGATATGTCATTTATTTGACCATAACTGTACAATGCCAGAGGGAATGTCTGTTGTTCCTGAGATAAGCATGCAACTACCAGACTTTCTAGCACGCACCCACTAAGCATTCCCTGCTAGTGGAGACAGACGTCTGAGTAAGTGTAATAATTCTCTAATTTATACTTTTAACTTTTTTAAATTATGTGTGCAGGTTGGATCCAGTTATCCGCAGTGGAACGAATCTTTCTGAATTTTTTTATTTAGATCTAAAATATTTTAATGAGGTTTAAAAAGAATTCGGTTTTATGTATTTATGTAAAAACTATCCAATAATATGTTTTGAAACTAGGGCAAAGTGATTTAAAATAAAATGCTAAAAAAAGTTTCAAATTTCAATATCAAGTGTTGTATAAAAAAATCAATGTCATTAAAGACGAACAGATAACTAAACAGGTTATAACGACATGCCCTTGTGTTGAGACTGACGTTGAACAGATATTCTAGGCATTTCCTTTCACCAACTTTCTAATTTAGAAGCGCCAAGTAAACAACCTTTTTGTGCCTACAATTAGAATTACTCGTGCAAAGCAAAGACAAACTTTTATAGAGTTAAAAAAGCGAGCAAACGTTTCCTAATTATACACACTCCCGCATGCCAACTGACACGCCTTGAGTGTTCGAAATGGCAATTAAAGGGGAGTTATAGGTTCATGTGCGATGCTGATGCAAATGGAAAACAATAGAATAGAATACAAGACTGTCAAGACTATCCATGGTGCTTTGAATGTGAATGCATCATCAAAAATAACAATGAATAATTACAATTACGATTTATTTTAAAAAAATCAAACTTGGCTTTAAAAATATATAATAGGTAAAGAAACCACTTAAATCAAAAGTTGGTGATCATCTTAAATAAACAAATAATGAGGTAACTGGAAAATCATTTTGTCCAAGGGATATAATGAATATTTAAAGTTATTTTCTAATATTCATTTTCCTGGATCATAAATCTATGACCTTTTAACTAAAAACAATACAAATTCAGCTCTACTAGAATTTCAAAAATGTAACCCTAAATCAAAAATAGGCATCGCGTTTGAATGCAACTTTAATATTGCTACACTTTATAATATAATATAATATAATATTTATAATACTGCTGTTTTTCAGAAATCGTAATTATTTAACTTTATTTATTATTTTTAGAAATATTACAACTTTATAGACAATGACGAACGAGGAACGTTAAAGCACTTTAGAGGAAACATTTCTCCTTTCGCATTCTTTGCAGATTGGGCTGCAAGTTCTCAGCGCAGAGTATTTTTTCGTGACGCTAGCCTTTGGTAATTCAAAATCTTACTCGCAAAGCAGTAGGGCCGTAAAACTGGTAAAAAGACTGAGTGGGTAATAGCACTGGTCTAAGGTGCTTCTTTCCTAAACTAGTAGAAGAGCTAGGATGTTTTACTCTCCCATACAGGTGTTGAACTGCCCACTTCTCCGGTGTTGGCCATTCACACTATGATGTGTTCATCCACTATTTGTTAAATTTTGATCTTCATACTGCTGGGTGACCCAGATACCTTTTCACGAACTCTACGTGCCACGGGAAAGAAGTTTTCTGGCCTCTCATCTGCGTCTGCTCAATGATGATGATAGGAGAAGAACATGAAAATTTGGACCCTTAATTCGATGAGGCAGTCACCTAAAAGAATGGGAAATGTGCCTTGACAATGCCAAAATTAAAGAAAACCTGCATGTTTATTTCGTATGACGGGGCAAAGTATTGGATTGCTGATCAACTTTACAGCAAAGTAGACTACAGTAGTTTGTCACAAATACTGAAAACTGGCAAGAAAATGTTACAGATATTGGAGGTAAACTGGAAACAGAAACCATCGGCACTGAAGACACCAAGATGCAGCCAGTGCAGGAAGCGTGCAATATAAGTGATGCAGGAACCGTATTCAGTCTACAGGGAAAATGAATAATTGCAGTTTTGGTTTTTAAAGTAATTGTCAGTGATGTATATTAATCATAAACATATTGTAGTAGTTAGTGACCAGACACGTCGTAATTATTGAACAATGTACATTGTTAAGTTATACCACACATTTTTATGTGTTGATTTAGGGGTAAATATTTTTCATAAGATATTGAAATAATTGTTTTTCTCATTGACTTTAAGTAATTATTTATTCAAGTGGCATACAGGAACATGAAGTTTTAAATTATTTTTATCCCTAATACTCGTGCACGTTCAGAAGACGCATGAGCGTGAGAGAAAGATTTAAATATGCAGTAATAGGGTGTGGATAGGTTGTTGAAAGATATTATTCAATCCAGAATATATAACAGATAAAAATAACTTGCTTCTTAAATTACCCGAGATGCAGAAACATCATAACTTTGAATTAGCATGCCTGTTTGATATTTTATTTCATTGTACCTGTTTCGCTCTTCTCTAACGTATTTTTTATATGTAATAAATTTTAATATTTAAATAATATTTAAATTAGAAGAATTAAGAAAAAAATTTGCCATATTGCCTTACTTTATCAGTGAGATTAAATTTATCAACACCCTCTAATCGTTCAACTCTTTATGACTAGTTTGAAAACCTTTCGACTACTTGATGGATTCATGTTCAATGCAACTATCTACGCATATTCAGTTCATTGAGAGAGTTTTTCCTATTTAAAGTCTAAGTATTTTTAATTTTAATATTCTATTTTGTATTCAACTTTTACCTATAATTATAATTTTCCTGACCCCTTCGTCTTCATTTATTCAATAATTAATCTTCTAAAATCATATATATATCCATCCATCAATCTATCAATTCCTCCGAAATTCATCCTTCGATTCATCCACGACCTCATCCATCTATCCTTTTTTTCTCTCCGTTATGACTCATGCAGATAGAGCAAGCTGGAAGTTGGAAGCAATAAAGTAAACTTGAAGGAAGCAGCATAATGAGCAATTTAGAAAAACTTTTTTTAAATTGGAAATTAAAATTGACAAAAAAAAATATTAAAAGTCATTCTTACTAAAAAGATAATTTATATCGTTTTTTTCTATTTGTATGTCATTTTTGTTGATTTCGTACTTTATTGAGTGGCCATAAACAAGTTGCGTATAGGCATTAAAATAACTGATAAATCTGGCGTTAATTGTCACCCATGTTATTTTTTATTTATTTGGTGGCTTGAGTGTCATCGTCTCAGAATAATGGTAGTTTGAAGTCCCATGTATCTAGATTATAAATACATTTAGTGTATTTCTTTGAAATAATCAATTATACATAAACTTTATGAAAAATAAATAGGTCTAAAAAAATAGTAAAAAGAATTTAAATATTTAAAATTTTATTAACAAAAAGCAAAAACATAATGATGTATTAGGGCTAACCCATTTTCGTCTTGGATGTTTACGTTGAATCTCTTGCCTGGAATTCAAATAAAAATAAATAAATCGGCAGCTTAAAAGCTAGAAAAGAATAAATAATTTTAAACATTTTAATAAAGAATTAAGAAATTAAAAAGATATTGGCATGGTGAATCTAGTCTCAATGCATAGATTCTTTGTCATTGAATAGATAGGATTCAACGATCACACAGATTAAGGTTGACATAGAACGATGCTTTTACTTTCACACACATCTGCTACTTTTAAAACATAACTCTTGATTTTCTATTGTTCAATTTTCCAATATGAGTCAGAAAGGAGAAAAAAACGATAAAAATTCCAAGTTACAATTTTTTTTATAGAATTAAAAACTTTTTTATGACAAAGAAAACTTTTTATGCTTTTATGTTCTCAAACATCTTTGAGTCTTTAGAATTCATAAAGCGTTCAATTGATCAATATATTTGTCCCAGAGTTTTTATGTTTGCTCACATTTTGTCTCTTTAGCTCGTATTCAATAGAATCTTTCCGGTTATTTGTACAATAATTAAGTTAATATTAAAAATAAATTTTTTAAGCAAAATTTTGTTTATACAAACGTTGCTTTTCCACTATCTTTTTCATTTTTTTGCGACTCAGAAGTACATCGAGCCTCACATTAGGCGATATATTGACCGATTTGTATAAGCTATATAAATAAATTTTCTATTCAAGAATTCTTTCGGCCACATACCCTTCACTGGGAGCATTCATATACCCTCCAGAAAGCATTTACGATCTATCTGTGAGCTCTTTACTTTCCATTTATTTACCTTTACGTCTATCTATCTCCTATTTGTCCAGCTACCCATCCATGCAAGCATTCATCTTTCCATCTTTCCATGAATTAATTTATCCATCCGTAAGTGAACCCAATTGTCTATTCATTCCAACCATTCAACTATTCACTTTTATCCATTCATACATCCATCCATCCATCCATTCATCCATCCACCAACCCATCCATGCATCCATTCATCCACCAACCCATCCATGCATCCATTCATCCACCAACCCATCCATGCATCCATGCATCCATTCATCCATCCACCAACCCATCCATGCATCCATCCATTCATCCATCCACCAACCCATCCATGCATCCATCCATTCATTCATCCATCCCTTCATCCATCCATTCATCCATCCATGCATCCATCCATTCGACTGCCAAATGGCCCACATCCATCCTCCACTTAGTCCGATTAGTTCGATCTCGGGAAATGCGTGTGTAAAACCACATAATAGGTATGCCCGAGAGGCCGAAACAATAAAAAAACTATAATTTAAAAATAAAAACAATAAAAATGATAATCTTTGAAACTTTAAAAACCATGAAAAAACTATAATTTGAAAAAAAAAACATACAAAAACTGAGAACGAAAACAATAAAAAGGATAATCTTGGAAAATTGAAAAGCAATAATCAAATAATAAGGGCTACTTACATAAAGAAACAAGAAAGTTAAGTGTACCATAGGTACCATAGTCTATACTTATAGCCTATAACGCATGTGGTAATAAAGTAGGAGGGCGAGATTTCCAGGGTAGGACGTTCAAATGCTTGAAAGTTCTTTCAAACATTGCATTCTTCCTGACGTTGCAAACTTCCTCCTGCTTCAAGTAGAGCTGTAGCACATAAGTGGGTGATTCTACATGAGTGAGGCTCAACAACCGGGGAAATATAAAGTGAATATTCGTGAAGCTGAAGATTTGAGATGAATGTTTCATCGCAACAAATGGCCATGACACACCCTCGTCTATCCCTCTTGGATCTCAACGTGTCACCAATTGTATGAAAACCTATTTTTCCTTTTTCCCATAAAGTGCAGGGCTTCTCTGGAGAATTTACGCACTTAGGCGACGGTAGGAATTGAGCCCACACTTTTGAGACGAACGCCAAGCGTTTAACCGCTAGGCTTTCAAAACATTTAAAGATTTTTTCAACTTCGATATATCTTTAAGTTTCTGAGAATGTCCAGATTTTGAAAAGTTTGTCGCTCTGAATGTTTAGCGTGAGTGAATAGACTCTGTTAAGAATGGGATTGTACGCAGTTGTACTATTTACAGATAACCCAGATGGTTTCGAAAGTGGTTAACTAGTTCGCAACTTGATTTTATCGTGTAACACAGACTATGTTACATAGTAGTTGTGGTGCTGCGATTTCAAGTACATATTTTAATTATATATAAGTTTTATAATTCTTGAGATTGAAGCTTCAAACAGCCTTTGATATTTGTTTCTTGAAGCTTTTCAACTGCCTTTAAACTTTAAAAGTACGCAGGTTATGGTCTGGAATATTTTTATTCGCACTAAACTTTATATATTTTTATACTTCCTACGAAAACAAAATGCTGAAATTAGCGTCTTTTTGCAAACTTACTTGTGTAATAGAATAAAAAAGTGTTTAAGTTATAAATCGTAAAGTACAAAATGGGAAAAAAATAATAAAATAGTTAAGCAAAATTAAACTATTGTAAAAAATTATTTATCATGAGTTTAAAAATATACTAGATAAAAAGATAATTCTAATAAGAAGACAAAGTAGGTACAGTTTACAAGATGAGTGGAAGTTGATAAAGAAAAAAATAATCTTGATATGAAAGATTGCTTTGAAAGACGATGAGTGACTGCGTTCTAGAAAACTTTGAGTAAGCCTTACCGTACTTTAAGCCTTATCTAAATCCTTTTTATGATTCTGAAATACTACAAGTCACATTAAGAAGAGAAGGTTTTTTGAAGGCTAAAAGTACGTCAAACTTTAGTGTAAGTGCTTTCGATAAAGATTTATGAGTTATATCAGTCATATCATAGCAAAGGTTTGATTTAAGTTATTTTTAGCAAAAAAAAATCAAAATTATAAAAATATCATGGGAAAAATTAAATAACATAGAATAAAATTACTAAAATAGAATGAAATAAATAAACTAGAAAATAAAAAAGTGTAATTCGAGTAAATGCTATTGGAATGATTCAGCAGTGTGATTATTCAAGGTTATTCAGTTAATTAAATCAGTTATTCCTATTTATATTTCCGATATGCTTTTCCCCAAAATGCAAAAGTGGACAGTGTTTCAGGCGGGAATTTGAAGCGAAATTGAGCTGTAGATGAAAGATTCAATCAATCGATCTGATACATTTATATAGCGCTTTTTTTAAATTCAAGAACGCTTAAAAACTAATGGTTGACCATCAGTGACAAATATGTATTTGATTACAAAATAGAAGTTGACATTTAACTTTAACTTCCGTTAAATAAATAAAAACTGATTAACGTTTAACGAAAAAAGTTGTTGATTAACTGTGCCAAAGTGTGGTATTTGTTGCTTCTAGATTCATAGAAAGATCGCAAACTACCTTAATAAATCAGAAAGTGTAAATTCACTTGATGTATTGTGCATCTTGATGCTGTTTTAACCACCATAGATTAAGACTATGCAGGGAAGTTAATCATACAGATATGAACAAGTGCGTTATGATTACTTTTATTATTCGTCATCTTCGCCATCATCTTCTTCACTCCGTTCACGTTGCCCTCCTTCACGAACTGCAGCAGCTCCACTTCACGGCCCATTCTTGTTCGCTAACGAACCACCACTCAAGCGCCTTTCCAAAGAATCAACTCAATCGTAAATTCAAAGAGTAGATATGAACGATGTTAAGAATCAAAAGACAAGTGTAAAAATATGTTTTTTATCATTTGTTGAGTTAAAAATTGTTAAATAATTTCAAAAAACTAATTACTTTTACATTTATTTCATTCGAACCAACAACATCGGATATATAAAGAGAAACTTCGCAGCCGTCAGTAACACCAGTATTACAACTTTATTACAACTTCAAACATTCACTCCTATGGCACCAGGATTCGTTAGAAAGCAGACCCAATATTTTTGTTTACTTTCTACTGCCCTTCTCTCCTTCTTTTCTCTCTACTCCTCCTTTAACATTTATACATACATCTATTCATTTACGGCATACTATGATGAAGCGTGTGTTATAGAAGTAATAGAGTTCTTTGTTCGAGGGAGAGATGCGCCTGAATAAAGGTGCTCCACAAATGAAAAAGTTTCGTGAAAGAAGTTTACGAACAGCTGTTTTTTTAGAGGCCTTCAAAAAATTCAAAAAATTAAAATTGATAGTTACTAAAACTTAACTATAAATGTGGTTTATTTTTTAAAAGACAACCCAGACAAAATATACGTATGCCATTCAAAAAATATTTTTTTTAAAGAATACGCAACTTTTATTTTTCAATGAAAAACGTTAAATTATAAAATTTTCTCAATAATTTTCACGAATTTGGTAGTTTTTCGATTTCTTCACTTCTAAACGAGCGCACAAAAGTAGCTGTCCACTCAAGATCGGGGTGTTCTGCATTGTCGCCTGTTATACCATTTTATAGTCGTGCTAGAGAGCTCGAATGTTTTGAACATGAGTTCCAGTCGTTGGATTCACAAAGATTCACGAATAATTAACCATTTTGACATGTCGTATTGCCGTCTTTCTCTTGAACCATGAAGCCGGAAGCGTCAGAAACGTTCATTTCAAAATTTGATATTTAATATCAATTTTAATAATTATTTTAAACATTAATTTAAAAACCATTAATCGAATCTGAAAGAAATAGCGCTGTTTTTTTCACGTTTTAAACGGTGTTGTAGGAAACCCCAAAATGTGATTTAATTATCGTTTTCAATATTTTATAAAGCCAAAAATTTATTCTGCTTGAAAACCTCTTATAAAAGACCACTAGAAAAGTTATTTTGATTAGTTTTTCAAGCCTGCAATGGTCAACTAACTCAATTAATTGAATCGAATATTTTCATTTTGACTCCATCTCAACAATTCTATATCAAAATACACTTTTCCTTGAGCTTTTCGTTACACGAATTAACTCCCAAATAATTAAGTGCGTGTGTAAAAGTGAAGAGAAACTGGGAATTGAATGATTAATTTGAGGGGCTTCAAGTGCAAAAGGGAGAGCACTTCAGGAACTGAGTCAAATATTCAACCATTTAAATATCGCCACAATGACTCTATTGTATCCTGGAAGCGTTTTTATACTAAGAAACTTTACATTTACAAAATCAGGAAATAATTAATAATTTATAGAAAGTAAATAACTTTTAAACTGTGAGTGTCCTCAAGGGAAGATCAATTCAATGATCTGGCTTTCATGTGTTTTTGATGAATGAACTTGTTCGTAACGTACTTGTTCGACCGATAACAATAACTTACAAATTTACTCTTCATTTTTCATTAATCAATTTCTTGCTTCCCAATTTCATTCTTTTTTTATATAAATATTTATTCTAATGGTCAATAATAAGTGTAAAATAATTAATAATAGTAAATAAATAAATAAATCATCATAATAATATAATATAGATATTTACTTTTTTTTCCTTAAATTTATTGTTATTATCATTTCAGTTTCAATCTTAAAAATAATAAATAAATAAAAAATAAAAAAAATATTTTGTCTATTTAAAAAAATATATATGTATGTATATGTATATATATGTGTGTTTGTATATATGTATATGTATGTATATATATATATATAAATGATTTTATTGTTAAATTTCAATATCTTACTTGTCCTATATTTTCCACTTATTCATCTATCATTAATATTATTTTCCATAACCAAGTGGTCTTGAAGCCCGTCCGGGTTTACGCCACGTTAATAATACTTGTCGTTGTATTGTATTGTAATGAACTGTAATCATACTCATGTATTTAACCTATTTTTTTCCCTATTTCAAGTATTTCAAGCGGAATCCTTGAAGAAAATGAAGATTTTGACATTTATTTAAGAGTTATATACAAATAGAATATTTACATGATAACATTTACCGACAATTCAAACATTTAGTGGAATACAATAATTTTATTTTTGCTAAATTATAATTTATAACAACATTTATGAATAATTAGAAATAAATAAAAAAAGTAAATGTCATCGAAAAAAGAAAAAATAATAGTTTCGATAAAACTTTAAAAAAAACAAAAACTGAGATTTCATTGATTGTTTGTAAGAATTCGTAAGTTAATTTACAGAAAACAAGATGAGGGATAATCAAGATGGAGATGATGAAGATGATGATGAAAAAGAAAAAAAAGTTGGATTCCTTTACAAAACAAAAAAACAAAAAGCTTTAGCAAAACGCAAAATGAGTACGCCATAGACGGGCTTGTCAGCATAGATGCAAATAAAGCACCAAACAAACGCATAATAAACAAAAGCAAGGACGACATTGGAAATAAAAAAAATAAAATATTAATCAATAATATTTTAAAATAATAACTAATTTGAAAAATATTCATAAAATAATATTTAAAACAAATAATATTAATGAAATACTAAATAATACAAATATAAATAATAAAATAATAATTGACATGAAAAACAATAATAAGAATGATTTAATGATATTATAGTGACAACTAACACAGAATGTGATTCTAGAACACTGATTAAAACTGCAAATTCACGCGCAAACCCCTCAAATAATATCTTAAAGTTAATATAATAAACCGAATTTATAACTAAAAAAATAAATATTTTAATTTATGTGTATTTGGATGTGAGTTCCTTTATAGGTGTATGTATGCATGAAAGTGATTTATACAGGCGGAAACGGATCGAGTGACATAGGATAACCAGCCAAGTCTACATACAAGACGAGCCTTCAGCAACATTCAACATCTCTAGAGACGTTCTTCAAGGCAATGTTATAGCTCTGTTTCTATTCATTATGGTGATGGACATCTTATCCAAATGGTCTGCAGATGAATTCGAATATCTCAGTCAACCCAAGCGGACTACCCAGCCAGAACCGAACAACCTCCCATTGTGGTAAAGAATAATATTGACTTTTAGAGTTGAAGATCTACCATTTGCTGACGATATCGCTATATTTGAATACGAGCCGTTAAGAGAGAAACCCCAGATGGGTACTTTGAGACTAAGTGAACATAAGGTTGGACTAGAGATAAATGTTAGAGACCGAACAGATGCGTCTTAACCAACCAGACTCCTCAGTCTCGCCACCGGCTGCAAAGCTCTTCATCGATTGGTAGAACGCAGCATTCACGTAAGACTTCAAACAACTTGGATCGTATGTTAGGTCCACCGATCACGCAATCAGAACTCGAATCGGCCTTGTGTGGACAGTTTTCATGGAGTTACAAAAGATTCTGAAGTAACCCAAGCTTAAATGGATCTCAAGATTCGGATCTTCCAGACAACCAAAGGATTTAGGTACTTATGATTAAGATCAAGGTGATAAAGGGTGGAATTTAGGTGATTGGGAAAGAGATGAAGTTAGCTAAAATTAGCATTAAAATGATTAAAAGAGTCATAAAGATGATTAAGAAAGAGATAAAGATGACTAAGCCCCAGTATTAAATGATGAAGATTGAGTTTAAGATGGATAAGATGATTAAGGATTTTATAATATCAACTTAGATGAAACAAAAGATTCTTAAATATTAATGCACTCATACAGCCACATAACACGAGGCCTGCAAAACGGCGCACAAAAAAGTGCGCACACCGAAAATGTGCGCACTTTTCTGGGAACCCTGCAAAACACCGCAAACCTATAAGAAAACAGCGCTAAAAAATTCTTACTGAAACATGATTGTGAATCCTTATTAATGGCACATTAAAATCGATTGATTGTACTAATAAATTCAAATAATAAGCGATTTAAAATATTGATTTTCCTTTAAACAGCTAGAATAGTACTTGCTTTAATACAACAGATCATGAAACTACCGAAAATTGTTTTTAATAGTGATTCAATAAAGATCCAATAATGTCGCTTCACTCAGTAAGTTCACTAGATGACTAGAGATTACTTCATGTAAAAAAATGTTGGCTATAAAATAAACCTAGATAAGGACAACAATATTTGGACTAAAGAATGATAAATTATCTAATAAAAAAAATTAAGGGAAAAACCATCGACTTATTAAATATTCTTTTTACAAAATACTTGAGATAAATTGAAAATAATTTGTATTAAGACATTTTAAAACTAAAAGTAGACCATAATCTCAACTGGAAATAACGGTTTTGAAGCATAGTGCCATAGTTTGTCACCCATTTAGCAACTTTCTTCAGTAAACAATATTGTATATACTAAAATATAGTATATTATAATATATAAAAATCATATTTAATAACAATAAGTATATATATATAAAATAAAAAAATAATAAATGTTTTAAAAGTAAAGAAAATACCAATGAAATTGATAATAATGATGATGACAAGATATCGATGATAATGATGACAATAATGCTGATGATAATAATGATGATGACGATGATGATGATGACGACGATGACGATGATGACGATGATGATGATGATGATGACGACGATGACGATGATGATGACGACGACGACGATGATGATGATGATGATGACGCCGCAAACATACTAAACTACTTGCAAACGGCTGATTCAGCATCACTAAGAAGAGTCAGTAGCTTCTTGCGCGCATACAAAAATATACATATTTGAAAACTATGATGATGATGATGGTGGTGATGATGACGACGATGATGATGATGATGACGATGATGATGATGACGAAGATGATGATGAGGATAATAATGACAAGAATAATGATGATGGTCATGATGATGAAGATGATGATAATGATGAAACAAACACTGTTCACGCATGTACTGTAGACACTCCCAATCTCTCCATTGAAACTCCGTTGTGACGTTTCATTGAGGAAGTAGTAGTAGTAGTAGTAGTAGTAGTAGTAGTAGTAGTAGTAGTAGTAGTAGTAGTAGTAGTAGTGGAGGTAGTGGAGATAGTAGTAGTAGTAGTAGTAGTAGTAGTAGTAGTAGTAGTAGTATTAGTAGTAGTAGTAGTAGTAGTAGTAGAAGTATTATTATTATTAATAGTAGTAGTAGTAGTAGTAGTAGTAGTAGTAGTAGTAGTAGTGGTAGTAGTGGTAGTGGTAGCAGTAGTAGTAGTAGTAGTAGTAGTAGTAGTAGTAGTAGTAGTAGTAGCAGTAGTAGTAGTAGTGGTGTGTAGTGATGACGCCTGCATCACGTGAGACCAGCTTGATCTCTGCGCATGTGTGTGTGGGTGGTGATGGAGAGGTGGTGGTGGTGGGCGTTGAGTGGGAAAAATCAATTAAAACGGAAAAAATAAATGAATACATCAGAAATGCAGCAAGAGAAAAGCAAAGAACAAAATCAACAACTACTACAAAATCAACATCGTCATCAAAGACACCAACAACAACAACAACAACGACAACGACTACAACAAAGCACTTGAGTTGCTTGAACTGCTGCTTCTCGAAGCTGCTCTCCGGAGGCTCGCACTCGAAGGAGGCAGACGACAGCGCTGTGACGTCATGATGATGATGACATGATGATAACATGATAGTAGTGTTTATGATTTAATCATGATCATGATAGTAGTGTTTATGATTTAATCATGATCATGATAGTAGTGTTTATGATTTAATCATGATCATGATAGTAGTGTATATGATTTAATCATGATCATGATAGTAGTGTATATGATTTAATCATGATCATGATAGTAGTGTATATGATTTAATCATGATCATGATAGTAGTGTTTATGATGTCATGGCGATTATGATGATGATGTCATTCGAGTATTTTTACAATACCTCGTCGAAATTAAGCGCTCAACTATTTTGTATAGGGATACAGAAGAAAGAGTCGTGACTTAGTTTAGTTTACCTTAGTTTAGTGTACAAAATGAAACAAATATTCGGTTGGTTAGTGATGCAAGTGTTCGGAGGTATGGTGGTGACGGCGGCGGCTTATTGAAGTGAATTCGAGACGCTCACACTTCTCCGAAAAGACCGGGTTCGTCAGCAGGTAGTTCAGGACGGGTGGACAGCGTTCGAAGGGGCACTGGGAGAGGAGGAGGAGGAGGAGGAGGGTTTGATGACGATTCTTGATGATGATGATAATGATGCTGGTGGTGATGACGATGATGATGACGACGACGATGATAACCATGATGATGATGAATAATGGCAAAACACCTCGATTTGTTTCCAAGACATGAACTCATTGACACTCTTCGTCAACTCCCACATTTTCTGTGGAGAGGCGAAGGAGCGAAGGCTTGAATACGAAAATTTAGAGTTATTTTGCCGCTTATGCCATTATTATTAATTTTATTATTATTATTAATAATTTCATAATTATTATTTCAAAATAATAGCGTGGACTCACTCCGAAATTGATGTGTCCATTAGATGTCCTGATGAATGGAATTAATTAAAAAACTAATTAAACTCGATTTAAACTTAATTAACGCTAATTAAATTTATTTAAGTTAATTAAATATAAATAAAATCAAATCAAATCTATAAAAACTCTTCGACACCATTAACAACAACTAGCAAACGACAAAGTCAATTCAAAGCCCCTCAGCAAATTATTGTTATTATGAGTATGATTATTATAATAATGCTATTTTTCCAAATTAATACTATCATAATAGTGACAATAATTATTATTTTTTTTATTACTATCTTAATTATTATGACCTTTCTTAAATCATTACTATTACTACTACTATCATCACTCAAGCACCTGTTGGGCAGGTTCTTGTTCTCGTTAAGCATGAAGATGTCTTTGAGGAGGACGCTGAAGAAGGGGACTATGATCTGTCCATGGAAGGAGGGAGGTGAGGGAGGGAGGGAGGTGAGGGAAGGAGGTGAGGGTGGGAAGGAGGTGAAGGAGGGAGATGAGGGAGAGAGTGAGGTGAAGGAGGGAGGTGAGGGAGAAGGTGAGATGAAGGAGGGAGGTGAGGGAGGGGGTGAGATGAGGGAGAGGGTGAGATGAAGGAGGGAGGTGAGGGAGGGGGTGAGGTGAGGGAGAGAGGGTGAGATGAAAGAGGGAGGTGAGGAAAGAAGGTGAGAGAGGGAGGGAGAGAAGAAGGGAAAAAGGGAGGGAGGAAAAGAGGGAGGTTAGGGAAGGAAGTGAAGCGCCTCAGATTAAAAAAGAATTTCTGTGATTTAGATAATAATAATAATAATAGTAATAATAATAGCTGATGATTATGATTTGGCGGATGATGATGATGATGATTGAGTGGGTGAACAGGTGGTTGAATGAGCTATCGAGGGAGGAAGGTGAAGCCTCAGACTAACCCACAGAGGAATTAAAGGGTGGTCAATTATAATAATATAGATAATACATGCTAATTAAAGACGATCAATTCTAGTGATTGAATGTGATTAATGATGATTACGACAATCAATTTATATTTATAGATAATTAAGGATAATCAATCCCATTTCAAAATAATTGATTATTATTAAAAGCGATCAATTATAATTTAGAGTGGTAAGCGAAGATCAATTATAATTAATGATGATTAAAAGCGATCAATTATAATTAATGATGATTAAAAGCGATCAATTATAATTAATGATGATTAAAAGCGATCAATTATAATTAATTATGATTAAAAGCGATCAATTATAATTAATTATGAATAAAAGCGGTCAATTATAATTAATTATGATTAAAAGCGAGCAATTATAATTAATCAAGAGTAATTAACGACGATGATTAAGGAAAGAAAGACGACGAACCCTCTCTCGGTCGTCGTGGGCGGCTTCGGACCTCCACAGGGCTGCCTTGAGGGAGGATCGGTAGCTGTTGAAGTTGCCGCACGGATTGGAGAGGTGCTGTGGGATGGGATGGTGGTGGGGTTGGTGGGATGGTGGCGGTGTTGGATTGGTGGGATGGTGGTGGGGTTGGGTTGGAGGGATGGTGGTGGGGTTGGGTTGGTGGGATGGGATGGTGGTGGGGTTGGTGGGATGGGATGGTGGTGGGGTTGGGTTGGTGGAATGGGATGGTGGTGGGGTTGGGTAGGTGGGATGGGATGGTGGTGGAGTTGGGTCGGTGGGATGGGTTGGATTGGTGGGATGGGTTGGATTGGTGGAATGAGTTGGATTGGTGGGAAAGGGTGGATAGTGGGGTTTGGTAGAGGGTGGGGTTGGGTAGATAGTGTGGTTGGGTGGAGGATGTGTGTGAAATGGTGAGTAGGATAGTGGGTGTAAAAAGGATTGAAGGGTAGAGGGAAGATGAATAGATGTAGTTGAAAATGCACTTGAAATTACAATGCAGTTTTAGGAAAAACCTACCTCTAGCATTTCGAATTTTTCTTTATTGACTTTGGACCACTGTCGCATGGGGAGGCACGCATAAGATTAGGTAAATTGCATGTGCTTTAAGGAATAAACCATCTCTCCTTCAACACACCCTCATTAAAAAGACACCAACCAAACAGTAAATCTCCCCCACAAACTAGACTACCCGACCACTCTTTCCCCCACAAACCCACTCACTTACTTTGAATTATCCACCCAACTTCGTGAATCCCACCATGCCCCCAATCTACCCTTCCCAAACTGTCGTCATCCCTCTAACATGCTCACATCCACAAAACAAACCAACCAACCAAACCCCAACCACCAACACCATCCCCCACAAACCAAAAACCCTCCCACCAACCCCCCCAACCCCCCCAATTCCACCAACCCCCCCAATCCCACCAACCCAACCAGCCCCCCAACCCCACCAACCCCCCAACCCCTCCAATCCCACCAACCACACCAACCCCCCCAACCGTTTTTTTGAGACGTTGCACCGACGGGTTATTGAGGCCTCCTAGGATGGCCATGAGCGAGTTGAAGTTGCCGATGTTGATGCACTCCTTGGCCACGTCGACGAAGTACTCGACGAGGCGCACTCTGTTCTTCTTCTTTAAGTGCTGGGATGGGTTGGATGGATGGAGGGATGGGTTGGATGGATGGAGGGATGAATGGATGGATGGATTGGATGGATGGATGGAGGGATGGGTTGGATGAATGGAAGGATGGAGGGATGGGTTGGATGGATGGAGGGATGGGTTGGATGGATGGAGGGATGGGTTGTATGGATGGAGGGGTGGGTTGGATGGATGGAGGGATGGATGGAGGGATGGATTGGATGGAGGGATGGGTTGGATGAATGGAAGGATGGAGGGATGGGTTGGATGGAAGGGTGGGTTGGATGGATGGATTGGATGGATGGGTTGGATGGATGGAGGGGTGGGTTGGATGGATGGAGGAATGGGTTTGGATGGACGGAGGGGTGGGTTGGATGGGTTGGATGGATGGAGGGGTTGGATGGATGGATGGAAGGATGGGTTGGATGGATGGAGGGATGGGTTTGGATGGACAGAGGGGTGGGTTGGATGGATGGGTTAGATGAATGGGTTGGGTGGATGGAGAAATGGTTTGGATGGATGGAGGGATGGGTTGGATGGATGGAGGGGTGGGTGGGGAAGTGGTGGGTGGTGTAAGAGTGATGGATGATAGGTGGGGATGATGGATGGAAATGGTGAGGGTAAAAATAGGATTTTGAGAAGAGGGAGTGTGATGGTTTTGTTCTTTTTTAAGTGCTGGGACGGGGTGGGTGGAGAAGGGTAAGGGAGTGGGTTGGATGGGTGGAAGGCGATGATGATGATGCATTTAGTGCATGCTGGTTTTAATATATGATGATGATGACGATGATAGGTTTGAGTGCATGAATATGGTTGTTTGAAGTCATACAGAATAAAAAATGCTACTTTTTCTCATTAAAAACCAAACTACAATCATTTCCATCATTATCACCATCCTCCTACTGATCCCCTTTATCTTCCCCCTATTTCTCCTTCTCCCCCTCTTCCACTCCCTCTCCTCCTTTATCATCTCCTCACCATCCTCCACCTCCTCCTCCTCCTCCCCCTCACCATGCATATTTCTGTGGCGACAAAGTAAGAAAGTCGGTTGTACCAGTCGACGTAAGAGGCGATATTGCTGAGTTTCTTGAGGGCATGAGGCTGCAAAGTGATAATACTAATAACAATATTTTTATTATTTTTATTTAAAATGGGAAAAAACTATTATGATAATAGTAATCATAATAATAATAATAGTCATCATAACAATAATAATTAATAATAAATATAAAATTAGTATTTCTTTTATCCTGTATAAGCCTGAATAGCTTAATCAGATTCCTTACCAAAAAAAGTTAACTTAACTACGATGATTAAAAACTTGCGATTTAGTAATTGATTTAATTATAATTAATTTAATAATTTAAAAATCAAAATTATAAAGATTCAATAATCAGGATAAAAACTATGAATATTCAATAATCAAGATTAAAATCCCTGCTTCTCACTGATTGGATGGCGTAGTCCTGGATGAACTCCTCAGGGCCAATCATCGAGAGGCGCTCTAGTTCGATGTGGGTGAGTTGGTGACCTAGTAAAAGGGGACTGGGGCATGTTTCGGTGATGTCGGTCTGTTGTGGAAGGGAGGGAGGGAGTGTTGAAGAAGGGGGTGGAAGGGAGGGGGGTTGGAGAGGGGGTCTGAGGGGGGGAGGTGGTTGGAGAGGGGGGTGGAAGGAGGGGGGTTGGAGAGAGAGAGTGGAAGGTTGATAAAGGGGTGGAAGAAAAAGGGTTGAAGAGAGAGAAGGGGTGGAGGAGGAAGGGTTGAAGAGAAAGAAGGGTAGAAGGTTGAAGAGGGGTGAGGTGGAAATGGGAGTTATAGAGGGATGGAGTGAAGGGTTAAAAAAACGGGGATGGAGGGTTGAAAAGAGGGTATAGGCTTGAAGAGGGGAAGAGGTGGAGTGTTGAAGAGGAAGAAGAAGAGGGGTTGAAGAGGGGGATTGAAGGCGGCGTTGATGAACTGGGATAATTCTTGGAGTTGATGGTATGTATGTGTGATGGAGGAGGAGGTGAATTAGTTGTTGTTTAGGTTCAATTGCTTGTGTAGAAATATGAAAGTTTTTGTAGTTCAAGTGGGGATGTAAGGGAGACCGGTGCTTGATGATGATGACGATGATGCTAATAATGACGATGATGATGGAGATGATGATGATGATGATGGAGATGATGATGATGATAGAGAAGACGATGATGATGGAGATGATGAGTGACTGACGGTGGGCATGAGATTATTGCTCCTGTTGGAGACTTCGGCGTTGATCTTGTCGAGCAGGTCTTCGTATTTGTGGAGTGCTTGTAACTGCATGGATGGATGGATGAATGGATGGATGAATGGATGGATGAATGGATGGATGAATGGATGGATGAATGGATGGATGAATGGATGGATGAATGGATGGATGGATGAATGGATGGATGAATGGATGGATGAATGGATGTATGAATGGATGGATGAATGGATGGATGAATGGATGGATGAATGGATGGATGGATGAATGGATGGATGAATGGATGAATGGGTGGATGAATAGATGGATGGATGGGTGGATGAATGGATGGATGGATGAATGGATGGATGAATGGGTGGATGAATAGATGGATGAAAGGATGAATGAATGGATGATGAATGGATGGATGAATGAATGGATGGATGGATGAATGGATGGATGAATGGATGGATGGATGAATGGATGAATGAATGGATGGATGAATGGATGGATGAATGGATGGATGAATGGATGGATGAATGGATGGATGGATGGATGAATGGATGGATGAATGGATGGATGAATGGATGGATGAATGGATGGATGAATGGATGGATGAATGGATGGATGAATGGATGGATGAATGGATGGATGAATGAATTGATAAATGAATGGATGAGTAAATGGATGGATGAATGGATGGATGAATGGATGGATGAATGAATGGATAGATGAATGGATTAAAGAATTAATAGAAGATAAAATAAATAGATAAAGGAGTGTATAGATGGATAAACGCATTGATGGAATGATGATCAAACAAAGAATCGAATCTGACAAAGCGGTAAGAACTCAAAAGAAAGAATAAAACTTCGGAGGAAGTGAAGAATATGAGAGGAGCAGTGCACTCAAGGCTTTAATAATCTGCGCATTACCCTCCAGGCCTCTCGAGTGTCTGGTCTAGAGTGTTGCCTTAATTAATATAATAATTAGTTAGTTATAAGAGCGTTGCCTTAATTAGCCTTGATTAGCTTTTTGTGTTTTCTACTTGTTTATTAACTCAGCGAGTTAACTCCTGTTTTAAAACGCTTCATCTGATTTATCGAACCACTTTTTGGAATTATTTCAGCGAAATTAATAATTAAAAAATCGCTTCTTATTTTGTAAAGTAGATTGTATGCGCGCCTTATTTAATAAAAATTACTTTATTTTTTAATCTATAAAATGAGTTTTTAGATAATTAGAATCTCGAACAGCCATATTGTAAAATAGACACGATTTCTCTAAACACCAAAACAGAACCAACAAGATAAGGATAACTACATAACTTTAAGCTTCAAGGTTATTTAGTCATCTTGTGTCTCCAACTAAACAGTCACAAACCTACTATTCACCACAACCAACCAACCCAAGTCCATCCAAACCAGCTACCAACCCAACCCAACCTAAACACCACCCCAGCCTAACTAAAATCTACTCTAACCACCAAACCCAACTCGACCCACCCTAACCACAACTCAACAACACCAACCACAACACCTAACGACAATCACAACACAACCAACCTAATTTAACCCAATCCGACCAACCCACCCTAACCCACCTTGCTATAAAGGTTATGGATGAGCATGTGGATGTTGCGTTTGAGGTGTGGCGAAGTCTTGAGTAGGATCGAGTTCACCTCCTTCAACGCCTTCAAGAGCCTCTCGTCCCGAAAGTCGTATGGAAAGTGTTCTGTCCATGTGCTGGTGGTTGGTTGGTTGGTTGGTTGGTTGGTGAAGAGGATGGTGTGGTTGGTTGGTTGGTGAAGAGGATGGTGTGGTTGGTTGGTTGGTTGGTAAAGATGATGGTGTGGTTGGTTGGTTGTTGAAGAGGATGGTGTGGTTGGTTGGTTGGTGAAGATGATGGTGTGGTTGGTGGTGTGGTTGCCAGTGTGACTGATTGGTTGGGTGGTTGGTGAAGATGATGGTGTGGTTGGGGTGTGATTGATTAGTTAGTTAGTTAGTTGGTTGTTTGCTGGTGTGGTTGTTGGTGTGGTTGGTGATGTGGTTGGTAATGTGGTTGATGGTGTGGATGGTGGTAAGGTTGGTGGTGGGGGTGGTGGTTGGTTAGTTGACAAGTGAATGGCTAGTAGCAATAAAACTGGAATGTTTGGTGGGTGGGTGGGTGAAGAAAACTACTGGTGAGTGGTTGGAGCCACTGTTAGGGTCGTAACTGGCGGTGCCCGGGCGGCTCTTTCAACGATAGCGTCTCTATAGCAAACGTCCGCGATGTCATTTAAAGACATAAAACTGGTTAAAAGCGACACTAGAAAAACACGGTTAATGATCGCCAAAAAAAATAGCGTGAGTTTATGACACTATTACAACATAAACGTCGTATAAAAGGCGCATCAAACACCCCCCTCCCCCCCCCGGAATAACAAATCAAGCGAAACAAACTTCAAGCGCCCAAACCTCATTAGACGGGCCGTGTTCTGGCACAGAGAAGCCGCCGTCAGTTCCTGTAATCACAAACACGCCTTTAAAACGCCGCTATTTTTTGTGGTATTTTCTTTAAATTATTGCTTTATTATTACGCGCGCGTGTGTGTGTGTGTATTATGCGTATGGTGGTGTGCATGAATGAGTGGTGAAGTATGATTTTTAGTTGTAAAAATGATGATGATTTATTATTATTATTATTATTATTATTGTTAATGTTATTTTCATCATTATTATTACTATCATAATCATTATAATCATTGTTGTTGTTGTTGTTATGATGCAACAAGGAGTAATCTTAACAGCTTGTCTGGAGTCTGTTGCAAGGTTCTGGTGCTGAAGCTTGAACGTCTGGGTGTAATAATAATAATGATAATAATGATTACTATTATTATTATGACACTAATAATAATTATAATTTTTATTTATTTTAGAAGCTTAATTGAAGCGTTTTGAACGCCTATTTGCGAAATTCAAAGTATTTGATTAAAGCTTCTTAATGGTGTGATAAAGTCTAAGAGAGAGATTGAAAATGTGGGTATTGTCATATAAACATCATCATCATCACCACCATACCCCCACCATCCTCTTCACCACCATTATCATCATACCTCACAAACTTGTAAGAACAGATGGTAGGGAGAAACGAATAGTCTTGAGCTGAGTATGAAAGCGAATGCATACTGTTTCTGTGAAATCATCATCGTTATCACCATCACCACCATCATCATCATCATCATTTTATTATTACTTCATTATGCAATAACATATCAATCAACTTTTGATTAAAAGCACATATAATACTTTGATAAAAAGAAAAAAACTCCAAAAAAATGGCACACTACGCAATTTATCTCTGTATGCCTACGTTACACGCGCGTGATGGATGGCATCTTCAAATACAATAAATAAAAACTTCTGAAAGAAAAACAATTGCCTCCTCCATCACTGACTATAACTGCAGAAAGCCTCCATTGTTTTTGAAGCATTTTATCTTTATAACAAAGCATGGGTGGTGGTTGTGGTAGTATTTTAAATTGTTTAAAATAGACGTGTGTTTCTTTGTGTGAAGGCGGTATCTAGATGTGCTGGGATGTATTTTCAAGGAGTTCTGGCTAGATTTACTTCTAATAAAAATAAGAAGAAAATAAATACTTTGAGTATTCGAAATGACGGCAATTAATCAGGGTCGTTGTTGGTGTGCATGATGATAGAGGGTCTAAATGATGGATCAATAAATTTTTGGAATGAATCTACATTCCCATCTACGTGATACATCGCTGCGATCAATTTTTGATTATTACGCGACGGACTACTAGAAGATCATCGTTGCCCTCGAACCTAGGACCACCATTAACCATTGGTCAAGTCGTCACCCACACGGCTACCCGTTCACCCAATCTATGTATAGATTTATGCATTTCACCAAACTGATGGATTGATTGGGAATGGAAGTCGCCAATGAAAGCGTTCGGGAAAGACAGGCGCGGGTCCAAGAGGAGGGCGTCTAGGGTGCATGCTCCCCAGAAACCAAACTGTTTTTCGTGTCTTTTCGTAAAACGAAGTAGACAAATTTTATACAATTTATAGTTTCTAGGGTAAGAAGTCCCCTAAAAAAATTTTAATATCGACTTTTTTGTAACACATTTTATAAAGTTTAAAAACTTCACTTTCAACGAGCGTGTAATAGTTTTAATATGCTTTTTTATAATATACATTTTTTAGCGAAATTCTTCAGTCAGAATTTATTCCTAAATCTAAAAACAGAAAAACCAAGCTGGAAAAGAAGTACTTCGAGTGGAGTGATAAAAGATGGTAATTGACATTTTTTGATTAGTGAGAAGAGTGTGTTCAGAAGATGGAGAAGGTTTTTTGAAAAGATTTCTAAATAGGAAATTGAGGGTAAAATGAAGTTGGAGGAATTGATGTTGGTTATGCAGGAAGTAGGCTAGATTAGTAAAGAAGAAGATAGAGCAACAATAAGGAAGATAAAGACTAATAAGCCGGGGGGCCAGATGAATGACTGGTGGAGGCATGAAGGTGTTAGGCAGAGACTGTCGTCGAGTTGCAGATAAAGATCTGCAATAAAATTGTGGTAAGGAAAAGATGCCAGACGAATGAAAAGAGTGAGCTGGTGCCAGTCTTCGATGAAAGAGATGGTGAGCCTGTGGCGAGCACAGAAATATATACGTGACAACCACACCCTATAAATATGGAGGAAAAGATCGAGAAGTAAGATAAAAAATAGGTTTATCAGAAGAACATTGCAGGTGGGACGATTTGGTGACAAGTTGAGAGAAACGATTGAGATTGTTTGGAAACGAAGAAAAAGAAGTTTGGGATACAATAATTCGCTATGGTGACCTTTGATGGAAACTGCGCCATATTCGTATCTAAAAAATGAATGTTTCCCCTCCCCCTCCCCGATCTTCTCTGGATCCGCCCCAGATAGATAGATAGATAGATAGATAGATAGATAGATAGATAGATAGATAGATAGATAGATAGATAGATAGATAGATAGATAGATAGATAGATAGATAGATAGATAGATAGATAGATAGATAGATAGATAGATAGATAGATAGTAGAGGTCGGACCGGGTACCCGATCTGACCGGGTACCCGCGGGAACGGGAATGAAAATTAATTTCGGGACGGGAAAAGTCGGGAACCGGGAATAGGTTTTCGGGACGGGAACGGGAACGGGAATCAACATTCAAATCGGGAACGGGAAAAGACGGGAACGGGAATCAACTTTTTAATCGGGAACGGGAAAAACGGGAATAACAGTTATTGGGATTGGATTCTTTAACAATGATTTTTCAGCAAACTTCCAAGTATGGAAATCTTTATTTCATCGATACTCCGTACTTAAAATAAGTATTGAATGCAATGGAAACGTATAACGAAGCCACCATTGCCAATATCAAAATCTCCAACACTACATTTGAAGTTGTTATGATGAGTCCAAAGATTAGGGAGATTAGAACAAATGGGTGATGATGAAAACTTTTCAGATGAAATCAAAATGGTCAGTTATATAATTTTAATTTTATAAATTAATACTTTGAATTTGAATGATTACTTTCCAAATGATTGCTCAGTTGATCATTTCGACAAAAGAAAAGATGCCATTGATCTTATTCGTATGACAGCATGTCTGTTGCATCTCCAGTATGAAAGAATAATAGGAAAAAAGTTTGGGATAGAAAAGAAATAAATACCAAGACTTTCATTAGGGAAATTTAATTCTATTTTGTACAGCCAGACCAAGCTGCAGTGCCTTTGAGAAAAAAATAAATGATGGTTATTTAGACCTATTATGTTTGTTTTTATAATGTAAAAATTATAATAAAATTATTATACTATCAAATTATACGAAGGATTTTATATTTGAAGTTGTGGAGAATAAGAATGTTGTTAAAAAACATATTTCTAACATTATTGAAAAATTAGTAATAATGAACAAAGAAAAAAATTCAGAAGAGGATGAATTGAACAAATATTCACAATTACGTCCCAAAAAAAATTGAAAACTATAAAGATGTTTTATTTTATTGGAGTAAAATGAGCAATTTTAAAATAGTACAAGAAGTAGCCAAAATTTTGTTTAGTATATCTGCATGTTATATTCGCTGTGAACAGAATTTTTCAATATGTAGTTGTTTAACTTCAGACCCTAAATCATCTAATTTGAAAGCTGAAACTCTTAACGGTTTAACCCGTGTGAAAAGCAATAAAGACTTGATTGAATTACTCAAAAACAATACTTTCATTTCAATAAATATTGAAATTTAAATCGTGTTTTTTTATTTCATTAAAAAAAATATTCTCTGATTTTCAAATAATAAATTTTAAGAAATTTTAGAACTAGCAAGTTTGGGACCAGTGAAAACGGCAGCGAAAATGAATAAAAAAACAAAAAGCTTTCGGGAACGGGTCGGGACGGGAAAAAAAATTTCGGGAACGGGACGGGACGGGAATCAAAATTCTGATGTCCCATCGGGAACGGGACGGGACGGGAAAAAAAAATTCGGGAACGGGACGGGACGGGAATCCAAATTCTGATGTCCCATCGGGAACGGGACGGGACGGGAAAACAAATTTCGGGAACGGGACGGGACCGGGAATGAAAAATCGTCCATGTCCGACCTCTAATAGATAGATAGATAGATAGATAGATAGATAGATAGATAGATAGATAGATAGATAGATAGATAGATAGATAGATAGATAGATAGATAGATAGATAGATAGATAGATAGATAGATAGATAGATAGATAGATAGATAGATAGATAGATAGATAGATAGATAGATAGATAGATAGATAGATAGATAGATAGATAGATAGATAGATAGATAGATAGATAGATACATTATTTTCAATGTAGTCATTATTTTTGATATGCTCTCCGTAACTATTTTAAAAAGCTAAACGAGATACGCAAGTATTCAGATTTTAAATTAGGTCTAATAGCATTGTCTATGTATGTCTTTATAAACTAATTTTTATTTATTCATTAATAAAAGTCGAGATATTATCATAGTTTTTAATAAATAAAATGTCTACAAAAAATTATTTGAATATTTTTACCGAAAATTCAAAAAATTCATTTTAGAATTTTGCATCTGATACTGATCATAAGGGCATTGCCGAGAGCTAATTACTGTTGAAATTCTTGTTAGAAGTTATATAAAGATTCTTATTTTATTTGGGAAGGTTTTAAAAATAAAGACAATTAATATAATAAATAAAATATGTTCCATTTTCATTCGGATACAATCAAGTCTCAAGCATAATCTGTGAATGGAAAACTGATTACAACTAATTAGTGATTTTATTCGGTATTTTTTACTCCCTTAATAATTGAAAATTCTAACCGGACATTTTATAACATAACCATAAATCAATTTAGGGTTATTTGAAAAATTAATTAATTAGAACTTTATTTATTTTTACAAAGTAATATATAAATAATAATATGATTGAGATTATTTAATTCTTTAAGGTTTAAGTAAAACTTGCTAAATAGCTTTAAATATCATACAATAAAAATAGAGTTAGTGTAAGATAAAAAAAAGTAATAGTTGATAATAAAGTTTCTCTAACAAGCAGCTTTTTAAAATGGGTTGAAACATGTCAAATAGAGCTTATCCATCATAAGGAAATATCTTTTTTTATATACTTATCGAATAGAATTCTATTTTGCTTTTAATTTTGAAAAATATTTCATTTAGCTTTGCATTGTATTTAATTTACCTATGACTTATAACTTGAATTTTAAGTCAGCTGTGAAAAGAAAAAGTAATTTTTTTTAATTGAAAATTTATTTTAGTTTTAATTATATTCAGTTTAACTTTGAATTACATTTGAGCTTTTAAGTATTGAGCTATGAAATTAAGTAGTAGTTTTGATGATTAGAGAATAATAATGTAGTGAAAAAAAGTACATATTTTTTAAAGAAAAAAACGGTATATGGGCATGGGAAAATGGTTGTATAGGAGAGGGTGGTTGTTGTGAGTAAACAATATCAAGAATAATAATTATAAAGAACATTATTATAGAGGATTATAAGAGATCAAGAATGAAGGAAACTAGGGTGTGTAGGAATTGAACACACAACCTATTGTTTAAGACTCAAATCAAGTACTTGGACACCTATTTTATTTGTATTAATTATATATAATAAATAGAAGCAAAGCTGTGCCCAATTACTAGTTTAAGAGACTAAACTAAACTAGGCGCATAAAAAGTTTGAATATAGATAAATCTCTATTTTTTGATGTATTAAAAATACCTAAATATTGAGTTGTAAATAATGATAAAAATTAGGAAATGTCTTTAAAATACTTTTTCATTAAATGTATTTTTAAACTGATAAACCTATTTGACTACCAATTATTTATAAATTTTCCTAAAAATGATTATACTTAATTTATTTTCAGCTCTCGTATTGAAGCATTTTAAAATTGCATTATGGTATGGTAACTATAATAGAGCAGTTGAATTGTCTATGCGAGGCTTACATTGGGCAGGTAGTGGGAGGTGGGCGTGAGGCGGTGGATGAGAAAGGGCAAAGGAGCAGTGTCGATGAGACCTTCTTTGTACGTTACCTCCTGCAATATAAAAGAAATTGAAAAACCATAGATATCTTTGAATGATTTAATGATTCATAGCCCTAGAGTATAAGGCCTAGACCATGGTTTTTTTTAAAGTCTATAGCACTGTAAATTTTAATAATGATACCAACGTCGGAATTGCTTTCGTCAGAATTGATGGAAGTGTTGTCACTGTAGAAGCCATTGTTGAATGAGGTCTCAGAATCAAAAGCTGCCATCTGTCATTTAGGCTTGATGAGTATTGACATTAAAAAAGATAAACTTTATAATTAAAGTAAAATCAGAGTTATTAAAAACTTTAAGCATGTTTATTAAAATTACATATAAACTAAATAAGCTGTTTTATGTAAATTTCAAGGTTCCATTCTATATAACTAAAATGAGTCTTTAAGTACTGGTAAAAACGCTAAATACACTAGAAATAAAAAGTCTCAAGAGGCTAGCTTTAAAACCTTGAAGTACCTATTCTGAGAAACGTACTCACGAAAATGTCTTTTCAGATGATCAGTTTAACAAAAGTTTAAAAAATATTTAAATTCATTTCGAAAATATATATAATTTTTTCCAAAAAGTATATGCAAAAATCTGATAATCAAAGTAATTAAAAAACATTTTAACTCAAACATCAAAGATTTTGATTCAAAGGTAATTCTATCTTTCTCAACATGGAGGATTATTTATATTCTTTAGGGTTGGGCTGGTCATTTTCAAGTTGCTTCAAATATTTTTTCTATAGTTTAAATTTCAATATAAGAAAGATTTTAATTATTTAATAACTAAAATAAAATCGGAATAAATAACTTTTTAAACCATTATGGCATGTTAACAAATGTATACATTAAAAGAAAGAATTGAAACATATTTCATCACATTTATTTCATGCAACTTGCAAGATGAACACACTCCGACTGACAAACTCAATAATTAAATATAGATTTACAAATAATTAAAGTTTAATCATTAAACGAATTGTAAAGCATTCAATAAGACTCCTATGTATCAAGTAATTGAATTCATTTAATGAACAATTTAAATAAATCGTAACCAAATGATGATATAAAGCATGAAAAGTATCAAATTTAATTTAATCTCAATTAAAAACAATGAACACTAAATTATTTTAATACGACTAAATATAACTCTGTAATTTTAACTTTCTAGATTCTAGAATAACATTAAAAAACAAATAATTAAAACATTTTTTAAATTTTTTTTATCAGATTGAGGCTATTATTGGTTTATTAAATAAAATATAAGATTTTTTTCCCTTTTAATTATTAAGATTTTTCCATCAAAAAACTGGATCAATTAAAAATGTGTCCATGAAAATCTAAATCTAGTGTGCCATTTAAATGATAATTTTAAAGTTTGATTCTAAAAAAAGTATAATTTTGAAAAATAATTTTGCAATAGAGGAGGATATGCCATCGAAAAGTGAGTTAATGTGGTGATAACAAGATATAATAACATTGTTACAAAATTAGATACAGGTATTATTAGACGAATTGATGATAATAAAAAATGAAAAAATGAAGATGATGATGATGCAAACATGTAAATGCATTTATGAAATTGAACGCACTAATGGACAAATACATAAAGATAACAGAATCGTACAAACCAAATCGGACAATCACACATCAAAGCGAACGCCCAGTCAAGCGTACAAAAAAAACACACACACAGTCGAACGCACAAACACAAATACAAACACACACACACATATAGTTGCAGACACAAACACACAAACAAACACACACACTCTCACGCATACACGCGAAGGCACTAGGATGCATGCATGGATGTAATGGCCAGCACACTTCTGAAGATTGTAATTACACGAGATATTACGCTTCCTCACACTCCTCAAGCGGTCGGGCGCTTAGGTGCTGTGATGATGATGATTATGATGGTGATGATGATTATGATGGTGATGATGATTATGATGGTGATGATGATTATGATGGTGATGATGATTATGATGATGACTATGATAGCAATGATTATGATGATGGCGATGATTATGATGATGATGATATGATATGGTGGTGATTATGATACTATAGACATGATGATAATGATGACGATGGTCACCACTAAAAAGTACTACTCATGTGAAAGAACCGAATATTTTGATGCGGTTGTGTGGGCCTTGAATGATATTCCACTAACACCAACTACGAAAGATAACAGCACAAATAAAAATAATGATATTATTAATAATAATAATATAAATAATAATATTAGTTATAATATTAATATTATTAATGATAATATTAATAACAATAATCATATTAATAACAGGTCAAAGAGTTACATTTAATGAAGTAGATATAAAGCGAAAATGAGTGTAAAGCGATCGTTGATTAATCGATTGATTGATAATAGAAAATGAGTGAAGAGAAATTGATGCGATAAATAGGTGGTGAACAGATTTGTGATATCGATACTGAAAGCTTCTGAGTAACTCTGCTCGAAATGCAATGGTAACTTTCTTAAACGGAAAAAAGAGAATTTTAAAAATAAATTTTTTTAACTATTTATAGTTAACCGTCTAAATAAATGTTTAAAATAATAATAAAATATATAAAAAAATCAATTTGAAAATTAATGCCGAAAATATATTTTAAATTATGATGTTTTGTGTATTGCTCGATTCGGATAAGCTCCTTCATTAGAATTGAATATCTGTAAAGTCGCATAAAAAATATTTACTAAAAAAGTGCGATTTTTTTCATAAGAGCAAAAAAGTAAGTAATCCGTAGAGGCGTGATCAGATTATTGTACGCTTTAATCAGTGCTAGATAACATCGTGAGAGGGGAGTGATGGAAAGTTGAAGAGAAAAAAAACTACTTAATAATATTGATTTTTTAAATCAAATTAAATCAAGTAAGTTGACTCATTTTGAAAGCGATTCTAATCAAGATTCGAAATGAATGAATCTAACTAACAAAACCTAACCAAGGACATTTCAATACTTGATTCAGAAAACTAACTCGACAATTTGTCGCCAAAATCTCAAGAACGTAACAAGGATTGACTGAAAATAACCTGAAATTTCTTGGAGAAAAAAAACCATCGAAAAATAAAACGTCTCAAAAAGATCGAAAATGAATCACTTTGAATCGGTTCAAAAGACCGCTCAGATTCGGCTCTATAGTTTCATTAATGACTTGGATTGGTGTGTTGAGGGAGGCGTCTGGAGGGATGAAGCTTGGAGATGGTGTTGTGGAGAGGGAATTAGAAGATGGCGTCTAAATGAAGGGAGAGATTCGAAAAGTTGCTTCTTAGTTTTGTGTGTGTATGTGTTTGTGTGTGTGTGTGTGTGTGTGTGTGTGTGTGTGTGTGTGTGTGTGTGTGTGTGTGTGTGTGTGTGTGTGAGTGAGTGAGTGAGTGAGTGTATGTGTATTTACTTTTTCAAAGGTTATAAATGAATCTGTAGAAACACCAAGATTTTCGCACATGCACAAGAAAGCTTGCTTGAATTGATGGTGGATGGATTTGAGTGAGCTTCAGCGGAGGTTTCCCGCTCAAAAGCGATCAGTGCGCAAACATCATAACACGTGCAGCAGGCGAACACTCAATCTCGATCACACTCTTTCAAAAAAAAATTAAAACCTCAATCAATCAAAATAACCAGACAACCAATCCGCCACAACCCGTTCTTGAAAAGCTTCTTCAACCCAGCCAACCAGCTCTTCCGACAGAAAAATAAACTTCCCAACAACCACCACGAACCACACCTCTCAACCACACCTCTCAACCACACCTCTCAACCACACCTCTCAACCACAACACTCAACCACACCTCTCAACCACAACACTCAACCACAACACTCAACCACAACACTCAACCACACCTCTCAACCACAACACTCAACTACAACACTCAACCACAACACTCAACCGCAACACTCAACCATCGATCAATCATCGCCGAAGTCTCGATGAACTTCTCAATGAAAGTCTCAAGTGAAGCGGTGATGGGCTTCGGCACCGGTCGACAACACGTCGATCCAAACCCTCATCGCATCGGCAGACGGAGCCAACAGGAAGAACGCCCGTTGGAGCGTCTTGAGACAGAATGTCAGCTGAGGCGTTGGACTGCTCACCTGTGGGAGAGGTGGTTCGTTGGTGTTTGAAGATGGGGGGGGAAGGGGTGGGTGGAAAAGGAAAATTTGGATGGCGGGGGGTGGCTGAGTGCAGGGTGATGAAGTAGTTAAATGACTGCTAGAGAGTTATGTGAATTCAATCCACACAAACACATTCAAAATCCTCGCCTTTAACTCCAGCCGCTTCCCTTTTCTCCCACTCACACTTCACTCCCACTCCATTCCCTTCCCATTCACACCTCCATCTCTTCCACCCGAAGCCTCCTCCACTCCACTCCCCTTCCACTTCCATCCCATCCCTCTTCCTCCCCCCTCCTATCCCACCTGGTGAAGATGATCGACGAAGACATCCTCAATTGACTGGAAGTAAACCACTGCCTTAGGCTTGGCCTCTCGGTTGTCTGCGAAGTAACTCAGACTCCTGGAGGTTTGATCGATTGGGGGGGTTAGGGAAGAAAGGGTGTGGTTTGGTCGATTAGGGGGGGAAGGAAGGGTGTGGTTTGGTCGATTAGAGAGGGGAAGGAAGGGTGTGGTTTGATCGGTTGGGAAGAGGAGAGAAAAGGGTGTGGTTTGGTCAATTTGGGGAGAAGGAGAGGGAGGGGTGTGGTTTGATCGGTTGAGAGGGGAAGGAAGGGGTGTGGTTTGATCGGTTGAGAGGGGAAGGAAGGGGTGTGGTTTGGTCGGTTGGGGGAGGGAAAAGGGGTGTGGTTTGGTCGATTGGGGGGGGGAAGGAAGGGGTGGGGTTTGGTCGATTAATTGAAGGGGATGTGCATTGAAAATGGAGTAGACTTGGAATAGAAAATGGTTTTTATACTTGAAATAGAATATAATTAATAAATATTTAGTTTTAAGTATTTTAAACAAAACTAAAGTATAAAAAAATGATTATAAAACAATACAACGACGAATACAATTAACGTGGCGTAAACCCGAACGAGCATTAAGACCATATAAAACATTTATTTATTTAATAATGAAAAACAAAACAAAACAAAAAAACTACCTCTTGGAGCGATCGAAGACAAACCACCTCTTCTTCCACTTGCGGATGTGACAGCCTGTCATCTTGTTTAGGTAGCCTCTGCAGCTGGAAGCTGTCAAGATGACGTTCCTGTGGTGGGTGGAAGATGGGAGAAGCGAGATGAAAAAATAGAGAAATAAGTGAAAAGGAAAATTTGAATTTGAACGCGAAAATGCGAAACCCCGTTCAAAACTAAGCTATAAAATAGAAAATAAAAACAGCTTATAAAAAAATTCAATCATTTGATGTTAAATAAATAAATCATTAATCAATTATAATTATCAAATAAAAGGTTTAATTTAAATAGTAATACTAACAAAAAAAATAATTTTTTCAAACAATCTCAAATGTACGTCAAAATGGAGAAAAACAAAGCGCAAAAAAGTATTTTAAACAGTATTTCACCTGCACTGTTGGACATTGTGGCCGCAAGATGTGATGAAGGAGGCGAGGTCTAAGGAGCGGTCGTGTGTGGGAAGGTAGCGAGTGAGTGGTCGAGACTGGATTAGGGGGTTAAATGGTGTGGATGGATGGATGGATGGATGGATGGATGGGTGGGTGGGTGGGTGAATGAATAAATAGGTGGTAGGATTAATGAGAAAAATAATAGTTTATGAATTGAAACGAATAAAAGTCACTTATGAAAATAATACATTTTGATTATGAAAAAATGGAGGGGAAAACATATAAATAAAGTTAATGAAAATATATATAAAAAATAATAATAAATACTAAACAAAAAAAACTTCAACACTGACCCTGACCCTAAAACTAACCCTGACCTTGACCCTGTTACCTGTAATTGCGAGGTGACAGACAGCACGTCGCTTGCACGGACCACCTCCTTCTTCTCCTCAGCCCCTCTCCTCAACACCACCCTATCTCCCCTGCCGTCGACACTCTCGCCTCTCCTCCTCCTCATCTCTCCCTGCATGCTCTCCAGCTCTTTCTTCTGCTTAGGTGAGTTGGTTTGTCTTGCGGTGCACTTGAACGAATCTACCAACACAATTCGACATTCGAAATCAGCGCCATTCATCCCACGCGGCTTCTATCCAATTCTCATCATCATTATTATTAGTATCAAACTTATCCTCAACAACTCCTCAGCACACCACTACAATCATCATTATCCTCCCCCATCATCATTATCACCATCACCATCATCATCACCACCACCCCCCCACCACCACTACCATCATCATCATCATCATCATCATCATCACCCACCTGTCGATCAACCAACTTCATCTTCTCAGCCTTGGCGATCAGCAGCTGACACTCCATATCTCTGATCCTCTCTAGCGCCTCGTCCTTACTCCACTCGCTGTGATGGTGGTGTGGTGGTGGTGTGGTGGTGGTGTGGTGGTGGTGTGTTGGTGATGATGTAGTGGTGATGGTGTGGTGGTGATGGTGTGGTGGTGATGATGATGGTTGTGGTGGTGATGGAGGTAGTGATTATAATGAGGTTGATTGGGTGCGATGGAAAATTCTTAAATATAGGAGAAAAAAAATCCTATTTCCAAAAAAAATCAGCTCTTCACTTCGCTTCTACTTATGATACCCTATCACCATCACCCACTCCCCCCCCCCAGACCACCTGACGTCCTTTTCCGACTCCGAGCCACTCAATGTTTCTTCCGAGTCGGAATTGACAGCCAACCACGAGGCAGCTTTCTGCTTCAAGTCCCGCCCACTGCTGTGCTTGGACCAATCAGTCGAAGGGTAGAGGGCGGGGTTACTGGCTTTGGGCTTGAGTTGGTATCTGAAGGAGCGTTCTTCAAACGTCTTGAGAAATGCTGGTGAAGATGGTGGAGGGGATTGTGGTAATGATGATGATGGTGATGATGATGATGATGATGATGATGATGATGGTGATGGTGATGATGGAAATAATAAAGCGTTCCGAGTTTTAATCTTTCATGGTTCTAGTCATATCACAAGTCATTACAAAGAATCTATCCAATTTATGTCAGGTCTAAGAAAACCTTCTAGAAAATCCAATAATTTCCAGATGACACCAAAACATATACATATGTATATTCATCGAGACTCACCGATTCTGTCGCGCTGCAGTCCCGATGGATTTTTGTAGCTTTCGAGCAGTGGCAGCGTTTGCGAGGCGGTCTTTTTCAGATAAGGATAGTGCATGGACGATGGGTTGAGAGGCTGTTGCTGCTGCTGGTGTTGGTGGTGGTGGTGCAGTAGTGGATGGTGTTGCGGTGAGGTCGATTTGCTTAGATTCTCATTTCGTCTGTTTAATGCCTGATGAGTATTTGTTGAAATATTTTTAATGAATTTGAATTAATGAACCGTAAATATCATATATAAGGAGCACGTTTTATTTTACAAATTTACTTCTGAAAGCCATCATCCTCATCATCATCATCATCATCATCACCATCATCATCATCTCATCATTACCATCATCATCCTCTCATCATTATTACCTGGTAGGAAAACTTGTGCGGGTGCATGGAAGAGGAGGAGGAAGAGAAAGACAAGAGAAGGTCGGTTTGTTGGTTGATGTTGTCTAAAATGCTTCTTTCCTGTCAATGAAAACTTTAATAAATATTGCATCTCGGAATTGAAATTTAATTCAAAAATTTTCCCTGAAAAAGTTACTTTTTATCACTAATTAAATTATTCAACCTAGCAATTAGTCACCTATAACCAACCTATAGCATCCCATACCTCCCACAGATAACCCAATAGCATTCTATCGTCCCACCAACCACCCTATCAAGCTACACTTCCACCAACAACCATTCTTGAACATCCCATCATCCCCTACCAACCTATCATACTACACCCCTCCCCACGAATCAAGCCATAAAATCCAATCACCCCACCAGCAAGCCTATCAAGCCACCAACGCCACACCTTATCGAGTTGCTGCCCCAGCAGACGACACCTCTCCGACAGGTCTTCACCATCCCTCGCCACCTGCCTCACCATCTCGGTCTCTTGAGACGCCATTTCGTCCAGTTCCAGCTTTATTTAGTAGTAGTGGTGGCGGTTAGAGGGTTGGGCTGGAGTATTGATGATTGTGGAAGAGTGGTGGAAGAGTGGTGGAGTGATTGATAAAAATATACAATAAAATACAATGCAATACAATACAACGACAAATATAAACAAGACGTAAACTCAGACGGGCTTCAAGACTAAAAAAATATGTGATTAATGTCTCCATAGAGAAGATATGATGGAAGCATGACTAGGGGAGCAGATGACAAGCAACCTTTGACAAAAAGCCTTTTACACTCGGAAGCTTAATCCTCAAGTTAAGAACAACTCAGCAAAGGGAAAAAAATGAAAAAATTTCAAAAATATACCTAATAGATAATATGTATAATAATATAAGGAAATAATAATAATAAAAAAAATAATATAATAGAATAATATAAAAATTAAAAAATTAATAATAATAAAAATATTAAAAAAGTAATAAATAATAAAAATATTAATAAATTAATAAATAATAAAAATATTATAAAAATAATAAATAATAAAAGTAATAAAAAGAAATAAAAAAATATTATAAATAGAAAAACTATATAATTAATAAACCTGCTTGCTGGCAAGTAGATCCAGCAGCCTCTTCCTCTCCAGGATCACCTTGTCTTCTTCCTTTTCCCTCTCCTCCTCCTCGCGTGACTCACCCTGTGTCGTGAAGGTCATGTGTTGCAAGGTCACCATGTGTAGCAAGGTCATCATGGTGGTGTCAGGGTGGTGGTGTTAGGAAAGAGTATAGATTGGTATTTAATTTTTTGGCTTACGCAACATGATGTTATTATAGATACATTTGGTGTATTTACTAAATTAAATACGATCATTAGCTATGTGTTATCACTATAAGATCATCCACAGCATCAACATCATCATCATCTTTCTCAATCATCAACATCCCCATCGTCATCATCACCCTCATCCCCATCATCATCGTCATCATCACCATCACCCATATCCCCATCGTCATCATCACCCTCATCCCCATCATCATCATCACCTTCATCCCCATCATCATCGTCAGCACCTCAAGAAGTTGGAACTCAATATTTTCGACTAGGGCCCTTTGAGCGTCTTCTTCCTCCTTGGCATCCCTCCACTGCCCTTCCAGCTCCTCCCCCCCTTTCCTCCCCTCCTCCTTTCCCTCCTTCACTCCTTCTTCAACTCCTTTATTCGTCTTTTCTCCTTTTTTAGAATCAATCCTTCCGTCCATCCTTGCCTCGATCGCCTTCCTGCGTGCTTCTAACTCCTTCAATTTCACCTTCTCCGCCTTCAACTCGTTGTGGTCCTGTCATGATAGTAGTAATGGTAGTAGAAGTGGTGGTGATAGTAGTAGTGGTGGTGGTGGTGGTGATAGTGTTGATGATAGTAGTTGTATCATTGGCATGATAGTATTAGTGGTGGTGATGATAGTAGTAGTGGTGGTGGTAGTAGTTGGAATGGTTTTTGGTGGTGGTGCCGATACAAGTAGTAGTGGTTGTGGTGGTGGTGATAGTGTTGATGATGGTAGTTGTGTCATTGGCATGATAGTATTAGTGGTGGTGGTGATAGTAGTAGTAGTTGTGGAAGCAACGGTGATGGTAGTAATGTTGATGGTGGTGAAAATGGTGATGATGCAAGTTTGGTGGTTGTGTTGATGTTCACGTTAACAAATAAAGATCAAGTAGCATTGATAGAGAGGGTGGTTTGGGAGAGTTATCTTGGGTGGATGCCTATCATCAATGATTTATAAAAAAGTTGAACAACTAAAATTTAGTTACTAAATAAATACAATTCAATGCAATGACTAATATTATTAACGTGGCGTGAACCCGAACGAGCTTCAAAGCCAATAACAAAATTTCCAATGTGGTGGTTGGATTATTTGTAAGTGAGAATATCAAAAGGAAGGAATGACACGGTAAATTTGGGAAATAAATGTATTCACCTATTTTACATGAACTAAATACAATAGCCTATCTAATCGTCAATGTGCTCGCCTGTATTTATGTAACTTGGTTACATTGTAACTCAAGGCAATGTCACAGCAGATAAGAGTGTAATGATGCTAGGGGTAGTCTTGTAAGCATTACTGTAAAGAAGAACGAAAAATAAAAAAAGAATTGCAGAATAAAATGTATTTAAATTAGGATACAGTATAGATTAATCCCAAAAAAATAGTTAAGTATACGTAGTGTTGTAAAAAAATACAATATAATACAGTATAAATATAAAATAAGATAAAATTGTCACCAAGGCAACTAAGCATCTAAGCCAGAACTTTCAAGCTGTCAACATGAAACGATGAATAAATATGAAAGAAATATTTTATTTTACAAATAAAGAATAAATAAATATAGCACATAAACCATTAGTGATATCGTTGAAGCTATTTATAAGAACAGCATTCTAGTTGTAGGATAAGAGAGAAGTAATGCTATACACTATAGATGCTTTCGAAGGCTTTAAAGAGTTACTATGGTGGTATTAAAATAAATAGGCACATCCTGTATTTATTGCGTTTGTACACCAACCATTCATTCATGCTAATTCAATTATATTATTTATAGAAAAAAATTGTTCAAATAAAAAATATTTTTTTTTACATATTTTCATCACGCCCATTGATCAATGTTGCAAACATCTAGTTGAAAAATCGCCTTTTAATTGTCGGTGTTGAAAGCATTCTAATAATAAAAGCAAGTGATAGAATATTTTTGGACTATATTCGTCGACATCATCATCATCATCTCCACCATATTGTCACCATCATCATCTCCCAATATCGACATCATCATCATCTCCCTATATCGTCATTATCATTATCTCACCAAAATCGTCTAATCAGCATCTCACAATGTTCATCATCATCATCATCACAACATACACAGTATCCATTCATCCTTCTCATTTTCATCAGAAAACCTAGTTTATACAAGTGTTATCGACGCTGAAACCTTTAAAAACAAACTTAATCAGTGCATAAAGCGAAAATAATGCCCTAATAAATATCCAGTAAATGGAGAAGCATAAAAATCAGACGAAAATAATTAGAAAAACTGGCGTTCCGAATCTATTTTTGCACGAACGTGTCTGGTTTAATCGGTAAAAAAAAATTTTTTAATTTAAACACACACTATCAAACCAATACGAAAAAAACGCTGATAAACTGCTAAAAATGCAAAATCAAGATTGCACAAATAAAGTCTAAAAAATTATGAAACAACCACAGAACAAGCCCAGAACTCCCACCTACCTTATGAACCTTCTTGCATAACTGCTTGAGCTTGGCATCGATGTGTCGGAGTCTCTCTCGCAAGGCATCAACCTCGCCAACGAGCAGCCTCCGCTCACCGCCCAGCAGAGCCCGCTCGACTTCCAACTGAATGTGGTTGTTCCAGTGTTTTAGATAAGTATTTTCATATGAAATCATAAGAATAATAACACTATTAACAATAGGTTTTCAATATTTATATTTAAAAAAAACTTGTGAGCTAAAGAACTTTAACAATAATTTTCAGGTTATTTATACCTAGGTAGCAAACCAGACACCTCACCCCACAAGCCACCCATCAAGCGCCCACTCACCCAAGCACCTCACTCACCCAAGCACCTCACCCAAGCACCTCACTCACCCAACCACTTCACTCACCCAACCATCTCACTCACCCAACCCCCTCAGCACTTATCCACCTCACTCACCCACCCACCCACTTCAGCACTTATCCACCTCACCACCCACCCATCTGACCCACTTCAACCACCCACCCATCCACCCACCCATCTCACTCACTTATCCCAACACCACCCACCCACCTCTCGCAGTGCCTCACTCTGTTGCGCCTCAGTCTGGCTGATGTCCCTCTGCAAGTGTTCAATGTTAAGCACCACGTCACGCTGCAATTCCCGAAGGATGTGTAACTCTTGCTGCGATTCGTCCCATCTCTGAGGTGGTGGTGGTGGTGGTGGTTTGTTTGGTTTTGGTGGGGAGGGGGTGATGGTGGGGGATGGTTTTGGTGGGGATGGGTGATGGTGGTGGTTGTGGTGATGGTGTGGTGGTGATAGTGGTAGTGGTGGTAGTGTTATTTGTGGTTGTGGTGGTGAAGTTAAACTGATAAAAACGGAAAATATTAGTTTTTTATTTGTCTTTTTTTTTTAAAGAAAGAGTTTGATCATTTTAAGCGGTAAAACAAAATCTATAAAAAAGGACAGAACCCATTAAACATTTTTTTCAAATTTCCAATAGGACAGTTGATATGAATGTGGTCACACTAGGAATATATTTAAATAAAAAGCATGCTGAATGAAAAACCTTATTTGATTTTGGATAGAATAATGATAAACTTTATTTATGGATGAACGAAATTAAATGCTATTTATTTAAGATTCCCGTAGTGATAATTCAAATTAATTGGAGATAGTAAATGATAAAGTTGAAATTTGTGCTTCCATTAAATAAATAAAATTTCACGATTATTTTTTCTCTTTTTATTAGTAAATAATATCTGAGATAAATTTATTCTAACGAATAAATGTTTGAAAATTATTTGATTTAGCTTTTTAAAGCCAGCCTTAATTATAGAGATATATTAAATATTAATAATAATAAAAATAAATAAAAACAATAACAATAATAATCATCATCCTTCTCATCATCATCATCATCATCATCCTCATAATCATCATAATGATACCTCGGCTCGTAGTATCTTGGAGTCGGATCCGAATCGACTGATACGCACGTCGTTCATGGGCGAGAAGCGAGAGTAGGAAGGTCGGTATGTGGAGGTGGCCGAGGAGGAGGAGAAGGAGGGTTGCTGGCGCGAGTGGGTGGTGCCGAAGAGATGGGGGTTCGAGAGAGAGGAGAGGTGTCTTCCGTCCTCTGAGCAGGATGAGTTTGCTGTTGTCCGCATGGAGGATTGGATGATGCGAGGTGTCGAGAGGTGGTAGTGGCGTTGTTGCAGTGAAGATGGCTTGGTGAATGTGGATGAGAATGATGATGGCGGGGGTGGCGTGAATGGCGAAAGTTGAGTGTGGTAGGACGAGTGGTGCGGAACTTTCTTGCTCAATGAGAACTTCTTTTCGGGCGTTTTGTGCTGGAAAGGTTGTGAGAATTGTCCCCAATCAGGTGAACAAAACTCGACGCCAGAGTCTGGAATGGGGGATGCTCCGATGGCGTCATCGTCATCGTCACTGTCCTCCCTCTTGTGTCTGCTAGCACCCTGTCGAGGGGGGGCTTGTTGGCTGGCGGGGGTGTCTCGAGAGGTGTGTTGGGGCGTTAGACTGGCAAGTTGGGGGTTGGCCTGGTTCGAGGAGGGAATGACGTAGGACTTTTCGTCAAAGTGTCGTTTCGAAGGGTCAGCGTAGTTTCTGTCGTCTTCTTGAAGCGGGAATGAGGTCTCCTTCAGTTTAAAAAACTTTTCATTGAAATCGCTCAAAGCGTTCAAGTACGTGTCGTAACCCGCGCCCTCCCTCCTCCTCTCGCCCTCGGTGGCAGGGGCAGGATCAACCACTCTTGCATCCTGATTCACTGCATCCCCTGCCCTCCCATGCATCTCTCCTCCTTGACTCATCATCGAATACTTCGGCAATACAATCTCATCCGCACTGCTCAAACTCTTAGCCTCTTTACCAGCACTATCTCTAGAGACTACATCATTAGCAGACGCCCCAGGCGCTGAGTCGACCACATCTATGCTATGCACGCTTCCCTCCATCATCCTCATCAACTCCTCCAACCTCCTCTTCTCATTCTCACCTCTTTCCTCCTCTAACATTCTTTCTTTTTTCTTCTTCTCATAAATGTCTTCGTAATTCATTTCTTCTACAATAAAAAATATGTGAAGTGTTAATTTCAAGAAATCACTAATGCATAAAACGAGTGCGTAATCACATGACATAACTTCAAAAATCGATTTTTATTGCTCTCAAATTCCAGTGACCCCATCTATGAGTGAACCATCACAATCACCACCACTACGCCAAAACAAACCGAACACACATTAAACTTACTGACCGGATGAAGCATTCTCTTCTTTTTGATCTTTCCTTTCTCTTTTTTCTTTATCGTCATCATTACTGTCGGTATTACTACTGTTACTATTGTCACCGCTGTGGTTATCGTTATTATTATTGTTGTTGTTATTACTATTATTATTATTATTATTATTATTATTATTATTGGTATTAAGGCTATTATTCATTTTCCCTGAGATGAGTGATCGTATGGCGCATGCAACAAAGGACGGCGTTGAGTGGTTAACTGTTAGCGTTGTAGAAGTCGTATTGTTTAGTTGCTGTCATAACCTTGGCATTCTGTAGATAGTTTCATTGTTGCCTTTTCAATAAATAACCTTTGTCGATTGCAAATAGAGTAATTGGCCTGTAAGCTCTTAGTCTTATGAACTCACACGTGCACAAGCGGTCAAATGTAACCTTTGATTCTTCACGTGCACATTATACGAACAACGAATGCTTGCATTAGGCACTAATTAGTCTATAAGTAGGAATATCAAGTTTTATTTGTTTTATTCCTTCATTTGTTGATTTTTGCAATGTAATCCATGGTGCATAAATTACCCGTTAATCCAATACCCGTTTCCATCCCAATTGAAAACAAAAACTATTCAGTTCAAAAGACCTACGTTGGTTTAACTCCATAAACTAAAATAAAAGTACCAAAAGGCAATAGAAGAAATCATACAAACCTTGGTAGTTTCTTGGGCGTAATCCTTATATAGGTGGCATTTGTTCCGAAGAGAAAGTGAATACTCCTTTGGTTTTAGTTAAAATTTACGATAAAAATATTTATCGTGGCAAAAATTCTTGGAAATGCTTTATACTCGTGAAGGTACTATATCAGGTTCCTATCTGTATGTTTCAAGGATCTACCAGAGTAATTCTTCTGTGATTCTCTTACTGATTACAGAAAATATTTTTTTCGTGAAGTAAAAAGAGTGCAGTGCTTTTATATTGACTTCAAGTTAGTAAGATGGAAGATGGCTCTACAAAATGATAACATCTGAAATACTTTTATGGATTCAGGGCAATTTTGGTATTATGTTTTATGCTTTATTAGACTTGAACAGTAGACTTTTCAGACCATAAATAGCATCTCTGAACGCCTCTCTTATATCTTTAGAATCTTCAAAGTATTTTCGTTCTTTTTATTATCTTTAATTTTATAACTTTAGATCTTTATTTAATATTTATTTCAAACAATTCTTTTCATAGATATACGATTTCAATGTTTCAATGATGTTCTTCAGATTTGTTGAGTTTTTTTTTGTTGATATTTTTTGCGTAGTCTGAAATGGTATTCAAGTTACTTTGAAGTTGATTGACTTTTTTGTATCTTCTTTCTTGAAAACCTCAGAATGCCTGAAGTGAAGAAATAATCAAGAGATTACATTGCTGGCATTGTTATTACATCAGAGAGTCAGTGCAATGACTTTCTGAATGGAAACTATTTCTTTCAGAAACACTTATATATATTACTATTAATATATTCATAATATAATATTCATTGCTGCTTACTGATAACTCAATGATTTATTTAACTGCTTAATTTAGAAAAGCTCTTGCAATATGGATTGATGGCTATCAATTTTTGACATTTATCTTTAAAATAAAATTATGTACCACAAAACGATTTTGAACAAATTATTATTTAAATTGTTGAAACGATTTTTTTAAAATTTGATCATACCAGATGAAAAATGTATATTTAAAATTAAAATAATATCTGTTAGAATCTAATATTATGATTAGATAAAAGATACAATATATCCAATAATAACAAGCACTATAATAAAATATGAAAGATTTTTGAACATCTTTATAAAACGTTATATAATATCTATATAACTTTAGTAACATTAACATCTATGTAACTTTAGTAACATTAACATCTATATAACTTTAGTAACATTAACATCTATATAACTTTAGTAACATTAACAACTATATAACTTTGGTAACCTTAACATCTATATAACTTTAGTAACATTAACATCTATATAACAAATAAAACTTGAACTTTGGTACAGATATGCCATAAATTCCTTCAAAAGACTACAAGTTATCAGTGCAGGCTGAGATTGCCAATCACTCATCTCTTGATGGTCTTAAGATGCTAGACATTCACATGTAATACATGATGTATACAGAGTAAAAGATTAGAAATAGTAAAAATATAGTGTTGTAGTAAAAGTATAAGATTAAAAATAATAGGCTTAGTGTTAATGTTTATAGACTATAGTAAAAGTATGAGATCAGAGATATTATACTTCTTTGATCCTAGAAATGCATTCTAGATTTGACTTGTTAAAATTATTAAAACTAATTTATTTTAATTATTAATTAAATAATTAATATTTTAATAAAACTCCTAAATGTCAAATTAATCAGTTAATAAAATGTTAAAATGAATTTTTTCAATCTCATTTTTAAATTGATCATATTTTATTCCATTATATTAGGTTTTCTTTCAAATTATTGTTAAACAGTTTAATAAATAATTCATTATTATAGTATATACTTTATTTTTTTATTCTAATGCATTTAAAAATCATTCATTATACATTGTATAATATACAATAATAAAACTTCTTTAAATTTCTAAAATATGCCTAAAAACATGTGTCATTTATTTTATATTATATTTTTTTAATGGTAGACTTTACCTTTGATGAAAGAAATTCAATATAAATTGTAAATATATTTATTAGAGTTTCAGTTTACAGAGAAATAAGTAAAAGGTCATTTGGTAAAGATTAAAGAATTTTTTCAACCTTACAGATATCAATGGAAAAGCTAATTTATATATTTATTTTTTAGATATTGCAGATATTATCCTTCTCAAAGTTGTTTTAATGAAAATAATTTGTAAACACCCAAGTCTAATAATAAATCAAAACTATAATTTGTTAAACCTACATCTTTTAAATTTAAATGAAGTATAAGAAAGCACCTTTTCGAAGTTATATGTATTTTCCTTTAAACTCATTCCATAAAACCATAGATCTAAAAGATTATCGTTAAAGAATTATTTGTTATTAAAATTAAAAAAATTTCTTCTATAATGACATATATCGTCGAAATTTATTTTTTTTGAAACCCCACCTTCAATTCATCCAAATTTATTGAACTGATGCAGTTCAAACACATTTATCACTGGCTCAAGGGATTTTACATTCAAAAAATTATTTTATTATGTATAGAGCAATTTTATATTTACTTTATTCTTTAAAAAATATAGTTTTTGAAATACTAAGTTATTTTTGAATTATTTAGTTATTTTCTATCCGAGTCGATAGTGTTTCAGAACGTAATGCGGACGGCTTTTCCTTCCCTATTGTTAAGCCTTACATACAGCTCCTCCTATGCCTTCATCTTCGTTTTGGCGACATCCCTCCTTGCCGGTTGTCGTTTCAACTTGTACTCATGCTTACTGTCTTCGTCACCCTATAGGATATATCGATATCTTTTTATTTATGTTATTCTTTACTATCTCTCATTTCACCTCAAATTACATCAATAGCCTCCATACATTTTGTGCATTTTTCCCAATGCTACCTTACACTAAGCAGTATTGTACCTCTCCACACCAACTGAAACAATTAAAGGCGCTGCCGTTAAAACAATTGCTTCCAATCGTCCTCCACTCCAGTTTACTCACGTCCAACAAAAACTATAAGCTCAATCACGACTGTTTATCCCACCAAATTCTCAATCCCATCCCCGCATAGCACTCATCCTCAAACATCAAAACACCCTCTAATAATAATAATAATCATAATCATAATAATATTCACGAGCATTATTATGGTGGCGTATAACCCGAATGAGCTCCAGGCCACCTAGGCTGCATATTTTCATTTGCGCCTTTGGGTTACTAGGGCATTGGTTGCACTTGAACCTAGGAAATTTAATTATTGGTCAAGCCGAGAGTCGTTGCCAACTCGGCTACCCGTTCACCACTCTAACAGCAGAAGCGGTTTCAAAGGAGGGGATTGCTTGGGCTTTATAATCGACAAGGAGTAAAAGAAATGTTCCCGAAACTTTAGCAAAGCTGGTGAGGTTCATATACGGTTGAAAAAATATTGATGATGTGGTTTACCGTATCCAGATAATTTCCAAATTTCCAATAATATAGTTTCAAGATACGTTTATTGTGACTTCGTAAAAATTGTTGAACATAATATAAAATCCATTCTTGTGCTCAAAGGCTTAGCAATTTATTTATTCTCAGACAGATAGCACTGACTGGTTCTTTGTATCTATATAATAAACAATTAAAGCGGTAAGAATTGCATTTTTCTAAATTCACATTCACTATTTCCATGATTTATTTTGAATAAAATATAGCAAACCAACAAGTGACATTTAAATACTAACAATATAGTTTCCTTCTACAAATCTCTTTTTTTTACATTATAATCGTTATGAATTAATCTCAATTAAATGCTAAAATAAAAATAAAAGCAGCTATTTCAATTTGATTAGTATGGCGCCTAAGAACAAAGATGCTGAGTAACTAGGCCCTTTGAAATATATAAATGTGTAACAATGAAGCATATAGTTTTTACATAAAGTTAAAAAGAAAAATTATACAATTGAAAAGAAAAAAATCATAAAAGTTCAATTATACTATTTAAAAGGGATTTAATAAACTCAGCTGAAGCCCTATATAGTCAAATAAGAACCTCTCCACTTTCAAATAAACTTTCGATGAATTATAACTGCTTAACAACCGCACAAAACGAATCCACGACGCTCGCTCTGAAAGCTCACTTAACCGAGAAATCACACGCGATACTGCCGAACCTCCTTGATGCACACTTGGCATCGACTCACAGAGTTCCTCATAGAGCCGGCCTTCAACGTCGATGGATTCGGCTTGTTGAACTGCATGTTCTCTTCAACGGTGGTCATCCAGAAACTCAACTGGTTCGTGTGGTGGAAGCAGGTTCCTCGTTGGCCCTCGCACTCGATGAAAGGAGTTGCTCTGAAGTCTTCGAGACAGGAACCAGGACTGGCCAGACCCTGACCGCCTCCTCTGTCACCGGCAGCTGTGTGCTGCATTGTTGGAGCATTGTGTCTGATCAAACTTCGTGATATTTTTATTATTTTCTTTCAAGTGAAGTATCAAAAAAATTCGCTGCTACTTAATCGAACAAATGCCAAAAAGTAAAAGAACCATGGCAAATGAATATCCTATCCACAGGCCAGTCCAGCCTCTGGGACAGGGGGGAATCTGTGTCGACTGGCTGTGCACGGCGATCAGATTGGCGGGAGCGTCACAAACGACGCAACGAGAAATGTACTTCATGATTTCGGCTTCTGCAATCGGCATCATGGGCCGATCCATCTGCGTCGACAGCCAGAACGACTTGTCGTCTCTGTTGGCGTAGTTGCAGACGTTGTTGAAGTCGCAGAAGAGGAATGGCATGGTGCTGAAGAGACGCAAGCAAGAGCCTGGGTTGCCTGGAAGGGGAATGGGAAATTGTGATGGTGATGAAAATTGCGGTGGTTAAATGGTTAATGTTAGAAAGTGAGATGGTAAAAGTAGATAATGAATTTGAAATTATGAAAAAACACTCTACAGCTTGAAATAAAACATTCTTCTATATTTAAAAATTAAATAGAAAATAAAGAAATCCCATGTACTATGTAAAAAACCAAAATTAAAAACTATCTTGAAAGGCTTATGAAGCATACCAAGATCTTGTGGTGTGGACTTTTGGTTTCCTTCTATGTGCAGCAGTGAATATCCTTCCCATAGGAGGGTACTGCGGTCTGGACACACGGGAATCTCTTGGGACTGGCTGTGCTTTACCACCATGAAACCCGATGGTCTCACGGTGCCCCCAAAACCTGGTTGACCGGGGAATCCTGGATTTCCCGTAGGTCCTGTTGGGGTTTTGCGGATGTTTACAACATAAAATGGCATTAAGAAAATCCTTTAATCTATATTTGAGCCTTGAGAGAAAAACTTGTTAAAATTAGAAACGTTAATGAAATTGAATAAAAATAATTGACATTAGAGTATACAAAAATATATTTAAAAGTGACCTGTCAGTCCCTCGTCTCCGGGTTCTCCTTGGTAGCCTCTGTTTCCAGGAGGGCCATCAGGACCCGGGAATCCTTTGGCGCCCTTGATATAGCCCCTACCCGGATCTCCTTTCTCTCCTGGAATAAACGACAACAACAAAGTTCAAAATTAAATCTATTATTAGATATTTATTCTATCATATTTATGAAATATAACTTGAAATTCTTTCTAGAAAAGCTACAAACTCCAAAGAATTAACTAGCTTAAGTAAACATCACTAACCGTTGGGTCCAGGGTACCCTCTTTGGCCCTTAGCTCCAGGAAAACCTGGTGATCCCGCCGTGCCATTAGCTCCCGGTTCTCCCTCGTATTGCTCGATGCCTATGGGCCTTGGAATATCTCCCTTGTCTCCAGGGTCACCGGGAAGTCCAGCCAGACCTTTTATGTTTGAATTTATGTTTTTATAATTTATTGAATCATTAAATGCTCATTAACTTCTGAAGCTTTTTCGTTTTTTGATAGAATTAAATCACAAAATGCACATTTAATCTTTATACTTTGAGAACTACGAATAATGAATTTTCAGCTAACCTTTGGCACCATATTCTCCTTTGCGACCAAAGGAACCGGGATCTCCCTTCATGCCGGGGAATCCGGCTTTTCCTGGCATTCCTGCGAAGCCCTTCATGCCTTTCACTCCGCTCAAACCTTTCAGTAATTTTATAATAGTTCTTTATAGTGCTTTTAAACGCATAATCATTCTCTAATTAGAATATTTGAATTAATTTGAAATAAAGAATTCAATTATTAAAACAAACGTATATAATCCAAATAAAAATCCAACTTATCGCTTCTCACCTTGGAAGCCGTTTTGTCCATCAGTACCGGGTAGTCCGTTCATTCCAGGCACTCCAGGTCTGCCAGCCTTTCCTTTCAGTCCTGGTCTTCCTGGATAACCATTTGGTCCTGGGAGACCGTCTTCCCCTGGTCGACCTGTTTGGTATAGTATTAATTTTCGATTTATAAAATAAAAAGATATCGAAGAATTTTTATTTGATTTTATCTTTTTACAGGCAAAACTAATGACGACTCTCGAAAAAAATCAGTTCAACAACTCACCGGGAACTCCAGAGACTCCAATATCTCCCTTCTCTCCTTTAGCGCCAGGCTGGCTGAATGCACTCGTGACTCCCTTGCGTCCTTTCACACCGTCCATACCAGGCAGTCCTGTAAAAGTTTAGTTAATAATTGAAACTTAACTTTAATGCGTGTATTTAACAAAAAGATATTGGTAGCTATTTTCTCAATTTAAATAATTTGTAATAGACTTAAATTGGAATCAAATATTAGTAGCTATTTTCTTAATTTAAAAGTATTTTTAACAGACTTAAATTAAAACAAAAATATTTGTATATATTTTCTCAAATTAGAATTATTTTTAATAAAATAAATTGCATCAAATTTCTCACCAGACATTCCCATGTCTCCTTTCTCTCCGAACTGTCCGTTGAGGCCTGGAAGACCTGGATCTCCCGGAAGTCCTTTAATGCTGGGCCCAGGAGTGCCATCCCTGCCTGGCAGTCCCCTGTTACCTGAGTTGATGTCGATGATTGTGGTAATTCACAGTTGAGGTTTTATACTATATAAATAATTATTTCGAAAAAATTGCAAAATATAAAATCTTTAAATTTGAAAAGTTATAGAAACACTGAAGAGTGTTCATAAACGAACCTTTTTCTCCAAACATTCCAGGTAACCCATCCATGCCAGGCACTCCGGGTTGACCAGGTGCTCCAACTTCTCCAACTTTTCCCTTCGCACCCTCTTGACTACTCCATCCTTTGACTCCCTTGACTCCAGGAGAACCGAAGATACCTACCATTCCCATGTCTCCCTTTGGTCCAGGGAAACCTGTGAGGTTTTAAAATAGTTTAATATCTCTTCAAAAGTTTTATTGCTTTTTATAAAGTTATTTAAACTTATTCAAACAATTTTTGAATAAAACACTTGAAAATTCAAAAAGAATGTTTTCTCACCTGGAGCTCCGGGTTGTCCTGGTTTTCCGGCATCTCCCTTATCTCCTGCTACTCCTGGGAAGCCTGGGTTACCTGGCAGTCCTTTCGCTCCATCGGGTCCTGGAAAACCTTCGTACTTGTCGACTCCTCTGTTTCCCTTGTCTCCATGCATGCCCGTCAAACCAGGCAGTCCAGGGTCGCCTTGGGATAAAATATTAGATGTCAATTAAATTAAAGTTTGGTTTTAAGGAATATAGAAAATTTTCTTAAAGTGTGGCTTTGCTTTAAAAAGTTTAAAATCCTAATTTTTTTTATTGAACTCTAAAAATGTATATTAGTTACCCCTCATTCTAAACCCAAATCCAAATGTTATATATATTAAACTCAGAAAAGACTTTGTTACTTACCCTTCATTCCAGCAGCGCCTGGACTTCCAAAAATTCCATCTCTGCCTGGGAAGCCATCTTCTCCCTAGAATACGGGTTTTAAAATGTTATTTAATATTTTTAACGATCTAAAAATCCATGACTATTTAAATTAATGAAAATAAAAATATAGCTCCATTTACGAGACCGGGCGCTATATAAAAACAAAAACTAATAATAATAATAACTATATAAAACCTTGGGCCCAGGTCTACCACTCAGACCAGGGGTTCCAGGCAGTCCTTTGACGCCAGGGAGCCCGTTGAAACCTGGTTTTCCATTCCTGCCCCTGTCTCCTTTCTGGCCCTTGAAACCCTCGATACCGTAGCCAGGCAAACCTGGGTCACCACTTGCTCCTTTCAAGCCAATCTGACCTGGTTGGTTCAACAAGAGAAGAAGTTATGAAATTAATATGAATTAGTAAGTTTATAATACATAAATTCCACAAAACTGATTAACTTAAAAAGTAAAAAAATTAATGCCACAAATCAATGAACGTTACAATGGTTTTCACATGTTCTTTCCCTTTTTATTGTTTCATACCTGGAAAGCCGCTGTCTCCTTTTCCTCCCGGGAAGCCTGGCATTCCAGCGGCTCCTTTTGGTCCGAAGTTTCCCACAGTGTACGAGTCACCTTTCTCTCCCACCATGCCTGGAATACCCACATCTCCAACAGGTCCTGCAGTGCGAGGGTTGTTGCATTGTTAGTAGGATTGTAATCTTTGTTTTATAGCTATTTTATAGTTTGTTGAAATATTTAATTTTTTGTTGATTCATTTGAAAACATAATCCACAAAAATATCTGGCTATTAAATACTTCATTAATTACTATTATTGTACTGATTAATTAATCCGTTATTAAAAATCGATCGACCAACACGCACCTTTCATGCCGACGAGTCCATTGATTCCGCCAGGCCCAGGAAAACCCTTGTTTCCCTTCATGCCGGGAAAACCTGCTCTGCCGGGAATTCCTGGAAGACCACTTTCGCCTGCCATTCCCGCGTAACCTTTGTCACCCGGTGCACCTGTTTTAAATCATAAAAAGCATAATTAAATTTTTATGAAGATTATTGTTATTATTGTTGTCGTAGTTTTTAACATTGTTAATAAAAATAATTACTATTAGTTAAAATTGTATTCAAACCATCTCTTCCGGGCATGCCATCTCTCCCAGGGAATCCCCTGTCTCCCTTGAGACCCATGCTTCCCGGAAATCCAAACTTTCCGGACTGCCCGTCAAAGCCCCTATCTCCAGGCAAGCCCTTACTGCCCTCCCTGCCAGGCAACCCTGGTTCTCCCTTCATTCCTTTCGGAGCTTCAAGAGAAAAATTTATTTTTTAAACATTTCAATATTGGAAATAGAATACATCGATAGAATAAAAATGTGGTTTTAAATTTTTATCTAATTAGAAACATATATTTAAATAAATAGTTGTAAAAATACTGACAGTATGTCTATTTTAACTAACTCCATTCACGAACTATGCATCGTTTAAAAGAAAAAAAAACAAAATTACTTTCAACAACCAATCCTCACCATTGAATCCTGGAACTCCGTCGAGACCAGGGAAACCTCTTTCTCCCTTCACTCCAGCCACTCCTCTACCTGCGTCTCCCTTCTCACCCGGTCTACCGTCGGTACCATTCGTTCCAAACTCTCCTTTAAGTCCTTTGAGACCTTTACCTCCTCTAACTCCTGGATAAAGATTATATTTATTAGAAAAATGTTTAGGATCTTTTAGAAAATTATTCGGAAGTAAATGTATACTAACCTACTATTAATTTTAAGGATTGAAGTCACACACATTAAAAATTTTTTATTATAGTAAAATTAGCCTTTGAATCCTGGAACTCCAGGCAAACCCTCTCTCCCAGGAGCTCCTGGCATTCCTCTGTACCCCTTTTCGCCTTTCAAGTCGTAACTCACCACCCACGCCAATCCTATTTTGAAATAATATTCCGAATTTAAAATACTAAAACGATTTTTATTCGACTTTTTTCTATTTTTCCTGAAACCAATTCATTTCACAAAATCCCAAAAAAACGAATAACTCACAAACCGACCTTTTTCCCCGACGTCTCCATCCATGCCCTTGGGCCCGGGTACGCCATCAATGCCATCGGGTCCTGGGTCACCGTAGGCTCCTTGGTCTCCCTTGATTCCAGGCAGTCCTGGCATCACTCCATCGCCTGGAATACCTGGGTCTCCTGGCGCTCCGGGCAAGCCGTTCAAACCGGGATCACCTTTGAAGCCTTTGTGGGATGCGTGAAAAATATTATTCGAGTAGTTGGAATCATAATCTAAAAGAGTTGTGAATGATTTGGTTTGATGCTCTATTTGGATTTTTCTCATATTAATAAATTTGATATTCCTTTGTTGTTACAATTAAATCATCATAAATTTTATTTAAAACTCGAATTCACTTCAATACAACATATAAATTATGTTTTCATTAAGATTTCGCTTAAACAATGGATGAGCAAAGGTTTTATGACGCACCACTAGGCCCATTTTGTCCGTTCAATCCAGAAATTCCCTTGGCACCCTTTGCGCCAGCGGGTCCCGGATTCCCTTGGTAACCCTTCAATAATGTTCCCATCACTTGGCCTGTAAAACGTATAGTAATCAAATGTAACAAGATCTAAAATCTACACTAGTTGCTTTTTAATAGATTACTTTTCAAAAATAATTTCACAATGAATAACAATAAACCTAAGAAAACTTTAAACTCAATCCTATGTTTATAAAACTAACCATACTCCTTCCCACAACCCTCTAGCTCACCAGGCTGTCCTTGTATTCCTTTAACACCCATTATTCCGGGCAGACCATTAGGACCCTGGTCTCCAACTTCCCCCTTGGCTCCAGAGGCAGTGATTCCGATGGATCCTTTTGGTCCAGGCAGTCCTGGCAATCCTTCGAGACCCCTTGTTCCGTGGTAACCAGGCAGCCCAGGGTCTCCCTAAAACGGATGAAATAGTTTTTCTTGCTTTAAAGAACTGTCTAAATATATTCGACTTAAAATATTCACATCTAAAAAATTAGAGGCTTCAAGTTTGAATCAAACGAAAAACTTAATTCGATAGACAAAATAAAAACTTAATTCGGTAATCACCTTCATTCCTTCCGGTCCAGGAGGTCCAATAGGTCCAGGCATTCCGGGTCTTCCAGGCCTTCCAATCAGTCCACCTTTGCCATCCAAGCCATGGAAACCTATGTCTCCCTTCTCGCCTGAAAAGTTTAAAGAATATATTTCAATTTTTAAGACCGTTGAAAATTAATTAACATCAAGCTTTAAAAAAAGAAAATTAAATTTTGTAGAAAATTGTTTAAATTTTGAGTAATAAATACCTCTGGGTCCAGGTAGCGAAGTCACAGTGGCAGAACGCCCTTTATCTCCCTTCTCTCCCGAAAAACCTGGCTGTCCTTTCGGGCCCTGCATCAATTTAAAATTTTGTTCCTTATTTCATCCATTAACTTTATAGCGCTTGTTACTAAACCTAATTACAAAATATTTTTTTATACTTTGTGTCAACCAACTTGAATAAACCCCAACAAATTTCGTCTCCACCACTCACAGTAAGTCCAGGGTTTCCAAACGGCCCAGGCACTCCATCATCTCCTCTCACTCCATCCAAGCCAAAGTCTCCTGGTTTACCAACACTTCCTGGAAAACCTGGTCTGCCTCTGAATCCTACTTCTCCCTTTTCTCCTTTAGCGCCTGAGCTGCAGAAAGAGCAAGATCCACCGTCGTCACCTTAAATGTGGGTAAGAAAAATGTTACTTTATGATAGGACTTATGACTAAAAAACTATTTTTAAGATTTTCATTTCCTGCTGTTGCATTTAATGAAATGTTTATCTATAGATCACCTTTTATATCCATTTGAATAAAGCAGGAAAAAACTTCCCACGCATAACACCACATGGTTTTCAAAAACACCAAGTTGTGGGCTTGCAAAAAAACAAAAATTAGTTCTCAACCTTTGTCTCCAGGTCTTCCAGCTCTTCCAGGAATTCCGGGGAAACCGGAATCTCCTTTGATTCCCTTGCTTCCAATCGTTCCAGGGAGTCCGGGAACCCCTTTGGCTTCATCTCCATCCGGACCGGGAAAACCCACCAAGCCCATGTCTCCTTTCGCTCCATTCATACCGTTCGAGCCTGGAAATCCCATGAGACCCGGTTGGCCTGGAATGAAGTTTCCCTTATCTCCCTTCTCTCCTTGGTTTCCTTTCTCGCCGTCTCTTCCTCGGAAACCCGGTTGTCCGAAGCCGCCGTTCAGGCCTTTATGAAGTCATTAGCAATTGTTTGAAAATATTTTCCTAGTTTTCACCTAATTCATTTATTTTTAAATTAAAAAAGAATAAAACTTTATAATTTTATTTTAACACAAAAAATATTCAGATAATTAATTAAACTTTAATTTTTTACTTTTAAACACACTAATTTTTCTCACCTGGATCTCCCTTGTCTCCGGTCGGTCCAGGCAAGCCATTGTCTCCGTCGAGGCCAGGTGCACCAGGGAACCCGGGAATTCCGCTCAGACCAGGGCCTCCTCTGTCTCCCTTCTCCCCTTTGTAACCATCAACGCCCGGCCTTCCCCACTTTCCTTTTGGTCCCACATCTCCAGATCTGCACGGCTGAGAAAGACCCTGTTCAATGGTTGTTTTGAGGGTTGGATCTTTTGTATTCATTCAAAAAAATTAATCGGTTAAATAATTTTTAATATATATAATATTTACTTTTTTCAAACAATTTTATAAATTTTTATAAATTAGGTTAGCAAAAATTTAAATACATTTCGTTTCGCTTAATCCATCATACAAGTCCCAACCAACAATCCACCTGTTCAGTTCCAGGTCTTCCCGGAATTCCTTTAATTCCAGGAAATCCTTTGTCTCCAACCAATCCTTTGTCTCCAAATGCTCCGGGCAAACCATCGTTTCCTGGTTCTCCCTTGGGGGTTCAATAATATTATTTAATATAAAGGATCGAAAAAACTCAAAAGTTCTTGCTGGTGAAATATGGTTAAATAAACTCGTTTGATGTTTTTCTTTTTTTCGATTATTTGAAAAATTATTGTATTAAATAACAAGACAATCGCTTACTTTTTCGCCAGAGAATCCTGGTTGTCCAATAAATCCTTGTTTTCCCTTAAATCAATTAAATTATTTAAAATTTGAATTTTAAATAATTCAAAAACATGATACTTACTCTAAATCCCGGAAATCCTGGTAGACCCTTTTCTCCTTTATGTCCATCAATTCCCTTTTCTCCCTAATGAGTCGGAAAAAAAATTATATTAATATTGAAAAATTAATTTAAAAAATGATTTTAAAAACACTTACTGTGTCTCCAACGCGACCATTCCTTCCTTGGTCTCCTTTGGGTCCAATATTTCCCTGGAAAACATTTTTTAATAAATCATTCGTTCATTTACTATTAATTTTCATATATATATTCAGTTGTGTATATTATACATGTATTTAAAAATCCTGTTTTTTGTGGAAAGATTCAAACTTCAAGCTTTAATATCCTCTATTCGACTCTTCTGATTCTAGCTTTTACTCCACATCCACACCCTTACCACCCACTTTGTATCCAGCAGGTCCTGGCTCTCCAACCAGCATTTCTCCTTTCATTTCGAAGGGTTTTCCAGGGGGTCCTGGAGGTCCCCTCTCTCCCTTGTCTCCATTCATGCCCTCTGGAAGCACCGTCATGCCTCCTTTGTCTCCCTTGCCTCCTGGAACTCCTGGGAAACCCTGTTTTTTTAAAGTTTTTTAAATTTTATTTTCTAATTCTTATTTAAATAATTTAAAAGTTTAATAGTTAAAGCTTTAGAACATAGCCATTTCTTATTAAGTTTTTTTAAAGGATTTTTAAATTATAATTAATTTTCAAACCATTACCACACCCTTAGCAACCTGTGGTCCATAGTCACCCCTATCTCCAGCGTCTCCCTTCCCTCCCTGCAACCCGTCTCTGCCCTGGTGTGAAAAAAAACTTGATTTTATTTACTGTGTTTATAGTTTTATTGAATGAATACTTATGTTCAAGCTTATATTTGGATAAATGCTGTATGAATTTACAAAAATGTGCTGTTAGTACACATTAAAACGTTAGTGTGATTAACAAAAGCTTCTTTATCTAAAACTTACCGTTGTACTATAAAGATGGAAATGAGACTACTTAGTCTTATTTTATATCTTTAGATGTTCAATTATTTCTTCATAACTTTTATATTCTAAATTAACAAACAAACATTTGGCTTGATTTTCAGCCCAAATCATGAAATTGAATTCGCATTAAAATCAGACATTCTCAATCAATTCACACTAAAATTACTAAGTGTGTATCTATTCCAAATACGTATCAAACAACGTACAGGTAGTCCTCTTGTTCCAGGTATTCCAAGCTCTCCCTGTGATGACGAAAAATATTTGAAAAAATTAATATTTTATAAATAATTTTATTTTTAGGTAAAACTGAAAAATAAGGAACTTAAATTATTCAACCCTAAAAAGTGATATAACTAAATGGATTTCAAAATTTTGTATTCTAAATTTTATATTATATATATAAACAATATTTCAAAATCGGTCTACAATCACTCCACCCACCTTGTCTCCTTTGTCTCCGTCTCGTGAAGTTCCAGAATCGCCTTTATCTCCTTTTATTCCAGACCTTCCTGGAACACCGGGTCTTCCAGGCGTTCCTTGAGATCCTGGGTAACCTGGATCTCCCTTATAGAAGAAAAAAGTTGTAATTTTTTTTAAATTAAAATATATTAATTAAGTTAATTAAAATATTCTTAACCCATTGAGTCAAAAAGCGTTAATTTAACGCTTTGGGTTAAGTATATTTTTTATAGAATTTGCAGAAATTAATTAGAAAATAAAAATTATATTTATTAAATCTTTTATTACTCATTCAAACAAGGAATGGTCAATTATATGATTTAATTAATGAAACCTTAATTTAAAGTGCAAAGACGCTTACCTGAGTTCCATTGCAACCGTCAAATCCAGCATCACCTCTATCTCCTTCCATTCCGGTCAGACCCTGTGGTAGTGATGAGAATAAAGTGGTGCCAGAGTGGTCGTTAAATTGTTCTTAAAATTTTAGATGTTTTTTTAGAATGCTGATGAGGCTAGTAAAAGTAATGTTGAGAGTGATGGTGAAGAAATTCAATAACCAGTAAATAAATATAAAAACTGTGCAAAATAACTAAAAACTAAAACTAAAACTGTTATTTGAAATAATATTTTAATAAAATTCCTTTTTTAAAAGATAATTGAGTATTTGAAATGTATGGAAGGTAGTTAAAAGCATACAGGCAGTCCTGGGTTTCCTGGAAATCCAGGCCTTCCCACCGGTCCCTGGAGGCGTTTGTCAAGGTCAAGGTCAAATAGAAAATCATCATAAAAACTAATCAGTTCATGTAAACCTCATTTAATCAAATCCAAGAATTGTCCAACAAGTTTTTAATTCGTTCATCATTCGATCTTCCATTTTTCTATCATCAACCCACGAACACCCTTCCCCCATTCTTACAATGTCTCCTTTAACTCCTCTGGTTCCCTCAAAGCCCCTAGCACCAGCATCTCCTTTCGGACCAAGCAGACCAGGGGGTCCTGCTGGGCCGGGCTCTCCCATCAACCCGTCAATACCAATGCCCCCTGGCACTCCCTTTGTGGTGTGGGTAGAAAAGTTAATTGAAGTTATAATAAATTAAGTGATTATAAGGATCCTTGCGTTAAGTGTGGTAAGAAGATCCAAGGGTAGGGATGAATATTTAAAGTAAAGTGTCATCGCAAGTAATTTTGTTTAAATTATTAACAGGGAGCGTGAGTATTACTACTAATAGAATAGAAGCACGTTTCAGGCGTTTGATGAGAACAAAATGTGACTTAAAAATTAATTACATGAAGAAAATAATGATACGGAAAATACTTATTAATATCACTCATTGTTGTGATATAATTAAAATTAAGTTGTTTTTATAAAATAAGATGACAAGTTTTGTTTTGAAAATGTATCATCTATGATAAATATATTGAATGAATTCTTATTATTTCAAATGCATTTTTAACATTTTTCTTTTATATATCAAGTACTTCTTAAACGTGCTTTTAAAGATTTTAAAACTATACGCCTACATAGCGATAGTGAACTTTCATAAAGCCAGTAACACGTACAGCATCTGCATGTAACTCCACCCATACGAATAATTCTCCGCGTTTTAACTATCTGATCCTATTCTGTTTATCCCTCACTCAGCTGCTACTTTTCATTTATAAACTTTGACATTCGTCATTCATTCTTTCCAACACCTTCAACGTCAATGCTTCACGCATTCATTTTTTTATAAGTTAATTTTTCTATTTTCTCACACAAACTTCATACTTTACTTCATTCAATAGGCCAAGCGGCTTTCTTCATAAGCCCACCTACACACTAGCTAAATTCATTTATACTTCATTAGAATCAGTTCATTACTTTCTATGACATAACTTAAACTAGAAACCTTCCCAGCAAGCCTTCGGATCCCCCAATACACCACAAAATTCCATAGATAATTTAGTAACTCATAGGCGCAAATGAAAATAGACAACCCAAGTGGCCTGGAAGCTTGTTCGGGTCATAAGCCACTATAATAAAGCTCTTAATTATTAATATAAACCCCGAAACGACTCAAAGTCAAACTTTCCATCAAGACACTCACCCTGCTTCCTTTCTCTCCAATGCAGTTGCATGCTCCACTTGAAGCGCACGCCTCACAGTCGGAATTGTAGGGTACTCCTCCACTCGGAAAGATAGCTTGCTGGGAAAGAAGGATGGGGTTTAGGAGGTAAAGATGGTTGGTAAAATAATGTAGGGAAGTAAATTGAGTTTACTTAGTTTTGCAACTTAAATGAAAATGTGGTTTTTTAAGAATGTAAATTATAGTGACAGCTTAAAATTTATTATTCAATTTTTAGAATTAATCTAACTTTGACAAAGTGGAAAATATTTTTACAACTAAAACTACATCTTCACTATGTTTTTTACAGACAATCAGCAATATGGGAATTGTGTTGTCAAGGTTGTTGAGCGAGTCAAGTTATCAAGTTATCAAGTCAAGTTATTCGGTAAACAAACTATTTTAAATATTAAAGAGCTTTAAAGATCTTTTATTCATAAATTTTTTTATTATTTAAATTTTTATTGTATTTTAAAGTCTGTGTATAGTTTTTTTCTATAATTTTAGTCATAGTAACCAAAATTGTTGTTACAGCTTTTAAACTTCAGATGCTACAGAGATAATGAATCACTTTACTTAAACCACCCTTTTCACTCTTAAACGAAATTCCAGACTAAGATTAGAAATCGCCTTAGTGCGAAATTTGTCATAATCTTTACAGATTTGTGGAATATATTATTTTCCTTTGAAACCCAACAATTCATTTATCAATTCATTTAAAATATTGATTTGTGTAAATCACATTTTTTAACAAATTATAAAAAATTGTTTGAAACTCACTGCAGATATGTATGTGAAGAATGAGACTTGGATTATTAATATACAGGACCTGTATGGGTGAAAAGATGAATTTAAGGTTCAAAGATGCAATTAAGCTAAATTCAGCATTCAAACATCAACACAGCTTTGATGTGAAATACGCAAAAACAAAACAAAGTGGTTGAATCTTCATTAAAATATTGCAGTGGTGTCAGCGGAAGATGAGGCCAACACTTGATGCCTCTAGGCGAGAACGCCAAAGTGGCTAATTGCAAAAGGATCTTATAGCAAAGTTTCTTTTATTACCGGCACGTACCTGCAGGATAAAAACTATTTCAAGAAAAGCGATAATTTTAATGAGTTTCTCATTTGGAAAAACATTGATTCAAGTAGATAATGTCGAGTACTCGTATAATAAAAGCTTAAACACATTTTTTAAACGTGAATTTGATGTTAACAATTTATGGCGCTTTTGTGTTTTGTTATTATTATTTCTTCTTCTCAAAGGCTTGCAAAAAGGTTTGAATGTTTTTGCTATGTAGCAAGCAGCAATTACATTTTCTTGGAAGGGTGTTTCTTTCTATTTGCAGACAAGATGAAAAGTTAGAAATTTGAAAAAACTACAATCTAATACACATTTAGGTTCAAAAGGTCAATAGAAAAAATCTACATGTCATGCTTTGTTTTAAAAAGATCATCTCTTCTAGAAGGAATAATTTTCAATTCGTTTAATAAAGCATCATAATCTAAAATTTTAAATCAACAAATAAATTTGTTAATTAATATAAACTTTTAATTTTCTTAAACAAGCAATGAAGTTTCATTATTATAATTTAAAAACCATTTTGACGAATCAGAATATCATAAAACCAACCAAAATTTTAGAGATTCCATTTTATCCAGCGTCTGTTACGACGACGGCGGCGAAGTACAGGATTTGATTAAGGGCTCTTGTCTCCCTGAGCCGAGTGAAATATACTTTAATAGACAACAAATATAATGCCTTTCAACACGTTAAATTTTTATTAACTTTTAATAATACTTTATTATCTAAAAATTATGTTCTTTTATGATAGTTTTAGATGCTTCTGAATGGAAAGATCCTATTTAGAATAGTTTAACTTAGCATGCATGCAAAAAAACTAGAATATTCTCGAGATTGAAATAGGCAATTTTTGAACTTTTGTTGTACGTATTAACCCGCAAACTGAAGCAACTTTCCAGACTACAACTATTGATTGAGTATGCAATTAAGCATATAAATGCAACAATTAACGCAATCCGTTATTATATATATAAAACTATATATATAACAACACTTTCGGTAGTGGTCAAGAGCGATTCAGCAGTCAGTACATGATATGGAAAGTAAAACTGAATCGATATTTCATTTAGTAACCCAAACAAACATCCACAACTTTTCCGCACCCACCCTTGCAGCTGTATCATACATTCATTTATACATATTTATATCGTCATCTTCGTATACATATACCCTGGTATAGACGCTCATAGCCATGTAGGAATATGTGTATTTTAAGTAGTTTATTATGGAAGTTTAAGAGTCATGGAAAGGATGTACGTTTGAAAATAATCTTCCAAATAGAATGGGCTTTTACACGCTGAACCATGTGAGTTTTGATCATTTCAAAACAGATGAAAAAGAAAAAAGAATTTTCAAAACGTTTTAGTTATTGAAGTCTTCAACATGATAAGTATAGATAGTAGAGTGAAGACGTGTTGAAATATTATGAAGGTTAAATCTTTTTCGCGGTTTAAAATTGGTGGAAGAAAATGGTGCCTATGGGAAGAGTCATGGAAGCATAATATTGACGTTGTATGAAGCCTCTCAATTATCATCTTCTTCAGGCGTGCACAAGAGATCCTTAAGCATCCTCCAAACAATCGGTGCACGGTGGATGTGTATGGGAGTCCATATGTGCATATAGGCGTGCGAGTAAGAAAGGAATGATGATCTTGAGAAGTTACTGCAGCTAACATATCAGCCTACACTGAATGAGCTCACAACGCTGCCTTCTCAAAGTATCACTACTTCTTCCTCCACCCTCCTCCTTCTTCTTCTTCGCCTTTTCTTATCTTTATAGTGTTTTGAAGGGGTTTAAAGTTTTTGATTTTTTCGAGAATGTTTTATTTAACTGTTTAAACTTTGCAAATTATTTTTTTTTAGTGCATAAAAATCATATGTTAGTTTGTATTTTTGTAATGAAAAACTATTCATTTTTATGTTTTAAGCTCGTCTTAAAAAGCTCAATCGAAATGGTTTTACGTGCATACAAAACATAATTAGGTGTTTTCCACATAACAAGAGATGCTTCAACTCTCGTACAGTTTCTTTCTCTTTCCACGCCCATTACACCGGAAATATAAAATGTTAGGTGGTTAATCCTTTAAAAACCACTTTTCAAAACACTGCTCTGGGTTCAATTTTTCATTCCGTTTCAACAAAGACCTTGAGAAGAGCCAAATAACCGATTTGGGGTCGTATGCCTTAGTTTGGTTAAGAATATGTCTAGATATATTTTGCTGTATTGAATCGAAATATTAACTCATACGTAATCGAAAAAAGAACTTTTTTATAAATAAATGTTTTGTCAATTTTTTGAAATAACATTTGAACATTCTTTTTTTCTATAATGCTTTAAAAATTCGGATGATTTTCTGCTTTACAATTTCTATTTATCATTGCCACCTATCGACTGAGAAAAAGACCTCACTTAAGTTTTTTAAATCCTGAAAGTATTTTTTTAACTTTAATTTTTAAAGTTGAAAATTATTTTTCATTTCCAAAATTTAGGAAAATTGCAACTTATTTTGAAAATACTTTTTCACTTCAAAAATTACTTCACTGGATTTAAGGGTAGCGTGGTTATTTTTGAAAATTGCAACTTATTTTGAAAATACTTTTTCACTTCAAAAATTACTTCACTGGATTTAAGGGTAGCGTGGTTATTTATTAAATTGATATTTTTTAATCTGTCACAATTAAACTATTGAAAAATGTTTATAAATGGTTTATATAAAATGTAATTAAATTGGAAAAAAACTAAATTTTTACTTCTCATCTATGAATCATAGATAAAAAAGGTTGAGGCCAGTGCTTCTGAGAATAAGTCTTTATCGATAAAAAATTCAATTAATCAGTAAAATATATTTATATAGCGTTTTTGAATTCAATTGTGCTCATTTATAAAAAAAATTAAATAAAAATTACTATTAAGTTTAGTTACTTTGCCATAAATAAAAAAGAGTAATATTCTTGGGTTAGACTAATTAAAGTAGAGCTGAGCCGAATAACGGATTTACGATTCGATCGAATAGGAACAGTCGAACTAACTATTCAAAAGAATATGAATCGAATACGAATAGTTTACAAAGTATAACTTTGTTTGAAGTTAAACTTATATAAATTAGTTTTAGGCTGAAATCTCAAGAAATAAATTAAATTTTTTAATCAATCAATCCCTAATTATTTGTATAGCGCCCTTTCTAAGTGAACAAAACCGCTCAGCCATCACGTTTTGAACAAGTACGTCGTCAGGCCTCGACGGAAAGCTATGAGTTACTTAGTTGAAGTTAGAGAAGAGGGTAAAGAATTCCATAAAAGAGGACCACAGAAAGAAAAAGAACGTTTAGCAAAAGAGTGTTTAACTGGGAAACGAAAAGAACGCTTAAAGGTCGATGATCTTAGACCAGATTTAGAGGGTTGTTTAATTAGATTTGTAAGATAAATTGGAGCAATACAGTTATGAATTTTAAACATATTTAGGCATATTTTAAAAGTCACTCTAGATCTCAAAGGCAACCAATGTAATAGACGAAGATAAGGAGAAATGTGAGAAAACTTGGGAGCACGAGCAACAAGACGAGCAGCACAATTAAAGGCTTTATTTAGAGGAGCTAAAGTAGTATCAGGGAGACCATAGTAAGAGAGTTGCAATAATCAATCCTGGAGAGAACTAGAGAAGATAAAAGAAGCGGCAAAGTAGGATCATCGAGAAAAGGAAGAAACTAAATGGCGTTTTAAAATTGATAGACTGAATTCAGAATTTCAAAATTATTAATCTTCTTATCGGTCTGATTGAATACGAATCCAATACTTTTACCAATTCGATATCGAATCGAATATTCCGCACAGTTAGAATTTAAATTATGAGCTAACTCTTATAAGAGTCTAAATACTATGTCAATTATGTTATCAACAATCTTCAAATTACTACTTTTTTCAGAATTACTATAGCATACTATATTATATAGTAAATTACATATGCCAATAAGTATATGACACATGCATAGCATCATAGGCATGTGTGAGTTTTTAGTTTAAAAGATGCCCTAACCAGCTACAGCTGAAATACATTCACTTCTTTGTTCATAGGAGTTTATATATAGATTATACAATAAAATTCATAACGGCACATGTTCATCTCTACTTTCTTCATGCATATAAAAACATTTCCTTCGAAAGTTTGAAAGAAAGTTCAACATCTCTTTGAGGGTAAAAAGTTTAAATGTTTAAAGTCTCATTCGCAAACTTTGCAGTTGATTCGTCATCACATTGTTTTAATAAGCTGTTTATATAATTCATTTCACTTCCTAGTTTGAACACTTTTATTGGTGTTGTGGCTCCTATGGTAAGTCCCACTGTTTTATGACTTGTGGTCGCTCTTTCATTTAGTTAATGAAAGTATAATTAAATAAATAATATTAAAATTAATTACAAATCAAATTTATTTTTAAATATTTTAGAATTTTTAAATCAGAATATTAAATTTGTAATATTTTACTGTTCAAGTGATTTTTCACTAATATGTCATCAAATATTTTTTTAGCAGATGGTTCTTTATAAAATATTTGGAAAATCTTCTGTTTTGTTTAATTAAATTAAATTAATTTTTAGATTTGACTTCATGTCAGAGTGAAGATTGATGTGTTCCAAAGGGTATTGGCTGTCAGCGGTCTCTAAGTATGAACAAAGTTTATATTTCAAATGAATGAAAACCTTTAAGAAAAAAAAGTATTTTGAAGATTAAAAAGATGGACAAATGATTTAATTTTAATCCTTTTATAAGACATTTAGCGTAAAAAACACAAGAAATAGGCATAAATATTTACGGTTACTCAAATGTAAAACGAGTACCAATTTTTATATATGCCATTTATACATTTGTATAAGCATCATAGAGGCTGCTCTCATTCCAATTGAAATGTTTATTAAACGTGATATCAGGAAGTAATATATTATAAACTTCATATTGCGAAGTCTGTTACTCAGCCTATGAGTGGCGCGACGTGGAAGATGGCAAAATTAGATATATGCATGGTGAAGCTAATCGACTGTGAAGTTTCTATTATGCCCCTACTCCTTGCTCGCAAAATTTATGTCGTGCATGTCATTTCAGATGCTCATATCTTGGAGATGTTTATTCTCTTATTTTTCAACTTTGGAACTGTGGAGTGCCGGCTGGGTGAGTTGTGAAAACTGTTGAAGCTGAATATGTATTTGGACGATTTATAGAACATTTTTGGAAAAAAAAAGTTTACAAAAGAAAGAAAAGATCGGTACAGAAGCTTTTAAGGAAAGTTAGAAAGATAACAAGCAAAAGTATCCTGGGATTAAATAATTTAAAGACTTATAGGAAACTTCAAAATCTTTCTGATCAAAACTATTTTTACATTAGCCAAACATTAAAAGACAAAAAAATATTTTTTTAAATCATTTTTTTCCTATACAATTCTAGAAAAAGAAGCAGAACTCAGTTCTTTAAATTGTCTTTGCATCGTCAACTCCACTCTAACCCCAGTAAAATTCTCTATAAGGCCTCTGTATCTAGGTGGTTCAGTTTTTCTCATTTATCTTCTCAACCATCTGTCCTTCTTTGGGGGGTTTAAATTTATTATTAAAATTACTGTTTTTATATTTAAAATAATATTTTTTTGAAACAGTATTTTCTTTTTACAAATTAAAATAAAAATAATTAATTTTTATATTTTTAATAAGAAATTTCCCAAAAAACACACAATGTATCTAGTTTTTTCGTATTCATCATCTTTATATTATTCATTGTTACTTCCATTAATCAGAATACATTTTCTTGTTTTTTTCACTACTCCCAAACCTATTTTCATTTTCTTTTTTAAATCTTTTTTTTAATATTTCTTTCGAAACCTCACTAGCGCGAATAATTCTCCATTCATATCCTTCCCTCCGCTTCACACGGACACTCGTATACATTGCTCGCAATGACAACACAAGACGGCACATGCAGCCTGCTCTAAAAGCATTGTGCCTGAATGTTTAGTTGAGAAAAAAAAATTGGGAAAAAAATTTCTAGTGTTTTTTTTAAAGAATCAGGCTAATTAACCTTATAATTAAATTAGTTGTGTTAATATTTTGTAAAAAATTAAATATTCATTTTTTTATTCTTCCGATTTTAGAAAATAAGGCTTTTAAATTTTATTGGACAAATTAAATATTCTTTTTTGAACAATCCAATTTAAGCAAATTCAATTATTTATAATTTTTTTAAAAACTAAAACTTTTTTCTGTTTTATTTCTTACGCTGTTGCTCTTTTGCAAGCCGCTCATTTTTCTGTTTTCCAATCAGTTTATTTTCGCTTCGATGCAAAACTTCAACTCTTTGATACTCAAATGACCATTCTTCGTCCATGAAACGTTTTCAATAGAAATCAATAAACAGATTAAAAAACCAATAAGAAGTTTCTTCAATAAGTTGATGAAAAAAGAAGTTATATATATTTTGTTTAATAAAAAAATATTTAAATATTTTAATTGATTAATTAATTTATTTATGACTAATTTTTCGATAACAAATAGACCAACAAATGGAAAGTTGTACTATCAGAACTTCCAGGCGAGTGCAACCCCCATTAAGTGACGATTTAAACATCAACATTTCTAGTGATGTAAACACTATAATTTTATTATTTTTAAAGTAGTTTGTTTCAAGAAATTTTTCCAACTTAAACTTTTTATAACCCTATATTATCTGAATTAGAGTGAAATATCAGTTTAAAAAACTAAGGTAATGAACAATTTTATATTAAAACATGAAATAGCTAGTATCTCGTCAGAAGCTTGAACGCGTGGAGGAATAAATATTAATAACGAGGCTGGAGAAAAAGCAAAAGTCGTCTAAACCGCACGCATAACTCACATCTGATTACCTACACAAACCGCGCTGACATTTCTCCTTGCTAGTTTTTGTGTCATTTCGGAAAACTTTTAGGCGTAGTTTTTCTCTCTTTTTTACATCTATTTTTCAATTTTTTTTTCTATTAAAAAAAATAAAAACCTTTATTTATCAATAAACGTAATAATAGAAAGGAGAATTCTATTTGAAATCTCTTGTTTTATAAGCCAGCGAGTTTAAAAAACCGTTTTCCATTAGAACTCTCACTCTGGCATCATTCTTTTGTTTTGTTCTTGCGAGACATTTTTTTCAGCCAATGCCGTTCTTTCTTGAAGACATTATCGACCCATGGGTGTATAAATGTTTGTTCTAAGAAATGGTGCTGGAGGGTTGATAGAGGGGTGGATTGGTAATGAGTGTGTTGGTTGATGGTTAAGGATGAGTGATAGGTTGTGGGTGGAAGGATTCGGAAGTGGCTGAACAAAATCTAACGTGCAGTGAGGAACAAATGTGACTTCTTTCTCTATTAACAACTCTATAAAAAGTGATGTTGAGGTTAATATAGTTGAAAAAACGTTTAGAAAATTTCTTTTTTAGGCAATTAGAAATCCTATACGGCATAGGCTATACTCGAGGTTTATTGAAATAATGATATTTCTATTTTCGTTTTAATTAAGAAAGAAAAAAGTATAAATAGAAGCGAAATGTTGTTCGAATCAGAGAAAAAAAGTGATTAGAGAAGACAGAGCAAAAAAGAATTTATGCATGAAAAATCTCTATAAAACTTTTTCAAATTTTTCCAAACGCCCTTTTTTGATATTTAAATCGAGAAAAAAATTTGGTTTAGTGTTTTATGAATGAAGTCGTTTCTAAGCATTTAAAATTAGAATTTGCTTAATTAAATGTGTGAGAAAAGCTCGTTTTAAAGAAATTTTCGAAACTAGATTATTTTTTGATGACATTCTTTTAATCTCTTACTCTAATCTGTATTAATAGATAATAATTTAAGTTATGTATGGTTAGACCTTTTTATTTATTATTAATTTATACAAGGGATTTACGACTTTTCCAGCGACTTTACAGCGTAATTATTAAATATTCAAAAGAGTACATTTTGTAAGATTCCACTGATTTAAATCCCTTCCAAGGTTCTCAGATGGTCTGCCAAGTGGTTTCTCTTCCTCGTCTTCCTGATCGTCTTCCACTCCAGCGGACTCCTCTTCATCATTCGTTTCAACTTCTACTACAACTCTAAAGGCCAGCACCATAAATCTTTCGAATATCACTTTTCCACACACCTCCCTCTTACGAAACAGCACTCGGATAGACTAGTTTCAAGCAATAAAAACTCTTTCGAAGATTCTTCAAAAAGCTCTGTTTTTTCTTTCAAGGATTTATCTCCCACAAAAAACACACATTACCACGCGGCGTTCAAGTCTTTTCGTTTGTTAAAGGCGTTATGGGAGCAAGTGACCTCCAATGGCTCACAAGAAAAACACGCTCAACAGTCTGATCCTGAATTCAATTTTGAAAATAGCGTTTTAAAGAATTGTTTATTTTTGGCGGAAAGTTTGACAGAGAAGGGTGTGTTGAGAAGGCTTTATGATCTCATTTTCAACACCGTATGGCCAGAAAAAACGGGGCCAGAACTTCCTCTGTGTCCATTGAATCCTCCGCTCTTGAGTTCGTAATTTTGTTTAAAATAAACTTGTCATCATTATAATTTTTTTTAAATACTTTCTTTTCAATGCCAGTTAAATATTCAAGTTGCTTTTGTAAAAAAATATTTCTCACTTTTGCTTTTAAAAAGTTAGAAAAGTCAGAGAATTAGAAAAAGCAGTAAAGTGACAAGAAAAATCTCTGAAGATTCATAGCTATTCTTAAAAGTTGCAGTACTTTTCTTTAAACAATTCTGGGAAAAAATATTTTGTAACAAAATGTTTAATAGGTAAACAATTTATTTTAAGTCATTATATAGTTTCACAAATAGTTGAAAGTTGTTTCCAGTGTTTTTGCAATACTTTTTTCTTGAAGTCAACAGCAATCTATTACTTGAAAGTTCATTTGCAGTTTAGAGAATATAACTTTTGTCATTTGTGAATGCCTGTTGCTACCGTTGAGTTTAAATATATTTTTATTTTCATTTAATGACCAATGGCTCAATTTAAATAAGTAGATGTATATATGAAGAACGGGTGACCGAGTGGTTAACGACTCATGGTTTATAGCTATAATACATGGGTTCGATTCCCACACACCCTAGTAGCCTACATTTCTAGAAGAGGAGATGGACGCCGTCAAGAGAGACTGAAACCCCATAAACAAAAACTATAAAAAAATCCGTACTTTTCCAATATGACCTGAACGGTTATGGGAAGCGTTCACGTTTTTAAATTTATATAAAATTTATAACCTTGTAATAATGTATATATTTGATTTCGCTTTGTACTCAATTACTAACATCTCCATCAATCTACACATGCATCCCTTCATTTCATCTTCTCTACGCCGGCAACCATCTCACACTTATTGAGAACATAATCATTAATTTTATCCCTTGACTTCGCCTTTTCCTCCTTGATGACATTACTTAAAGTAATAAAATGTATTTTAAACATTTTAAACTTTAATTTTTTGAACTTTTAAGATACAAATGTATAGGATGAAGTGTCTTTATAAACTTTTTTTAAACATTCTTCACATACTTTATATGAGATCGTGCGTTTGTTAATGCATTAGGAGTCTTGAGAGAGCTAAAGACTCGTATCTAAGAGCTCAAGATGAATGTCCAAATGTCACGTTGGTCTTCTTGTGATTTAGTGGAGATGATGGCGAAAGATGGACTGAATATAAAAGATAATTTCAAAGAAGAGTATTTATTTATTTTTTAACAGCAGTCATTTGCATAAAAGTCCTATTTTTTATTCCCGGATATGTCTTTAAATAAATTTTAAAAACAGTAGGTTTGTTTGCATTAAAAGACCAAATTTAAATAATAATAATAAAATAATTATTTTAACATTTTACTCGTCAGTAATCATTCATTTGGGCTATACTAGCCAATACATATTCAATTTTTTGAACCTGCAAATATCTTCTCATAAAACTTTATAAAAATAAATATTAAACTTTGACCAATTTAACTGGCACTTTAATTCAACTTTCAAACACTTTATCCAAAAAAACAGAAGGACATCTTTCGGTGAAAAAGTTTCTGAATCGAGCGAGAAAGAGCGCTCTACACTCGGTCGAAGCCGGTGGAGTGTGGGCTCCAAAGGAGTGCAGAGCGCATGAGAGGCTGGTGCTGGTGGTGCCTTACAGGCGCAGAGAAGAGCATCTGGCGACCTTCCTTTCGTACATTCACACATTTTTGCAACGACAACTGCTCGACTATCGAATCGTGGTGGTAGAGCAGGTTTGGAATAGAGACGTTGATTTTATAATTAAATTTATTTGAATCTTCACTAAATTATATATTTTTTTAAAGTTTAATTTAATTTTATTTTATTGAAAACACGCAAACGCTGTTTTTTAGTTTTTCACTCACAAACTTATTTTCCCACGAATCAAAACACACAATTTTTTACACACATGCTATGGCACAGCAAGGAAAAGCCGACTTCAACCGAGGGGCGCTGATGAATATAGGCTTCAAGGTGGCCAGCAGTCTGCAGTCCTTGCATTGCGCCATCTTTCACGACGTTGACTTGCTACCAGAGCATGAGTTCAACTTCTACAGGTTAGCGTGGTTTATAGCTTATATAGGAGACGATGAGCGCGTTTAAGATGATGTAAGGATACTTAATGGATACTTAATAAATAATAATAAATAATAATATTAATTTATTATTTAGTAAGTGAAGGAGGTTATTGTTCCTTTTTATGTGTTTTTAATGTGGAAAATTTGCTCAATCAAAGTGTCTAGCACGTAGTCGAATAGTTGTAGACAACATCTGTAGCTTGCAGTAGGTTTTATGACCTCTATTGTTTTCAGATGTGGTCCCATGCCTCGGCATATGTCCGTTGCGGTCAGTACCTTCGACTATAAGTGAGACATCATAATTCTTTTTAGACTAAAAAAATATTTAAAGATTTATAATTTAGTCTTTAAAGTTTATTTCATTTAAACGAGTTTCGATTATTTGTTTTAGGAGGATATCAATTAAATTAATTAGTGACATACCCGACGTTCGTGTATGTGTATTTAGACGCACATACAAAGAAAGAATTGGCGGGCTGTGAAATGGATTGTCCTTTTCGCGAAGGATGTGACGCCGATCGGACAGAGATAAAGAAAGAAAAAGAATTTGTTTAGAACCAACCAAAAAAACACTTTTAATTCCATTTGAATTTGCGTTTAATACTTTAATTAAAATTCATAAATTTAAAATTCAAATGTAAACCTCAACTAAACAAATAAAACCATCAAAAAACTCCAAACATTTTTTCATCAAATTAAAAACGGAATCATTCAATAACTTCCGGGCTGCCTTACTTGAACCTGTTCGGAGGCATTGAGGCGTTCCGGGAGGAGCACTTCCGACGGGTCAACGGCTTCTCGAACCTCTACTTCGGCTGGGGAGGCGAAGATGACGATCTATTCAAGAGGTTTTTTTCTATTTTTATTAATTTATATGACAATTTTTAATGAGATACATGAAACAATATAGCATGAAATAATAATATAATGAAATAATAATAATTTTGTTTTTTTATTTTAGTCTTCTTGATTTTCTTTAATTCTTATTTTTATGGTTTGGTAGAAAGAAATTTTTTAAGTGGTTGGCTGATGTTGATTAACTTGAGAATTAATCAATAAAACGATATGTTATGGTGTTACTATCTTTGTCATATAGAGCATTGATTAACCACCATGAAAAACGTAAAATATCGAAGTCTTTTGAGAATTTAAAATAATTTAAATTAAACATCTGAAAAATGTTGGCTCTTTGAAGTATTATTTGATAAAATTTTAATATTTTCTTGATTGAAAAATATAGACAACATTATTTGTTATTATTCATTGTATCTTTATCACTGGTATATTGAAAATAATTAAGTTTCTTTTTATATTATTCACAAAATCTTAATTATACTATTCGAAATAACGGCCAAAAAAACATTTATTTTTTCGAAAAAATAGGATGTCTTAACATTAGGAATGTCCCAACATATCGATATTTTACGGTTCTTTCCAATTAATTTTTTTTTTATCCAAATAAAAAAATTGTTGGTATACGCCAAACACGATCGCTTTTTTACTCTTTCATAATAACATTGTTTTTATTCTTTTATTTCTTTTTCAACTTCTAGCATTATACATCCATGTTTTATCATCCCTCTTTCGGACACCTCACCCACCATGCCACACACCACACAAGGGTCTACCTGAACGGCCTCCAAATCATCAGATACCCTCCTGAAATCTCCACCTACGTCATGCTCAACCACTCCAAGCAGACAGCCAGTTCTCGCAGGTGATTAGACGGATCACGTCAAGAATGAACAGATCGTTAAGTAACCGACTCAAAACTAGAATCTTTATCACTCAATCGCTGTTACAAAACTTCTTAGAATATTTTTTTAAAGTGAATATTTAAAAAAATGTTAATTTTCAGATTTGATCTTTTGAAAAGCAGCACATTCAGACAAGAGAAGGAAGGACTTTCCACCACGCCCCTCAACTCCTGCATCAGCCTTTCGCTCACACCGTTGTACACTCACCTAGTTGTCAACCTCGACCAGCAGTTCGCAGAGGTTTGGATAGTTTTTTAATAATTTGTGTTGTAGTTTCGGTTGTATGTTTTCAACATAATTTTGATGTTGCATCTGTTCCGACCCCGTTTGACGATTCGTCTGCTTTTCGCTTCATTCTGAAATGTAGGGTTAGATTCTCAAATAAATTTCGGGTTAGGCTTAGATTTAAAAAATAGTAATATTTCATTAATAAGTTCTATTGCGCAACGAAAAATGGGTCAGAAAATATATTTTAATGTCGTATGGTTGTATCAGTTGGATGATTTTTATTAAACTAAATTCACCTATTCTAATATTGAAATACCTTTCAAACATCTGAGCTTAATCAATGAATTTTTTTTCCAGAGTTTGAAGCGTACCAACAAGAAATCCATTATAGCCTTATTCAATCGATATTACAATAATGATTAAAACAATTGGCCCTTTCTTGAGAACTTGTAAAATTAAGTTACATTTTTTAAAAATAAGTTTTTAATTGATTTTCTTTGACACACTCAACTCTGGAGCCAGTAATGAGAGAGATTCTGGGTGATTTATATAGAAACGAGGCGCATCTGACGTTCTCCAGTCCTTCTTCCTGCTTCAGAATCTTGTACTTTCGCATCATTCTCGTCATTAAACCGCATAATGGAAGACATAAATCGATGCTGCACTATCGGCTTCTCCATGCTTTCAGTCTATGTTATTAATGCATCACATATTATTTGGCCAAATTATGTATTTATTTGTCTTACTGATATCTGAAAAAATTCCATTTAATTTTATTTTTAGTCTCATAATTTTATTGAAATATATTCAAATAAATTAAATTCGGGTCTTGTTCTGATTTTTAGACGCTATTAACTAAAGAAATTCTAGTTATTGACCAATTAATTTTTAGTAATTCTCAATATACGAACTGATGAAAATACTTAACCTCACCGCGATGACAAATCTTCCTTTCTGGCCATATAAAAGACTATCGGAGGCACAAAGCATCCTTCGAAAGGTTTATTCACTCAACCTCAGTGCACCCTCATTCCTTTATTTCACACGCCACCTCAGCCATCAACCAAAAGCAAAGTTCATCAAAAACGAAAAAATTCTTCAAACTTCTAAGCGTCTTGAACTTACACAAAGAAATAAACAGAGGATAAATCATGTTTAATGTTTATTCAAAACGAGTCGCTTACAAGAGAAGATCCTAGACAGGCCTTGCCTGCCCCGCTTAAGCCACCAAGCGCTCTGCACATGAGGGTCCTGGGCGCTTAGAGGGAGACACAAATGATTCATCTATCTATCTAATAATAGGATAATTACACTAATAATAATAATAATAATTGTAATTATATTAATAATGCGAAGAAGGATAATCTTAATAGTTTTAATGACGACAGATAATCATTCTGTTTATAAGCAAAGACGAATCATGATGAAAACCATGCCTAGAAGGAAGTTATAAAAATAAGTGAGTAAGATGGAGAGCTATAGAATGAGACGACGATGTTGCTGATAATAATATTAAGAATATCGGGAAACACAGCAATTATAAACGATCAGACGAATCTTCATATACACTCACAAAACGTCAATAATGATAATTTAATATATATATTTATTTATATAATAATAACTTTAAAATATTTTTTCTTCAATTATATATTGTTATCATAGATTAGAGTATAGGATGAGGCTTAACACAATATTCTCTAATTATATAAATGACATTGACAATACGCTGTTAAGCCAGTCTTAGCACATCCAGAGTCGAAAATAACAATGCTAATAAAAAGAAGAGTGATGCAAATAATAATAATAATGATGAAGGTAATAATATTTTTTTCCACAAAAAGTTATTTAATAAGTTCCATGGCAATAATAGAAAAGGCTGTGAATAGATGAAAGCGATCATTAACCACCCCCTCATACACGTCATTGCAATACCCACTCAATGAACCAACACACGGCAAACCTACTCCTCGGTGTATCCTCAACTCTCATCTAAAACCCATTCGAAACAGCCCAATTCAAAAGCAAAAACAAACGCCTCTTACTCAATCACACACTAACATGCACTCACAAACACCCCACTCCCCCCCCCCCCCAACTACAAATCACTACCACACAACACCCTCACCATCCAACAGCCACTTCGCACCACTACCACTACACCAACGCAACACCACAACCACCACCACTATCAAAACCACAACTGGCCACAACCACTACAACTACTACCTAGATGAGATCGGCGACGTTCATGGGCATTTCCTGGATCTTGGTGTTGTAGAAGGTCTCGATGTCCTTGAGCGTTCTCTTGTCATCGTCGGTCATGAAGTTGATCGCCACTCCCTTCCTACCGAAACGACCCCCTCTACCGATCCTGTTTTTTATTGGGGGTTGTGGGCAGGGTAAGGGTGGTTGTTGCTTTGGTATATGCAGGAGGGTGGATGTTGTGTTTGGAAGGGTGGAGTAGTTGTAGTTTTAGATGTGGTGGTTAGAGATGGGATAGTTGTAGTTGTAGTGATTGAAGAGAAGGTTTGTAGTAGTGATGGTTTGAAGGATGGGATAGTTGTGGTATTTGATGATGGAGTGTGATAGTTGTGGTGGTTAAGAGGAAAGGTAGATAGGAAAAAAATATTTCTAGCTATACGCCAGAAAAATAGAAGAATTTAGCCATTGTGATGATGATGATGATGATATTGTGAGACCTGTGGATGTAGTTTTCACGGTTGGTGGGCAGGTCGTAATTGATGACGAGAGACACCTTTAATGTTGGTGATGATGATGATGAGAATAATATCGGAGATAATAATTAACCGCCATAAGTATTATGGTGGCTGAGACGATAGTGCAAGGGACAGTAATAATTATCACATAAGAAGGAAAAAATCACCATCAATCTCTACACAACACAACAAATCAAAAGCAACACATCGCAACACGACCAAACCCAACATCCACCAAGACAACAACAAAACACCACACTACAAACCCCTAAAAACAACACAACACAACGCCACACAACACAACGCCACACCACGCCACAACAAAACACAAACCTGCTGGACGTCGATTCCTCTGGCGAGGAGGTCGGTCGTGATGAGGACCCTCGACGAGCCCGACCTGAACTCGCGCATGATCACGTCCCTCTGGCCCTGGTCCATGTCTCCGTGCTGGTTGGTTGCAGTGGTGGTGTGGTGTGGTGATGTGGGAGGGGCAAGAGGTGATGCAGTGGTGGTCTAATATGACTCATTCTTCACACATATGCATATAGTTTAGTTTATTGACAAGAAGAGCAGTTCTTAGGATCAACATACACAAAAGCACAAACAAAAAGACACACTAGCAAAAAACAAAAAATATTTTTCAAAAAGAAAGAAAAAAAGAAAAAGGCGACATACGATGGAGGAGACGGTGAAGTCCTTCTTGGTCATCGACTCGGTCAGCCACTCGACCTTGCGACGCGTGTTGCAGAAGATGACCGCCTGCGTGATCGTCAGCGTCTCGTACAGGTCGCATAGAGTGTCCAGCTTCCAGTCCTGTTGAGGTTGTGGTGGTGGAAGTGATGATAATAGTCATGGTGGTGGTGGTGATGATAATAGTCATGGTGGTGGTGGTGATGATTGTAGTGATGGTGGTGGTGGAAGAAGCAAAGATGGTGGTGAAGTGTGCAATGGGTTCGTCTTGTGAACGGGTAGCTGAGTACGCAACGACTCGGCTTGATCAAGAGTTAATAGTCCGAGAGGCTTGAGTGCAACCACAATGTCCTAGTGGTGAGCGCTTCAATTGCTTTCATCCCCATCACGAACACATACATAACCCTTGATATAATCTTAGGCACAACTCCAATCATGATCATCATGATCACAGCCATCAATACGACCATCATCATCATCACTATCACCACCACCACCACCATAATCATCATCATCATTATGACAACCACCCTCAAAACCCTCCTCCATAATCATAATCAGCACCACCACAACCTCCACCAACCCCCCCCCCCCCCCGCCGCCTCAACGCACCTCTTGCGCCACTTGGATGTAGAACTGCATGATGCCCTCGAGGGTGAGTTCCTCCTTCTTGACGAGGATTCGGATCGGGTCCCTCATGAAGTTCCTCGTCACCTCGAGCACGTCCGTCGGCATCGTCGCCGAGAGCAGGATCACCTGTGTGTGTGTGTGTTTGTGTGTGTGTGTGTGTGGTTGTTGTGTTGTCGGGGTTTGGGTGTGGTTGTGATTGTAGTGGGTATGATGGTGGTGGTGGTGGTGATGATGATGGTAGTGGTTGTGATCGTGGTGGTAGCGGTGGTCGTGATGATGAAGATGGTGGTGGGGTTTGGAGTGGTGGGTGTGATGTTGATTGGGGTGATGATGTGTGGTTTTGGCGGTAATGGCAGTGATGATGATGATGGCAGTGGTGATGAAGATGAGTTTAGTTATGGTGGCGGTAGTAGAGATGAATGAAATAATAAAGATGGTAATGATATCATTGTAAAAGATAACGACAATGATGATATTATGGGACACACACACACACACACACACACACACACACACACACACACACACACTTACCTGGATGTTGTCGTTGAGGTGGGTGAAGACGTCGTGGATCTGGTCCTTGAAGCCTCGACTCAGCATCTCGTCGGCCTCGTCGAGGATGAACAGCTTGATGTGGCGCGTCACTGGTGGGGTGGTTCGAGAGGATGGAGGTGTAGTTGGGGTGAGGTTGGTGGGTGTGTAGAGAAGGTGCTGGTGGTGAGAAGGGTGAAGGAAGTTGAGGTTGTAGTGTAGTTAATTGGAATGATTGCTGAAGGTTGTTAAAAAATTGGGATAATAATATTAATATTAATTTGTCCATCGTTGTCGTCGGGACAAATGGAATGATGTTATAATATAGAAAAAGAAAATTGAACTGAAGCTACAAAAAAAACAAAATCGTAAAATCCAAAGATGAAAAGCAACACTAAAGCAGTAACCAATCAATCAAATAAACTGATATAGCGCTCTTTCATCAAATTCAAGAGCGCTAACGACAACAAAGACTCACTCAGGGCTTTCCTGTTGATCATGTCGTACACCCTTCCAGGCGTACCTACCACGATCTGCACTCCGGACGTGAGGCGGTGCATGTCGTCACGCACGTTCGTGCCTCCGATGCACGCGTGGCACTCGGCCTGCAGGTAGTCGCCCAACGCAGCCACTACCTTTTGGATCTGAGAGAATGGAGGAGGGGATGGATGAAGATGGTTTTAGGAGAAGGGGATTTTAGAATGATTTAGATAGTGGAAAAGATTTTTTTATACATATTTTATTTCGGTATTCAGGGATGGTTTTAGGATGGGGTCTTAGGCTTGTTAGGTGGTGGAAAATGTTAATTTATGATATTTTATTTTTGGGTTTGTGGCCACAAGAATGTGCTTTTACGTGTGTAAGGGCGCAAATGACGAGCATTTGAAAAAACAACTCAAATTTGCGACATCTAAATGAGATACATTCAGAGATTAATAAGTACGTAAACACATGGAAATTTACATCTTTCTCCTTTATACATAGAACTTTTCTCATTTATATTTAATTTTTTTTATTTACACTCCCCTCCCTAAATCCACGCCACAACCCCCTTCTACACGCACGCTCACCTGTTGAGCCAACTCGCGAGTGGGAGCAAGCACGAGCGCTTGACACTCCTTCAGATTCATGTCGAGTTGCTGCAGGATGGTGATGGCAAAGGTGGCTGTCTTGCCGGTACCTGTGAAGAGTTTGGGGGAGGGGAGAGGGGTATGGTGATGAGTGATTAATGAGCGGTGGTTGAGTAGGTTGGTGGGGATGATTTTAAAGAGGTTTTTAATGAGAATATATACGTGTGGGGAGGGTGGTGATGAGTGGGTTTATGGATCGTTTTTTAAGGAAAATATATGCCTGTTTTAAAGAATATGGGAAGATGTGCATGATAAATGGGTGGGTTGATGAAAAGATTTTTTAAAAATTGAATTAAAATATATGGATGAAGAACAAAGTGGAGTTCAAAGTACAGAAAAAATAGTAAAAATATTAAAAAATGATTACATTCAATACGCTACATGAAGCTATACACATACACAGACACACACACTAACCGGACTGGGCTTGAGCAATGACGTCGTGGCCTTTGATGCAAGGGATGATGGCGCGTTGCTGGATGGCAGACGGCTTCTCGAAACCGTACGCATAGACGCCCCTCAAGAGCTCCTCGCGCAGCTGCATGTCGTCAAAGTTGTCTGTCACCTCATCCCAGTTACTCTGTCATGGTTGCGATGAGATGCATTTTAATAGGTTGGAGATTTGAATATATTTGATGATGATGTCATAAAAATTGGAAAAAGAAAAACTAGAAAAAAGATAAAAATAAATACAAGAATAGAAAAAAAAGTAAAAAACTAAATCTAGAAAAACACTTTATATTTAACAACCACAAATCTTGCCAAACCTCAATGAGGCCGTCGGGCTGCATACCAGGGGGACCACTGAAGTCCACAGGGGGCCTCTCCCCCTCCTCCCTGTACTCCCGCTCGTTGCTACCCCTTGCAGAGTCGTTCGATCTAGACGATGGGCACCACAGTTGATTTTTAAATTTTAAAATGTTTTTTTAAATAAATTATTTGTATGTCGCGTTATGCTTTTCTAGCGCGTTCAGTTGTAAATGCAAATTGGTAAGGAAAGTTTTCTTTATTTAAACGGAATCTCCTGATTTAGTATTTGTTTGAATATTTTTTGAAAGATTTACCGCCTCATAAGACAAACATACGCGGAAAACACGTGTTGAAAATATTTAACGCAAAAATTGATTTTGTTACTAAAGATATTAAGAAGACATGTAAAAAATGATTTCCTTTCGGTTTTTCTAAAAATGAGTCATTAATTGTTGGCTTGGATTGGCCCAAACTCATACGCCATTGTGCGAATCGCCATGTTTAGTTTATCTTATCCTTTCCAACCGTTTATCGCTTAAAATATAGCTAAAAACGCGCCGATCAAAATTAAATATAACTTCAAACAATGATATGTGATGAAAATTAGTAAATAATAAGTAACCTTTTGTATCCAGCAGATTCAGTATATGACATGTTCTCAGGAAATAATTTTTTTTCAAAAAAGAAATGTGTTCATCGTAGTCTAGATAAATGGACACTTTATTAGTTATGCGCTTGATAAGGAATATTGTTTAAAATATTTAATATAATTGTATCATAAAATATTATTATAAAACATTCTTTTCTATGCATGTTTAAAATTTTCTTTCGTAAAAGACATTTTAACTAAATATAGTCATGAATTCATCACTATTTATTTTATAAGCCCATAAAATATTAATTTTTATTAGTATAAGATACGAGAAATTAAGTTATAATGGATATTGTTCTTATTCATCTATATATTTTATAACAACTTACTTTTATGTTTGAAATTAATTGATGACAAAGTAAGATGAGAGAAATTATTAGTTTCAATCAAGGCAAATAATATTTGATAAAATACTATTTGTTTTCAAAAATACGTACAATAATTCAAAACAATAGAGTAATCATGCAGTGAAATCAAGGATTGAAAAATTCATTAAACAACATAAAAACAAGTAATACAAATTAATTAAGTAAAACTTTATGATTTTATATCAACAATAATTTTCTAGATATGCAAAACGCTAATTATTTTGCAGTATAGCTTTAATCGATAATCATAATCATAATCACCCTATTAATCATCATCACCACCATCATCAACACTATTATCATCATAATTATTGCCTTGAACGAATCGATGGCAATGGAATATGAGAGATGAAGAAACAGAAATCCTTCTTCATTTAAATATGAAGATGGCCGCTTTGAAAACTTTGCAAGGCTCTTTTATTTTATCCAGTTTTCCATTTAATTGACTTGAAACCATTCTGCCTCTAATGTGCCCTTTGCACTGTCTTTCCCAGTCATCATCATCATCATCATCATCATCATCGAGCCAGGAAACCTCTTTTTCCGCGGCACGACAAAATGACTCCAAACATTTTTGTTCACAGCCCACGATTTAAGTTGGATGGCTTTAATCGTTGGCTGCCCTGGGTCGATGTATGCCGAGATTTGTTGTCTGCCTGCATCGATATACAAATTCTAATTAGATAAAGATGGAACCAAGGGCACCGAGTTGCTGCAAATCTTGGAAGGGTTCTACCCAGTATGGACGATCTTGGAGGGGTTGAGGGATCCCCCACTTTAAAAAAACATGCTAAAACTTCTTTTTTTACGAATATTTAAGTAAATAAATAATAGTTTGTTTACAATTGTATTACAATAACTACACATACTCACAATGTATTACAATATAAACATTCCGTTTTATGCTATGGTTGACGATTATGCTCATATTGAAACAAGAGTTCAAAAATGTTTTTATTGAAAAAAGTGGGGGGAAGAGGGGGGGTTGCCACATTAAGACGGACCCCCTCACTACTGATAAGTGGGGGGATCCGGACCTCAGGACCGCCCAGGATCGAAAGAGCAAAGACTGTCTCTAGCTTGGAAGTTTTCAATTATTAACTTATGCTGACCCCTCCTTTGCTTAAGGGTTTGAAACTAAAAATCAACCATGGGATTATAGATATTTATTGATTTAATGGTGCAAACGAAATAGTTTAAAATAAAAACCAATTTTTTTAATATTTAGATGGGTTTTTAAACATTAATTTTTTTATTTACTTTTATAATATTATTTAAAAAATTGTAAGTGAGATAAATATGTATTGCCCTACTTTTCTGATTTACTTTTAGTAGGCGGGATTGTTTGAAGTTAAAGTTCTTAAAGAAATAACACAAACTTACTTTGATGAATAAGAGCACCATGTTTGATTTTGAGGGTTTTAGTAGGATGGGCTTGGAAGATATAACAGCTAACAGTGCCGAATTCAACAGTAACATTTTCTACATAGGATGAATTGACAATGTTTATCTAGCTAGGTGCTAGCTGCTGGGATTATAATTTATACAACTTGTTACAAAATATTTGAATAAAATAAACTCAGTTAAAATAATTATTTATTCAGGTGACGCTGTTCATTTATTGTCAGCAGACGAAAAGGCTTTCTTGCAGGAGAATGTGCTTGCAGAAGCAAGTTTTAACTATAATCTTCAAAATTATTCATATTTGATTATTGGTTACAAAAAATAAAATAACGTTTTAGAAGTATCGATTAAAACCAAGTTTGCTAAATATCGAGTATAAATAATTTCAGATATATTCTACAAGTAAGCTTGGAAGTCTAAGCTTACAAGAGAGCTGGCATTTCAACCCCCATCTTTCCATCACTCCTCCATCTAGTTTTTTTATCAACAATAATAGGTCACTCCTTCAAGATACTTCAAACACAAGTTTTAAACACAAAAATAATCTACAAGCATTGAAACAAAATCTCCAAGGAACGTCCAATGAACTGCAAATAAAAAATACTCAAAATAATTCTGACCATGGCAACAGCTTCTCTCCAAACAAACCTCTTAAGATCTCGTTTGGTCAATACGCTGCCCACAATTGTGAACCATTAGGCTCCATCGATGGCACCCACCCCAGGGTTACTAGTTATTTCATACGAAATTAAGTTTTTGAAAATAAATACTTGCCAGTTTTAAATTCTGTAACTTATAAACTTATTGTAACTTTTTAAATATTCATTTATCCATAATTGGTTATATCAATCAACAACATATACCCAAAATGAACATTTCTTTCACAGCCAAATTTTGGCAAGCCCATCAGCAGTCCAACAGCAAAATACAATCTCAAATCTCCAGGTAAGAAAGATTATTACAAAGATTATCACCAAATCATTATAAATTAACAACAAAAAGGCTTCAAAACAAATAAAAGTTTATTTTAATTTTAATAAAAAAATTCACTTCTAAATACTCTATATTATTCATCAAAAACATAAATTCAGTGCTTTTAAACATTTTATTTAAATTTAATTTAAAATTCTCATAGCCAAATCAGTTGAAGGAGAAGCAAGCAGAGACTCAGACAAGGAGAATGACGAAAAGAAACTCAAGCAGACAAAGGGCAGGCTAAACGGAAGCACAAACAAGCATACAAACACGTGCCATTTCACAGACAAACTCACAGACACTTTCGACAGTCACAACTCCAACAGCGACAATGCAAGCTCTTTCAAAGAACCCAATCCACCAAGCGACAACATCGGAAAATACAAAGGGAAGAATAGTAATGATAATGATAAGAACAAAAACAATAATAATAATAATAATAATAATAACAGTAATAATAATAATAATGATGAAAACAGTAGTAATAGTATTAATAATAATAAAAGTAGTAATAGTATTAATAACCTTAAGGCGTCTGAGGATGATCAATGGAGTAATATTTCACACAGGGACTTCCCATCAGAGAGGGTAGCAGCAGCAGCAGCAGTAGTAGGAGGCGGTCACTACAATGACATGCGTGCTGGTAGCCCAGGTGAGGCCAGAAGGGAGGCCATAAGTGCATGTAGAGAAGGAGGTTGTGATGAAGATGGCATCATCAATGCAGGCTTCTCAGTTGCTTCTTCTCAGGCGTCTGCTGGTGCTTCCAATGCATCTAAGCAGCGAATCGATGTCTTCAAAAAGTCCACCAACTACAACGGCCTTGAGAATATTTTTGAGCAGCACAACAACGACAACTATACCAACACTCTTTTCGATTACCTCTACGACAGCAACAACAACCGCAAAAACCACGACAACAATTACAACCTCCACAGCAACACCAACAACAACAACAACAGCAACTACCACAACAACAGCAGCTACCACTACAACCACAACAACCTCTCTTACGGAGCGGCTCCAGGGCGACAGTTGAGCGCAATCACTGAGGCGTCCAGAGAGACGGAGGAAAGCATCCTTGCAGCCTCCAGGCCACGTGGTGCTAGTGGTGCTGATAGTAGTGGTGGTAGTGGTCTTAGTAGTAGTCGTGTTAGTGGTAGTAGTAGTAGTTTTGTGGCTAAGCCAGAGCGTCATGGTTTTAGTGGTGTTATAAATACAAGTCGTGGTAGTAGTAGTAGTAGTTCTATTACTATGCCAGATCCTGGAGGTGGTCGTGGTGTTAGGGGTAGTAATGCTAGTAGTTCTATTACTATATCCAGTGGTGGTGAACCAGGAATTAGGCGTGATACTAGATGCTCTGGTGGTGTGGCGGTGTTTGACGGTAGTGGCGACAAAAGTTTTGGTGGATATGACAGAGTTGTAGGTGTCAGTGAAGAGCTAGAAGAATGCAAGAAGTCTCAAGACGCCGACGATTTCTTGCGAAAAATATCTTACAACAAAAAACTACGCGAGAATGTTGCCACTCTCTTGGTGTCGAACGAAGAGAACGCATCTCAAACACGCAAGGTCTCGTCTGCCAGCCCGGAAAGTGGATTTAATATCGAGAGGGGAAAATACATTATCGACGGACACATCCCTGTTCCCGGCAAAGAAGCCTACTTGGGTACATGGCTTACGTACAGTCATAAGGCTTATCTAAACAAGGTAGAAAACGATGGTGGTGGAGGTGGTGCTTTGAGTGAGGGAGGTTATGATGATGATGGAGGTTATGATGATGATGTTTGGGAGGGTTTGCCAGGGGCCGGGGGAGTAACTGGAGGTGGTGATGGAAGAAAGGGGGTCTGTAATGGTGTTGCACGGAAAGGTGAAATCATTGAAAAATCAAGTAAGAACCACGGCGATGAAGCTATTGTAGAGGTGCAAGTATCTACACATGGCTCTGCAACCACCACCAACAATGACACCACACTCAATCGCACGCACACATCCATCAACACATCCATCCACACAGACAGACACATTGACACATCCATACACAAAATCAAAAACATTGACCCACACAAGCACCCATACAAACACAAAGACATCGACACACAAATTGACACGTCTTTCCACACGGACAAACACATAGACACACACATTGACACATCTTTCCACACGGACAAACACACAGACACACACATTGACCCATACGATCACGCGAACGCCACACTGAACGAAACTCACTCAATACCCGTCTTCAACATTCCACCATCCGTCAATTCGTCCACCGCCACCAAGTACATAGACTTTGAAAGGAGAGAGAGTGGGATTTGGGAGAGGGAGGGCGGTTTTGGAGATATTGAAAAGGAGAGAGTGAGAGATGGAGAGAAGCGAGGTGGGTGTGGTGGAGGAGTGATGGATGGAGAGAAGGGGGGAGGGTGTGGTGGAGGAGTGATGGATGAGACAGATTATGTAGGTACATTCAGGAGAATCAACTTGGCTGGTATTTTCAATGGTGGAGGAGGAGGAGGAGAAGGAGGAGCTAAGATGGTGGTAGGTGGAGGTGGTAATGGGGGAGATAAAATTGGCAATTGTGGTGGGATGGGGGTAGGAAATGGTGGGGGCCGTATGGCAGAGGTAGGGGTGGTTGACAATGGGCACAGGGGTGACCGAGTGGTTGGGAGTAATGGTGGCGATGGACCCGAAGCCGATGGCCGTAGGAGGATAAAGAGGAAAAGCGCCTTCAACTACCACACAAGCTATTGTAGCAGTAGAAGTGCCAATGCTGATCGTCGTGAGATGGAGTTTAAGAAAGATGATGATGATAATGATGATGATGATGATGATGATGCGGTTGATGGTGATGGTGGTGCTGGTAAAATGATAAAAATCAATAAAAATGCAAATAATAAAAACAACAACAACAACAATAAGAAGGATGAAAATGAGTCAAAAGTGACGCTCAAGCGCAGGACCAGTACTCCTAAAAAAGCAATCGAAAAACTATCATCACCTAATAATAATGATAATAATGAAAATAAAAACAGCAATAAAAATAAGAATATTAATGACAGTGTTGAAGAGGCAAGACAGGTGACTAAGGATGAAGGTAGCAGTAATCATAATAATAATAATAACAAAAATAATGATAATAACTATAATAATAATAATGATAATGATAAATTAAGTAACAAAAAACTAAGCAATAGGAGTTTCATTAGTTATGATGAGGATTATGAGAAGAGGATTGAAATAACTAGGGATAATGGACCTAAAATTAATATTAAATCTAACAACAACAACCACAACTATGACAACATTATCAACAGAATCATCAACAACAACAAGCAAAATAAGAACATCAAAGAAGACAACAACACCAACAACAACAAAAGAGAAATGACAAAAGCCCTTCTACTACCCAGACAAATGACCTTCCCCAAAACCACCTGTACCGGCATTTCCTCCTCCACCTTCCTGCACATCTCTAACGTCTCTGACGTTTGGTTAAAAGTGCAACTAAGTATGGAGAGTTTATTTTTAGACGATGATAGTAGGGATGGGCGTGATAAAGGTGGGAAAGAAATAAAGGAAAGTTGTTGCTTTTCGTTCAAGAAGACTCATCTTTTGGAGGGAAATTCTCAGGAGAGAGTCAAGGTAGGTGTGGGAGGTATTGATTGACTTTTTAAGATGATGAAATATAATGCAATAAAATACTATAAAATGATGAGTATTATTAAAGTGGCTTAAACGCGGACCAAGGAAAAATAAAACAAATTAATAATAATAACTAATATTAATAATAATAACTAATATTAATAATAATAACTAATATTAATAATAATAACCAATATTAATAATAATAATAATAATAATAATAATAATAATCGTTATCATCATCACCCACAGGTGACCTTCATACCGAGGCAGGGGGGTGTGTTGAGGGGAAGGTTGAAGGTGTGCACCAGGTTTGTTCTGCCCATCAACAACAACAACAAAAACAAAACAAACAATAATAATAATAATAAGATGGATGCATGGAGTGAAGCCTTCTCAACGTATGTGGATGTGGTCGCTGTTGCAGAAGAACCCATGATTGTGGTGAGGATCATGATTATCATCATCGTAATCATCATCGTCATCATCTTCATCATGATTATCATCATGCTTATCATCATCATCATCATCATCATCATCATCATCATCATCATGCTTATCATCATCATCATCATCATCATCATCATCATCATCATCATGCTTATCATCATCATCATCATCATCATCATGCTTATCATCATCATCATCATCATCATCATCATCATCATCATCATCATCATCATCATCATCATCATCATGCTTATCATCATCATCATCATCATCATCATCATCATCATCATCATCATCATCATCATCATCATCATCATCATCATGCTTATCATCATCATCATCATCATCATCATCATCATCATCATCATCATCATGCTTATCATCATCATCATGCTTATCATCATCATCATCATCATCATCATCATCATGCTTATCATCATCATCATCATCATCATGCTTATCATCATCATCATGCTTATCATCATCATCATCATCATGCTTATCATCATCATCATCATGCTTATCATCATCATCATCATCATCATGCTTATCATCATCATCATCATCATCATCATCATCATCATCATCATGCTTATCATCATCATCATCATCATCATGCTTATCATCATCATCATCATCATCATCATCATCATCATGCTTATCATCATCATCATCATCATCATGCTTATCATCATCATCATCATCATCATCATCATGCTTATCATCATCATCATGCTTATCATCATCATCATCATCATGCTTATCATCATCATCATGCTTATCATCATCATCATCATCATCATCATCATCATCATCATCATCATCATGCTCATCATCATCATCATCATCATCATGCTTATCATCATCATCATCATCATCATCATCATCATGCTTATCATCATCATCATCATCATCATGCTTATCATCATCATCATCATCATCATCATCATCATCATCATCATCATCATGCTTATCATCATCATCATCATCATCATCATCATCATCATCATCATGCTTATCATCATCATCATCATCATCATGCTCATCATCATCATCATCATCATCATGCTTATCATCATCATCATCATCATCATCATCATCATCATGCTTATCATCATCATCATCATCATCATGCTCATCATCATCATCATCATCATCATGCTTATCATCATCATCATCATCATCATGCTTATCATCATCATCATCATCATCATCATGCTTATCATCATCATCATCATCATCATCATGCTTATCATCATCATCATCATCATCATGCTTATCATCATCATCATCATGATTATCATCATCATCATCATGCTTATCATCATCATCATCATCATCATCATGCTTATCATCATCATCATCATGCTTATCATCATCATCATCATGCTTATCATCATCATCATCATCATCATGCTTATCATCATCATCATCATCATCATCATCATCATCATCATGCTTATCATCATCATCATCATCATCATCATGCTCATCATCATCATCATCATCATCATCATCATCATCATCGTCATCATGCTTATCATCATCATCATCATCATCATCATCATCATCATCATCATCATCATCATCATCATCATCATCATCATCATCATCATCATCATCATGCTTATCATCATCATCATCATCATCATGCTTATCATCATCATCATCATCATCATCATCATCATGCTTATCATCATCATCATCATCATCATCATCATCATGCTTATCATCATCATCATCATCATCATCATCATGCTTATCATCATCATGCTTATCATCATCATCATCATCATCATCATCATCATGCTTATCATCATCATCATCATCATCATCATCATCATCATCATCATCATGCTTATCATCATCATCATCATCATCATCATCATGCTTATCATCATCATCATCATCATCATCATCATCATGCTTATCATCATCATCATCATCATCATCATCATCATGCTTATCATCATCATCATCATCATCATCATGCTTATCATCATCATCATCATCATCATCATGCTTATCATCATCATCATCATCATCATCATCATGATTATCATCATCATCATCATGCTTATCATCATCATCATCATCATCATCATCATCATCATGCTTATCATCATCATCATCATCATCATGCTTATCATCATCATCATGCTTATCATCATCATCATCATCATCATGCTTATCATCATCATCATCATCATCATCATGATTATCATCATCATCATCATCATCATCATGATTATCATCATCATCATCATGCTTATCATCATCATCATCATCATCATCATGCTTATCATCATCATCATCATCATCATGCTTATCATCATCATCATCATCATCATCATCATCATCATCATGCTTATCATCATCATCATCATCATCATGCTTATCATCATCATCATCATCATCATCATCATCATCATCATGCTTATCATCATCATCATCATCATCATCATCATCATCATCATCATCATCATCATCATCATCATCATCATGCTTATCATCATCATCATCATCATCATGCTTATCATCATCATCATCATCATCATCATCATCATCATCATGCTTATCATCATCATCATCATCATCATCATCATCATCATCATCATCATCATGCTTATCATCATCATCATCATCATCATCATCATCATCATCATC
>OX030957.1:4883300-5120800 GCA_943735955.1 Piscicola geometra | reverse complement strand
TGAGGCCGCGTAGAGCTTTCATCGACGTTGACTCCAGCATCGAGGTGTTCGCTGCTGTGGATGGATGCATGGGTGCATGGATGGATGGATGGATGGATGGATGGATGGATGGATGGATGGATGGATGGATGGATGGATGGATGGGTGGGTGGATGGATGGGTAGATGGATGAATAGTGAGAAGAAAATTGTATCAGCTAGTTAGTGTAGAATTAAGGAATTGGTGATAAGGGTAGATTAAATACGAATATTTAAAGAAAAATTATCGGTGAATAAGTTTTGTATAATCACACAAAACTATTAACCGTTCAATTCCATCAAACTATACAAGCGGCCACTTCAAAACCACACCAATGGTCAAGCGTGATTATCGCAACCAAAACCACCTAAACCCCCTCGCAGGTGAGCGTACATTTTCGGAAGAACGACGCCCGAAAAATGCACTCTCAGCGCTGGAAGCTGCACTGCGATGGGGGCTTGTTTTGCCAGGTGATAACGCTCGACCTGTGCGGACAGGTGGGTGCCGAAAGAATCCAATGAGTTTTGGAGAATTTTTTTTGAATTTTTTTTTGATTGTTTTTTTATCGGGTGGTGAGGTACCCCGGGTGCCCGGTTAACTAGTCGGGAGAATTATTCGACCCGGGTATAAGAATACTTTTTTTAGTAAAAGGAATAAAATACTAAATAGTGTAAATAAAAATAATATTTTTGAAAATATAAGTAAAAAATCAAATATATATTGTTTTAATTAATAAAATGTTTCCCGCGTAGGAATAATGTTTTGTTGAAGTTTCACTATGAAATATTCTCTAAATGTACTTTACCTAGAATGCGCCTTTGGTGGCTTTCGGGTACCCGGGGAGCATCCGGGTATTGAGTTTTGGGACTGTTGCGATACCTAGAATCCGTGCCGCTATTTTTTAGAAAAAGTTATACAAATAAAAATACTATTTATATAATAATAATAATAATAATTATTATTATTATTATCATCATCATCATCATTATTATTATCAACATCATCATCATAATCATTAATTTATGCAGGTGGAGGGATGGATGGAGGGAAACACACTGTTGTCTGTTGTAAACAACTCCCACTACTTTCCCGGTGACGTCGCTAATAATATTAATAATAATAAAGATAATTTTAAAAAAACTAAAAAATACTACTGATAATTATAATAATAATAGTAATATTGATAATAAAAATTATTATGTAGATACAAACAATGACAATTATTGATTTAAAATAATGAATATGACGTAATTTGTAGCTTTGATCGGTTCATTGTTTTTTCAAATGGATCTTCGGATATTTGTTAATCTGTTTGTTTGTTGGCTTTAATATTATTAGTATTAATTAATTAATAATGTTGATTTTAGCATTATAACTTCACAATTGATCACGACATTACTGTTTTGTTGGACCTTTCTATTGTACAAACTCTTTCTAAGACTCATTTACGTAAATCGATTTTAATAATTGTTACTAAAAGTGTTCCTAATAAAGATTCAAACTAAGTAAAAGTACACCGTGTTCATTTATTTAATTTCTTAAAGAATTTGTTAGTATTTGAATCCAATGCGTTATATATAGTTAGCAACCTCCACGACGCTATGCTAATTAGCTTTAACCGGGGAATTTTTATGAATGATAGTCATCGTATAAAACTGAATAACTTTAACTTATTAATGTTTTGACTAACGTCAATTGATAATTTTAAGGTTGAAAAATGAATTTTCTTTTCAATGAATATAATTTTAATAATATAAAAACTAAATAACAATTTTAAAAGCGATAACTAGTTTTACAATATGTTATACACAGTTTGGGCACCAGCATATTTTAAAGTTTTTCAAGTTGCTCTCTCAAAAAAGAGAGTATAAAAGTAAATTAAAGATTTTTAAAAACTTCTTCAAAAGTTCTATAAAATATGTCAAAAGATATTAAATTTGATTAGCAGGGAATGAATTATAATGTTTTTAGAGAGAAGTGAAAGGTTTTTATTAAAACTCTCTAAAATCAGCAACATATTTTAAAAGATTGAATTATATTTTGAAAATAAATTTCATTTTTTTCAAAATTATACTAAAATCATTGAGTTAAACCTATTTTTGAGCCCTCAAGACCACATCATACATACCCAGTATCGCCTGACATTTAGGAGTTTTAGGTTCTTTCTAGATAACTAAAAGTGCATGCGTAAAAGCTCGCTACACGCCATTTTGTCTACAAATTTAATTCACATTCAAATAAAGCATATAAAAACATGAATTAAAAAATATGAGAATTAAAATTGGAAATCAAAATTGGAAAGTTAACTTTGAAATGATTTTCTGACGCTTTTGACTCTCTAAATGTTTCTAAACTTTAGACTCGAAAAGTGTTTCGGATTAGGATTTCATACGATTTTTGTTGTTGTCTTTTTTTCATAAAATGTTTTTTTAATATCTTAAATAAAATAAAAAACATTCGAATCATTCAAATTGATCATGCTGGCATCATGAATGAGACCCAAAAGCACTATAAAGTTACTTTTTTTATTTCAGTTGTCAAAATACGCTTTTAATTAAAGTTTTTAATTTGAATTTTCATTCATAAAAAAAGTTTCATCAATATACGAAAGATTGAAAAAGTATAGTGAAAAAGTTAGACTCTCAAAGTCAGGTCCATGAAACGCATATTTATTCAAGCCAAACAGCGTTGTACGTAATTCCCCTAAAAGTTCAACTTATTCGAGTTTAAAAGCTGAATAACTTTTGAAGCGATTGGAATATTAAAAAAATAAAAACAGATTTACAATCTGCAAATAAAAATCTATTAAATGTATATTAATTTTTTTGAAATTGATAATTTTGAAAAATCCGTGGTGGTTGATATAATATAGTATAGTAAGTATTTAAAGAATATATAATTTAATATAATAAAATATAATATAAGTTTTTTAAATAGGCCTACATACGAAGGATAAAACTATTGAGAGCAATAAGTGAGTGTTAAATGAATGGCTGGCGTGTGATCGATGAGATTTCCACACGAATTCCCAGCTTTAAATGTTACCTTCGAGTCTTAATATTTAATATAATATGTATTCATTAAAATTTATAAAGTTCTAATTGTCTTTGCATATAACTCTTTTAAGTATTTACTAGTTGGGAATTCTTACATTTTGGTCTGATTTGGGCTAAGAAAGAATAAGAGATTCAGTTGCCAAATAAAGACGTTGACTCAGTCGACGTATAACTATATATTTTTAGATTAATCAACTATTCAGTATTTAAAATAGCTTCAACCATCGATCAATCTCATTTTGTATTCATCCCCATCGTCATCTACTCTACTGTACTGTACTGTACTCCACTCTACCGTATGCTGTGCACGTTATATTCAACATCGAACAATTATTCATTTTAAAGACATTTTATATAACGTGGATTAAATTAATTATGTTGAATTAATTAATAACAATTAAAATTAATCGAAAATTTTGATATAATCAGCATATGAAAACGCAAGTTTTTAAACTGGTTTTTGGTTGGCCTAGGACATCATTTACGACACCCGCTAAGCTAATGCATCGTAAACTATTAGCCCTCGCACCTCCCACTCTTCGACAAAACACCTCAAAAATACTTTTTCACTGGAAATAAAAAAATAGTTTTTCAATAATAAACGATGCGAAAAGTGTGTTTAATAGAGTATAAACTATATCTCATAGAGTTTTCACATGTGTATATGTTTGGTCCTATTTAAAATTGGAGTGCAACAAATACTCAATACAAATGAATAAATTATTTCATACTTCTCGGTGGAGATATATCTAAAGATTCATGTATGTGTGCGTATTTACTTTAATATACCCAAAATATATACAAAAGTCTAGAAACTTCTTCATACACATTGGGTATATAATGGTTTTGTATATAAAGATATCCTGACAGATAAAATCACTCTGGTGTTGAAGTGTTGAAGTTTAGGTGGTTGAGAGAAGTTCAAGAAATTTAAAAAACCAATAAAGTTTAAACAATAACCCTTTGATAAAAACTTTCGATAACTTTCTATTTAAGAGTATTTATCGCAAATTCTTTAAAACCCATTTTTTGATGTTGAAATAATATAAAGGTATTTTAAAAGATATGTGAAATATAGTTTGAAATGTTATACTGGGAGTTTTAAATGGCAAATGAGCGTTTGAGTTGATATATTGATTTCTAACGTTCAAAAACCCAAGGTGTTTACACTCTTTTTTAAAGTAAACTTCTTATATTTAGTCGTAAGAACTGGCAAATACCATTTATATCTTTGTGAAGTATTCGGCAGAATCTGATCCCATCCAATTCATTTTTATATCCCCTGTTCATCCATCCCTCATCTATCCATCCACTCATCCTTTCATCAATCTATCCATCTATCTATCTATCTATCTATCTATCTATCTATCTATCTATCTATCTATCTATCTATCTATCTATCTATCTATCTATCTATCTATCTATCTATCTATCTATCTATCTATCTATCTATCTATCTATCTATCTATCTATCTATCTATCTATCTATCTATCTATCTTTCTATCTATCTATCTATCTATCTATCTATCTATCTATCTATCTATCTATCTATCTATCTATCTATCTATCTATCTATCTATCTATCTATCTATCTATCTATCTATCTATCTATCTATCTATCTATCTATCTATCTATCTATCTATCTATCTATCTATCTATCTATCTATCTATCTATCTATCTATCTATCTATCTATCTATCTATCTATCTATCTATCTATCTATCTATCTATCTATCTATCTATCTATCTATCTATCTATCTATCTATCTATCTATCTATCTATCTATCTATCTATCTATCTATCTATCTATCTATCTATCTATCTATCTATCTATCTATCTATCTATCTATCTATCTATCTATCTATCTATCTATCTATCTATCTATCTATCTATCTATCTATCTATCTATCTATCTATCTATCTATCTATCTATCTATCTATCTATCTATCTATCTATCTATCTATCTATCTATCTATCTATCTATCTATCTATCTATCTATCTATCTATCTATCTATCTATCTATCTATCTATCTATCTATCTATCCATTCATCCATCCATTCATCCATCCATCCATCCATCCATCCATCCATCCATCCATCCATCCATCCATCCATCCATCCATCCATCCATCCATCCATCCATCCATGCATCTATCCATCCAACCACCCATCCATCTATCCATCCAACCATCCATCTATCCATCCAACCATCCATCTATCCATCCATCCATCTATCCATCCATCTATCCATCCATCTATCCATCCATCCATCCATCAATCCATCCATCCGTCCATCCATCCATCCATCCATCCATTCACTCACCCAACTATCCATCCATTCACTCATCCAACCATCCATCCATCCATCCATCCATCCATCCATCCATCCATCCATCCATCCATCCATCCATCCATCCATCCATCCACTCATCCATCCAAGCAGATGTCAACATCTAGCTTTAACTTCCTAATGCGAAAGGCTCCATCACGCAAGCTTTCCTTTCAAAAACGGAAAACCATCGGTATCAATTAAAATTGTCAAGTTTCGATCAGAATGAGTTTTGAATAATTAATTTGAATTAAATTTGACTTTTAAATGTATTTTTGAGGCTTGGTGTGTGTCTTCAATCAATCAATCAATCACTAATGATTTGTATAGCGCCCTTTACTAGGTGAACAAAAGCGCTCTTCAAATAAATTTGTTAAATAAAACGGTTTTTAGACCACTACCAATATATGTATATATATCAATTTAAATATACAAAAACAAACAATCAACCTCAATAATCCAACCTCACCCACACCACTATGATAATCACCGCCAATAACTCACTATCACCACCAAAAAAAATTCAATCATCACTACAGTACCAACACTCATACCACAGCACAATCATCACCACATCATCTTCAAAACTATCCATAAAACACAATCATCATTCTTGTCAATTTTCTGTCTTGCCACTGATGCCGAGGCTGCGATAGAGGGTGAAGGAGAAGTCCTTGCCAGCACTGGAACTGCTGCTGCTATGGAAGGTTTTCTTCTTTATGTCGCAGCTCACTTGATTCCCTGCGGCCATCTTGGCCTGCTGCGGCCATTCCTCGACAGATTCAAAACAACCAACATTCGCACAGAAAACATTCTAATTAATTAAATGTAATTTTCATTTAAACTTAAGATTCTAAAATTTTAATATATTATACCCAAAACCGTTTATTCTACAAATTTATTTGAGCGGCTGCCAAAATGGCAGCCGCTAACCAAAGATAACATTTTCTTGAAGGGAATAAATTGAGATGAGCTTTCAATGAGCTTTTTTTAAAATATAATTGGCTTATGAGAAATTCTTCAAGTAAGTGGCATGAGATTTCTTAAGTTTAATGTGAAAAATTTGGTTTTTGAAAAGTTAAAAAAATTATGAATAATTCTTATTATGTTTATATTATTATTATTGTTATGTTTATTTTTTAATATGGTTCATAATATGAGAATAATATGAGTGCTCATCATTTTGTGAAAATTGTGATATTTTATGATTTTTCCATAATGGAAATCAAAAGTAAGAGTTTTAAAAGATCTTTAGAAATGGATAAAAACGACTTATGACTGATCGTTCTGAGATTAAAGCTAAATGAAAAAGAAAAAAAGTAATGTGAAAATGGAAAAAATCGTTGAGATGAATACGTTGAGATTAAAAAATTAGTTCTAAAAAAATTTTTAGTATTTAAAAAATATTTTTACAAATTTAAATTTGTAAAGCAACATTTTTTTATTATTAGATTTTGATTCAAAAGAGCAAACAGATGATTTCATTATTAAACCAGTTTTTTGCCTTTTTCGAATCACGATAAAAACTTTCGACAACTTTAAATGAATTATTTTAGACAAAAACTTAAAAAAAAAGAAAAAATTCATTTTAATTGTTAGGAAAAGTATACGAAAAAACATTTTTTTAAAAGAGAATTTATGAGACTGAATGCACTAATACGATTTGTGATTCAAATAAAATAATGATTAAAAAATATCTCGAAGAAAATTCGCGAAGTGCACTTAACAGTTTAAAAAATGAAACCATGTTCACATTCAATGTGGGAAGCCATGTCTATTTTCGGAGCCTTTAAACTTTAAAGTTTAAAGACTCATGGTAGTAAGATGAAAATTTTCTTTAGCTCTATTCAACTTATTAGTTTTTTTAAATAGTTTTTTTGATTTTCATTGGAAAGCTTATTTGAATAAAAAATTATTTGTACAATACAATTTTAAACCTATTTTTAAGTAATTGACTTGAGAAACAAATTCTGTAAAACGAAAATGGGTATACGAACTTTAGATGAACTTTTATATTAAAAAATTATTTATCCTTTTTGGAAAAAAAATTTAACGAACACAATTTTAGTTTGCACAATATACATGAAATTGGTTTTTATAAATTTTATAAATTGCACAAATTTATCAAACCACATTTGTATACTGCTTTGGTAGATAAATAATCCAAAGTATCTTTTTGTTAAAAATTATTTCAAGATTAATATATTCATTCAAAAGTAACTTTAAAAAAAAATTGAGCTGAATATCTTTTTTGTTTATCATATTTCAATAGGATACTAGAAAAATAAATAATGCGGAAAATGTTTGATATTGCCAAACTTTCCGGGTTTCAAACGAGCAGTAAATTGATATAAATTCGAATGAAACTTTACCAAGTTATTTTTACTCTAAAAACAAAATAAAAGAGTAAAAGGTGTAATAAACGAGATTTTTATCTTCATTGCACTTTACTGTACATGTTTTTGTTCATAAATATTTATAATGGAGCTAATGAGCGTCATAATTTAATTTCACAATTTTATGTTGAAATAAACAGTTTTCCGTTTTTTTTGAAATAATCTTTTTCATATACAAAAACAGTTCGTAGAGAAATTATTAATTAATTAATCATTCTGTATTAAAACGTGTTTTGAATTTAAGCAATTTTGATGAAAAAAAGAAACATACCCTATTTTTAACCACATTTATTTAAGTTAAATTGTTAAAAACATATTTAAAGAATTACTCATAATATTTGCAAACAATAGAGGAAAGAATTCAAGAAGTGAAAGATATCGAAGAAAAGTACCCTAACAAAGTGCCGGTCAGTGCGCTTTAAGTGTAAAACGATAAACACATAAATTGATTTTTGAAGTTATCTTAAAGCAAATTCAAAATAACATTAACAACGATTGTAATCAAATTCTAAATCACCAATGGTTTAAAAAGTTATTCCCAAAACCAAAAGCATAATTCCTATCTTGTAGTTGATCAAGTACATCCATTCAAATGCCCATTCACCCCTTCTTCACAGGTGATATTTGAGCGGAGTGAGGCGGAGAAGCAGCTGCCAGTGCTGGAAAAGTCAAAGTTTCTGCTGCCTAACAACATGACAGTGGCACAGTTTCATGCGCTCTTCAGGTGTCTATTGGAATGATGGTGGTGGCCGGGTGGGTAGAAAGGGGAGTGCTTAATGATGATGTTGATGAGAGGTGTGTTTTTAAGCGAATATATAAAATAACTGGTTCCTTGATGTAAAAATATGTATTAATAATAAAAATTCTTACATTTTGGAAATAAAAAAATTAATTTTTTAAAAATATTTATTTAGACACAAATAAGCATCGAGAAAGGCCCCAATAACCGTCTTCCCCTACACAGAGATCGACTGCAAATTCCAAGTCGGCAATCCTTCTTTATCATCGTCAACAAAAGCAGCGTGGTCAGCATGCAAGAGAGTTTGGAGGAACTGTACAAAAAAGAAAAAGACCAGGACGGCTTTCTGTACATCACGTATGCATCCCAGAACGCCTTTGGAGCGTTTACTTGAAGCGGCTCGTGTGAAAACTTGAAAGTTTTTTTTTCCATATTTTTTTGATGTTGTAATTGGTGTGTAAGATTAGAAAAATTTTTACAAAATTTTACAAAATTCGGTAAATGCGTTTTACATCTTGAAAAAATCTTATTTCTTAAATGCTCAATTACTTTTTGTAAAAACTATTCACGAGTCGTAATGAAAAGTTAAATTTGTTTGTTTTAATGACTGTTTTGTTAAATTTTTTTGTTTCAGTTTTAATTCGGATGATTTATTATCTTATTATAATATTAAATAATCATTATTCTTTTATTATTATTTGTAAAAAAATTATAATACATTTTGTCAAAATAATTATTTTTATATAAACTGTTGTATATATTTCATTTAAAACAATTGAACAACTAAATCAAAGAATATTACGTTGAAATGTTAGATGTTCACAAATCCTTCGTAGACTATTAAGAAAAATGGAAATGATGTTTGAAAGATTAAACATTCTATTTGATTAGGCTTTTAAATTGCCCAAAAGTTATCAACATTTTCTTTAAACTTTGTATTCTTATAAGCTACCTTTAACGTGACCTTATTTATCGATTTTCTTAACGGTTAGCGAAAAAAGTCGAGTTTGCTATGCTTTTTCTATGGACCCACCAAAAAGTTGAATTATGTGTAAAATCTGCAGTTATTGTACCACTGAATGCTTCAACTAATTTTTCATTAATGTTGTAGGACATCGTGTAGTTAATCCTTTAGTTAACCCATTAACGCATGACTCAAAGGAATTAATTAATTTTTCTACAGTTTATTGAAAAACTGATTCTAAAAAATAAAATCAAAAAATAAGTCTGAAATATTTTATGCAAAAAAAGTTATGATGAAAATAAAAAATGTCCTTAAAAAAGGACACTATGCATTGCTACTCACGGTAATCACGATTCGTGGTAGATGCTGAAGCACTCCAAATGTAAAGCTACATTACATTTAAGCATTTCTTTTCCACTTTCTTTCCACATTACTTGCATCTTTTTTGGCCATCTTCAATTTTACCAATAAAATGATCTTTTCCATCGTATCGGACCTCTGCAACACGCTTTTAGCTAACTTCATGGATTTTTTTTTCTTTTTTGATCTGTTTGAAACCATATGAAAAAATTATAAGTATTTCAGTATAACATGGAGTGTCTTTTGGTAAGCATTTTATTAGTTTAGATACCACTGATCCACCAAGTCCTAATTCGCTATTGAACTCTTCCGAGGCTCCTTGATACGGGTAACAGGTTACCCAATACCCAAGCCTATTATTTAGACACCAAACTTTATATCCAAACCTTATGGGTTTTCCTCTGATAAACTGTTTTGATGAATGCCTTCCATAATATGGCACCATTGATTCCTCAATCGCCAAATGACATTCTTTGGGCCAAAATTTGAGAAATCTTTCATTCATAGCATCAAATAATGGACGCACTTTGGCCATCTTGTCTAACTTATTAATTTTCTTATTGTCATTGCAATGCAAATATCTTAATAACTCTTCAAATCTGTTCACAGTCATAGCATTGCTTACAGCTAGATTGTGTACATCGTCGCTCTGTTCCCAGTACATCCTGCGCTTTGCCAAAGGAACATAACCTGAAAGCATGAGTAAAGCCAGCACCACTCTATATTCATTTTCAGTAGCATTCAGCTGTTTTAGTTTTTGGCTGTCATATAAATTTGACATGTCTGTTATTAGCTTGATGACTGGTACATCCAAAAATAAATTAAACAATGTGAGAGGAAACATTTTTTCTAAAATTGGTTTGTCCTCGGAACTATTATCTGCCAATAATCCAATTTTTTTAGCTGGCCTTTTTACAGCAGTTTCTTTTCTACTTATAGTGGTTTTCTCTTCCCCGATTTTGGAAATTACTATTTCTGCTTCTGCATTTAGCTGGTTTCTTGAAAAATTATCTAGGGTACCTTCACCATCCTCGGGTTCACTATCCTCATCAGAGCAGTTTGGGTCAGTAGAAGGAATCATGACTATATCTGCTGAAAAGAAATCATTGTCATCTTCCAAAATACTAATGACTTCATGAAGAGCGAATCTGAAAATAATTGTTTTTACCATCTGTATTACTGCATAGTGTCCTTAAAAAAAGACACTCAATAAAACACAGTTTTTGGAAATAATATTACATATAAAATGAAATTTATTTTAAATTAAGATATAAGAATGAATAACAATGGAATAATATTATAAATCATAAATGGTAGACATTAAATAAAATTATAACTAACTTTTTTTCATGAGCCATGACAAAAACACAAAAAATTTAGTTATCGCCTTGAAAAATCAGAATATCGAAACAATTTATCAATTTCAAATCACAAAAAATTTTTTTTTAAAGACTTCAGTTTATATAAGACAGGATTAGTTGCAAAGATAATAAATATAATCAAGATAACTATTATAAAAAAAACTTGTTATTGCTGTCCTTAAAAAAGGACAGTATGCGTTAATGGGTTAATCTAATCGTCATAACTTGAAAAACATTAACCTCTTGTTTGTGTATTAAAAATATTTTCCAAATAAAAGTTTACATTTGAATTTTTAAGATAAATAATTACCTTACTGGATCAATGGCTTACAAAAAGAACTTTTAATGCGGAAATTAAGTTACAAAATTTATCTCTCAATAGGTTTAAAGCTTTAAAATAAATCAGTGAATTTTCATGTTTAGATCATTAAGACATGAAATGAAAGCATAAAAAAACTCCAAAAACGACGATTGTTTTTATAAATATTCTACATCTTATAAATCCTTTTTGAGAGCTTCAAATAGAAATGGAATAAAATAAAGTAAAAAGAAATCAATTAAAATTTACACTCGAATGAACATTACGATTTTGGAAAGTTCAAATAAACTCTCTTAAAATTTTTTCAATCTTAATTATAAATTATTAATTGTAAAAAAATCAAAAAACTAAAATATATTCTTTAGCTGATTTTATTTCATAGATTTTTCTGTTCCTTTGCATATCTTGCTCTCACTTTCGAGACACGCTTTCACTCCAAGCCGAATCCTTGGGCATTCTGAATAGCCACCAGAAGTTTTTCCTTGAGCGTTCTTTTGGAGCGGTAGTCGGGCAGATTGAGTTGGTTGAAGCAGGTGTGGGATACTGGCAGCCTGTTGGAGTTAATCAAGGGTGGCTCAGCAGAAAAGTAAAGTTTTCAGAAAATGGTAATGATAGAAAATGATGGAAATAATTCCCATGGAACTATAAACACAATCTAAACTTTTTAACTCAACAATAAAGTGACTTCGAACCCCTACACCACAATGACAACCACAAAAACGCACATCTTGACATTTCCGATTCTTGCGATCTTGAATACCATGTCTTTCATGCCACCGACAGGCACCTTATCATTGCCGGTCACGAACGACAGCAACTGTCTCTGGTGAGCTCGACTCATCGCCGTAGCAACTTCCCAGAAATAACTGGACATTTTCGTGGTTTTTAACGGTGATGTTTGAAATAAGTATGAACATTATATTGATTAAATGCAAATCTTTTTATATGTTTCAATGTTGATTCTGTTGACAAAAACTTGAAGAATTCTATAAAATACTCTTTTTAAATTATGTTACAATGTAGCATTGCTACATGCATCAACTCCAGAGAAGGGTTTATAACTAATAATAATCATTATACTAGTTTTATAATACATCAATCTCTTTATTTAAATCCAAGCGAGCAAGAGACATCTCTTACACTATGGTGTCAGAAGTAGCCTCGTATCCCTCGTACACGGCGACCGCCTTCAACTCACTCACTTCGAACTTCGACTTGCCACACACCAAAGCCTCTATTTCCTCCGACCTCAGCAACTAGCGCATGCATTGCGGGATGGATTGGAACGTCGATATTAGGGTGCTTCCATCCATAATGCTAAATTTTTAAATTAGGTATTCATTATCGACCAACCCATCATTTGATGATGTCTCACATAAAAACTCAATAGCCAAAATATTTAATAATTAAATTAATATTTAGAACATGCTCAACACGTTTCAAAATAAACGTTTTTACCATTTTACGGGTTAAAGTCGATCGACTTCCAATTCTGGTTTCTGGACAGGATGTGGTAAAATTGTTAGCTGTCCCTAAGCTCCAAGATGGCACGGCGGCTTCAATGTCACAAGCAATCACACAAACTATTGATGAATGGGGCTTGCGAGACAGGATCAAGGGTCTCTGCTTTGATACAACGCCTTCAAATGCTGAAACAAAAGGTGGCACTTGTATTCGTCTGGAAACAGAGCTTGGTCGACAGTTAATCAATTTGGCCTGTCGTCACCACATCTCCGAAATTATTCTTGAAAAGGTTTTCAGCGTTCATGACGTCTCAAGGTCTCCTAACATGGAGTTGTTTGGTCATTTCAAAATTTGTTGGCCCCGTATTGACCAGAAGTTATTTTGTACAGCAGTTGAAGATAACACTTTAGCAAGTATGATAGCTCCTTGGAAGGATGATGTCATAAAGTTTGCACAGTCTCAGCTGAATAAATTTCAACCTCGTGACGACTACTGTGAATTGCTTGAACTGTCTATCATTTTCTTAGGAGGCACACCTGAACGTGGAATACGGTTTCGGTACCCTGGTGCTATTCACAGAGCTCGATGGATGGCGAGGGCCATTTATTCCATAAAGATGTGGTTATTTCGCAAACAATACGATCCACTAGACGCAGGCGCCAGCTGTCGAAAATCTAGAGGTCTTTCCTATGGTCAGAAAATATGGCATCACCTGCAAGAAGTAAGTTTGTTCATCACTAAAGTATATCTGAAATACTGGTTTGAAAGTCCAGCTGCAAACTGTGCTCCACGACAAGACCTTGCACTGTTATGTGCTTTATCTGAATATCCAAATACTGAAATTGCCAAGGCTGCCACTACAGCCTTTGAGCGACACCTTTGGTATCTCTCTGAAACACTTATTGCCTTTGGCTTCTTTGATGATGCTGTCACTATAGAGGAGAAGCGCTTGATGGTAGTGGCACTCCAAGAAGTTGAAGGCTCAGATGAGCCTCTAAAACGAATTCAGCCATTTGAGCATCCAACTACTAAGAAACTTCACAACTTTGTTACAAAGAGCACTAACTATTTCTTCACGATTCTTGGCATATCCCAGGACTTCTTGCAGGTCGATCCCAGTGAGTGGGAATCTCAATCAGAGTATCAAGAAAGCAAACGACTTGTGCAATCTGTCAAAGTCGTCAATGACTTGGCTGAACGTGGGGTTGCGTTGATTCAAGAGTTCAACACGAGTTCGACACGCAATGAAGAACAGAAGCAATATCTCTTTCAAGTCGTTTTCGGCACCGACTAAGTCATCAGCAGTTGATGCCAAGTTACAGTTAGTTCCCAAAGAACATAAACGTTAGGACTTTTGAATGACTTTTGATGACTATTGAATATTAATACTGATAATTTTGATTTTGACGCTGGATAAATTTTCAGTTAATAAAGTATCTACAACTGTCATAGATGTGTTCTACAGGTTTTAACTCGCGATCGCAGGTTTTGACACAAATATTGAAAACTTTGAAAGCGTTGAGCATGTCCTAAATATTATTATTTTCCACCAATTTTTTTTTTACAGCCTTTTTCTAACTAGCATCATGTAATGCAGGGTTGGCGAACACGATCCTGATACTTTCATTTTTTGGAAGCACCCTAGTCGATATGTAAAAAGAGCAACAACAACAACAACAAAAACAACAATAATTATTATTAATATTGTTATTATAACGTGCTCAGATATATTAGATACGCATGGAGCCATACAACTAGGTTTTATAATAAACTTTCTCATAATAAATAACCTCTATCATGCAAATAAATAGGTGAATAAATAGCTTAACTGATGGTGTTTACTGGTTTAAATGGTTCTTACAATGAGCGCGTTGGATGCACAAACGCTGTGGAAGCCATGATAGAAGGCCTCGAACTGTTTGTAAACGCTTTGGTTGAGCAAAAAGTCCAGATACAAGTTGACGTACTCTGAAGTAAAAAAATATTTATTCAAGTATTCTGAATAAATAGAATGTTTTTTTAAAAATATAAAACAAAGTTTAAAAATTTAATTAATTGAAATTAAAAATAATTAAATTATTTATTCAAGGCATATATTATTTATGAAAATATATCTTGGACCTTCTCTGTTTTGGTTGGTGACAGGAATGTTTTTGCCATTTGGTATGAGATCGTAATTTATAAGAGAATCTAGTTCGCTGTAGCTTATCTGCCATGGAAATAAATTGATATTCGATAATTAAATAGAATATTTTTGAAATATTGAATGTTTTTGCTCTTATAAAAAGAAATAAAATAACTTATGAATTAAAATAAACACTAAAGAGTTAAAGTTATTATTCCATATGGAGATATAAATTCTTTAAAACGCAAACGAACTAATCATCCAGAACCGAGAAAACACTCAGTGCGTCCTACAGCACGTTTGCCCGACAGTTAAGGACCTCGTCTTTACAGGTGATATCGCCTTACTTTCGAATGACCTATCAAAAACCGAGTCCAACTGAATGCCTCGAGACTGAGTGCACGCAGTGTTGGACAAAAGATAAATGTCAAAAAGATGCGAGCAGATGCATCTCAACCAACATCTTTCTATCTTGCTACGGCTGCAAATCTATCCATAGATGATCAGCACATTGCAGTTGGCGACGATTTTAATTAGCTTGGATAATTGAGTCAGTTAGAAGCGCATCAACAAAATGTTTCGAAAGCGCCAACTTGCATTTACTGGTTATTATCTTCGCATGCCGGCAGATGAACCTGTCTATCGTTACTTTATAAAAAAATTGAGATGAAAACACGAAAATGTACTGGCAAAACAATGATGTCGTATCGACAATAAATCTCATTTTAAATTGATCTAGGGCAGTTAAAATCATGGACAGTGAACAAAATGTTATGGAGAAGTCATTTCCTCGTGCCACGGAAAAAGTAATCTTTTCACCTCTTAGCTGCGCCTGCTCGATGGTGTTTATCATATTATTATAAAAATAATTTTCTTCACTCACCCCAAATGTCACTCCGAAGTCTTCTTCCACATCTCCATCGTACTTCAGCAACTCCTCAAAGCCGTTCGCCATGTCCTTGAAACACAAGCAGCATGCCGTATTACTATTTTTGTTTAAAATTATTATAATATATTTTTTTTCTTTTATATCTAAGCTTTTTATTTAAAATCACAAAAAAACTATTTTTAAAACCTTTTCAGCAAAAACCTTTAGAAAAGTAAAATTAATTTCGTCATTCACCACATGTAGCTGCTTCAAATGGCTTATCGAAGGCTTAATTCTTCCAACAGCGGTCTTTCCAATCTCACACGGAACGACTGCAGGACTTAAAAGTTTTCTGTACACGATTGGTGGAAACCTGTGGGCATTTAACGTGCACAAAGACTCATTTAAAAATAATTTAATGAGTTTTTATGAGATGAATTTAAATAAAAAAGATGGAAAGTATCAAAAATGGTTGACGATAATTTAATACGGAAAGAGAACGATCACCTCAAATCTAGTATGACTCCGTTGTAAACTGCCAATCCCATCAACTACCAGTTTTCGGAAAATCAAAGAAGATAACGTATACTTATAATGGAAAAAAACTTGTAAATCGCATTTAAAAATGCTTTCAAAAATTGAAAGCTCAAAATACTGAAAAAAATTATGAAAAAAATCATTTGAATACTTTTTATATTAGTTGAAAAGAAACTAATTTTTAAATATTTTATTGGCTAAATATGATTTATTTCAAGGATACAACGCCCACAAGATTGAACTCTTGCAGGTTGTCGCATGGTCCACTACTGAACCAGTACACGTGAGATTCCTTGATGTACTTGAAGAGACCTTGGGGAATCATTTTTAAGAATTAACAAAGTAAAAAATCTTAAATTTAAAAATGATATACATTTCACCATATTTATCGATTAAGTTCACCACATGATGCAGCAATGGAGCACATCACCTCATCCCGTAATTACCAAAGTCAGGCAAGAGGATGTGTCGAGTGAGCAGCATGAACCACTCTTTGGTCAAGCCTCCCATGTCCAAACCAGGTTCTCCCACAAACGTCACTTTCAATTTCTTCTTCAACTCACTCTTTCTCTCAGATATCTGTCGTAGCAACAGAAAAAACGAGTTCACAAAAACTGTGTATGACACATTGATCACATTCTTAACGTTGATTTAAATGGTGAAAAAAGTGAATTTCAGAAACCTGGTTCATGGAGTCAGACACTAGATGGTTTCTTCTCACTGTGAGGTTCAAGAAGAGTTCTCCGATCTCAGGAAGCTGTCGTTGTTGCACTTTGTTCGCCAGACTTCTCTTTGCAAAAATATAGTCATGTTGAGCAAAAGTAACCGTAATAAATCCGTCATTAACTCATGCATCAAATCATAAAGTGAATTGATTAAATTAATTAATTAATTAGTAAAAAGCTTGTTTATAATGCTGAAAATAATGATTTATAGTTTGCACGTCAAAGTTATAATTTGGCACTAACTCTTGCCATTAGAACCATTTGGTGCTCAGAATCCTTCTGTAGGATGCAGCGTTTGGCTGCGAGACTCAAAATGAACGGGTACTGACAGAATGTGAATCTGTGGGATCAAGCGCTTGAAAATTGAAAATGATTTTTAACGGTATTTTATTATATGAATCTTTTATTTTCATGTACATTTGAATTATTTAACTTTGTAAAACTTTTAAACTTAAAGGTGTCACAAACTTATTTTGTCGGTTGTTTTGCCAGTTTACATATTCAGCTAAAAGATCTAAATTGTCCAAGGAATGGTTGTAAAAATCCTGGTAGGAAAGAATCGGTTGGTTTGAAAGGTTACTCGAAGCGTCTGAAATAATTTTAAAGCATTTAATAAATACATTTAAACAGCAAAGTATTGAGGAAAAAAAACATTTAAACAAATTATTTTTAAAAAATTATAGAGAAAAATAAAAATGTAATTTATTTAAGCAACTTACTTAGTAAGGCGATAACTTTGGTAGCTGAAGGAATCCACCAAGTTGTTTTGTGGAAAGGTGGAGTGGTGTGGTTGCTAGGAGGGAACAAGCGGTAGGTCAAAAACTTTTGAATTTTGTCAACTACGCTCTTGAAATTGCTTTTGGAAACTCTTTCAATTGTGATATTTAAATTTTATGTCTATTAAAAAAAATTTAGTAAAGATTTAAATCTGATAAATAAAAAAAAAATTAGTTAAGATTTAAATCTGATAAAAATAAATTTAGTTGAGATTTAAATCTGATACATAATTAAAAAAATTAGTTAAGATTTTAATCTGATAAATAAAGCATAAAACACAATTAGAAATCATTCTATTTGTACCTTTGAAAGCAGTTGACAATGTAGTGGTGTTGGGAATCCTTCAAGACGCTGATCTGTCTCAGTAAATGAGCAAAAAGGACGTACGAAGATGCAGACACAAATTGAGGGTTCTGATGGGTTTAAAAGCTCAAAGAGAAATTGATTTTTTATTTCGCAAGTACTGCTATATAGATTAAGATTTAAATTTACAGTTTATTCAACTCTTTGATTGATTAAATGAGTTTATTCTTAATATAAATAACAGTTTGGGTGAAATAAATTGAACAAATATAGTTGAAATGTTACCAGTAAAAATATTGCGTATGCCTTTAGTTCGTCTTTTGTTTGAATTCTATAAATATATGTATTGAGTTTTAGCCTGAGGTTCTAATTAATTATTTGCAAGACTTTCAAAGTTATGTAGTTTTGGCAATACTTACCGTTGGTCTTTCAATAAATTTTGCATTATAGCTTTCATGGTTTCTTTTTGAACTTCCGTAGGCTGGAGTTGGAATAATTAATAAATCTTTTAAACCGCTCTTCATTTCGATTATTTGGGTTATAGGAAAAATATAAGCGTTTTTAAATATTGTTTAAATGACTATAAAGAAAAAAGTGGAAAGATTTTATTCTTTGAACTTCACCAGGGTAGTTAGGATACGGTAGATTTCTTGCACTTTATCATAGTCAATTGTTTTGTAACTTTTGGTCTCAGACTCTTCACTTGGATCCTTCAACTTTAATATTGGAAAATTAAATATAAATTATAAAGAATAAGATTAAAAAAACTGATTTAATAAAAAATAAATAATTTAAGCTAAAAATATATATATAATTTACAAAAAAAATTTACATTTTGAAAAATAAATCTTAAACAAAGCATTTTAACCTTGACAGCTTTGACTAAGAAGGGGGAAACACCGAAAATGGTCGTGTAATAAGATTTAACCTCTGCCCAGTCTTGGTCTAAGCTTGCTTTTTCTACGTCTTGTCTATTAAACGTTTTATGATGAAACCAAATTAGTTAACAATGAGTTTAAAATTTTTTAAAAAAGCTGTTTGAAGAATCATAACTGAATTAAAGCATAAATGATTTGTAATATTTTTAAATTGCATCGATTCTTATAAAAACCGAGGATAGTTCTAACTCGAGGTCACTGACACTTTTTGAAATCAAATCTTCAAGGTCGACTTCGTTTTTCATGTCTTCAACGACGCCCTCTTGCTTGCTGACATCTCCATTGGAACAGACCATACGAAGACGTGGACTCTGAGATGAAAGGTCTCTATGAGATGAAATAGGAGGGAGCTGGAAGAGGTTTACAGGTTGCAGGTGGGAGAAGGAGCTGGGAGGGGAAGTGGAAGGCTTGAGTGTTCTGTTCTTTTGGCGTTTCTTGGAATTTTTTGGACCCAGCTTTTTGAAGAAATTTGTGATTGACTGAAAAGGTCCTGAGGTCCTGGAATCTTTCTGAGAATTATTTTTAAGTTGAAAGCGTAATTAATACTTTTTGTTAGAAAAAACTTGTTTAAATTTGAAAATAAAATAAATTTTTCAATTAAATACTTGGTTATCGATTTTCGGAAATCTCTTGTCGTGATCTGGTTCACGTCTGCGATGGACATGACTTCTAACTAGATTATTTCCATTCCGATTCGCCTCACTCGTTGAAGGGAAAATATCAAGTGAGGTTCGTACATCGGAAGCGTCATCTCTCGACAAAAGAGCCGACGCTCGAGTTTGACTGCTCATGAAAACCGATGGGCTCGAAGTAGAACTAAGATTGGAAGAAGAACTAAGATGGTGAGGATGTGATGCTGTGAAGGGCTGGTGCACTGGCGAGTAAAGGTGGCCACAATGGGGACAAATGGTTCGTTTCCTGATGTGCAGTGATTGCGAGGTGCTTAGACTGCAACTGTGACAAACCAACACCAGCCTGTCTTCTTCGTCTGAGTTCGCCTCCGACATTTTAAATTTAATATGTTGGAATCAATCAAATCAATCAATCAATCAATCAAATACATTTCTATAGCGCTCTTTCCTCAAATTCAAGAGCGAATAAGGTCGAAACTAAGAGTTAGTAACTTTTTATTGTAGCCATGGCAAGTTGATCAATTGAATTGACAACGTCCATCTTTGGAAACTTCAACTAAACTGAGTATTTCGAAAAATTTTTTCACAGATTATGAGAATAATTGTATAAAATTTTTATTTCAAGCTACTTAGCAACTATTCAAGCTACTTATTTGATGTTTCAAACATGGTTTGTATTATTGTCTGAAGGCTTCCAGGCATTGTTATTGCTTCTTTCCACAAATAAATACCTATTCCAGTTTTATTTGTCATTTTCAATGTGATATTTACATACACAAAAAAAAAACGCACTTATAGCCACAAAAACATGTACGTTCGTATCGATTGCATAGAGTTTTGAGTCGGTGTTTCCAAGGTAAATAATTTGGTTTTATGGTGGAGCGTCTGCCTGGAAAAGAGTTATTCACGTGCGATGCGCTATGTGAATTTGAAAAAACTCGTTTTGAAATTATGTAGTTGTGTAAGATTGATGGTGACTGTCAATTATTTTGTGAAATGTTTACTTGAGGAAAGTGTCTGCCACGGAAACCTTCAAAAACCACGATAATGAGATCTTTCATACAATTATCCTCATTAAAGCTTCATTAAAACAATTTTGAAACCCTTAATATAAAAAAAACTCAAGTTCAAAGAATCACTGTATTTTACATATGGTATCTATAATTTTGTAAGCCTGTGTTTAGTTTAGTTTAGGGAGTTAAACCAAAGCAGGTCTTTTGACATCTATAGTGACTTAATATAGATATAAAAAAAATATTCTATTGTTATTATGATGTTATGATCCCCTTTTTAGTTGTACAGCAACAGATGATTTACTCAGAATTTATATAATTTCATTTGGAATATATTTTCTATTTTATGCTGTAACGACTCCATCAGGCAAACCGTTCCACACTGACACAATTCGTTTAGAGGAGAATTTTTTCTTTTATTATTTTGGCAATGGCTCTTTGATAGCTTCAATGAATGACCTTTTGTACTGGCATTTAGTGTGAATATATAATCTGTTATTGGACTGTTATATACATTATTAACTATTTTATTTTATTCTTGTATAATATAGCGTCTAGCAATAATCATTTCCAAAAAAAATTTTATACTTTGTATTTTTTATCAGATAAGTAACAATTGTTGAATTTTTTGGTAAAAAGATAACAGTTTAAAAACAATATAAACCAAATATATACCATTTCAAAAAGACCGCAATTAATTTAATTAATCATTAAAAACAACAAAAGAAGTTAAATTAAATTTAAATTAATTATCAACTTAATGGGGATCGTAAATAGCTCCAGTGAAGCAGTTAAAAGTCATACAAAAGAAAGAAAATGCAACAAAATAATCACATTTTGTTATCATTAAAACCAAGTAAGAAGATTCAAATCGAAAATTAAATCTAAAAAGTACTAAGCATGAATTCATGTATAGATAAAGTCAAACTACAGAATATATACTTTCTTTCAATTTTCATCTCAAATGAGTCTGGTTGATTTCACATGGTTTTTCTAAAGTAACGCTACAAGATTCTAAATTATATAAAAATACAAAATCAAAAAAGAAATGGTATGAAAGAACTGAAAGGTAATACAAAGAACAGTAAGAGATTATTTAAGGATTTATATTTATTTAAAAAAACTTTTAAACCGAAAATTAAAATTAAATTACAGTAGGTTTAAATAAGAGCCTTTATAGATTCTGACAAAATACTTTGAATGAAATGTGATTTCATTATATACAAAAGACGGCAAAAATCATATTATATTAGATGATTGTTATGGAGATAGAAACAACGTCTCAAGAGTGAGAGAACGAAATGGTTGCAATGATGGAGTGGTGGTTATGATTCAATCATTATCATCATTAATTATGGGTTGGTGCTAATTTGAAGACACTGGAATGTGTTTAAAAACGAATAGAAATAGATAGTGGAAATGGGAAAAATAAATAGAAAAAAAACTAAATTTTAAATAGAATAACTTGAGAAGTGAAACGAGAAACAAATTAACCATTGTTGAATAGAAAACAAAGGCGTCTTCAGTTTCAATTGACCCCTTTCAAAGACTTTACAAAACAAAAGAGCTCAACAAAGAATGAAAAACTTAGCAAAATGGAGGGACAGAAAAGAACTGGTGAAAGTAAATTCTTCCCAGCCACAATAATTGCCAACAGAGCAGTTACGAAATGGTCGGAGTCTCGTGTTGACCCTCCCTCCCACAATCGCTTACCTATCGATGCATAAGAAAGACATTCGAAAGGGAGTTCAACGGTGTTGAAGGGATGAAGACCGGTCGAGTGGTCTCAAATTGTGTTTAGAGGAGGTGCTTGATTGAATGATTACAAACTACCTTGTAAGTCCACGTCTCACAGATTAAACGAGTGAATAAAAGAGATGAATGTCCGCAAGACTTCAAACCGCAATGAATGTAAGGTTATTTTATAGTTTTATATAACAATTTAGAATAATTTTAAAAGAATTAAACTTGTTAGTAAAAAGTTAATTTGGAAAAGGAAAGAATCTATGTTCTTAGTTTTTGGCCACAAAGCACGCCATCATTGAGAGAGTAGATTCTTAAGTCCCCATTGTAACTAATGTATAAAAAAAGTATGATAACCATAATGCAAATAATAATATCCATTATAGTATTAATTCAATTAATGAAAATAATTATTATCAATAATACGCACTCCAATAAATTATTTAATAAGCATGGTGGAACAATACAACAAGGGTTTATGAACAATAAACATAAAAACATAATTAATAATACTAACCTATTTATAAATTTAAAAAATGAACATAAATACTGAAATAATACAAAATACATGATTTTATCCATACTCCAAATAACTCCAATATACCATAAGAGTGAATTTGTGGGTACCAACTTTTTCAAATACCTTTTTTTATACTGCTTATTTACTTTAGCGTGGGTGGGTGCCTGAAATGCCACTTGAAAAAGTAAGAGTAAGTTGATAAATTATTCATGTTAATCATCCGTAAATTTAATTTATTACTCATAAACCTATGATTCGGAAAAAAATTGGTATTAAGGTTTCTACGAATAATTGATGATTGGAAATGTTAAAAAAGTAGTTAAGGTGTTATGCCGTCAATTATAATTTTCTTGGTAAAATAAATATTAATAAAATAAAATTAATAAATAGAAATAGAAGCTTGAAAATTAAAATAACGTCTCATTAATTCCAAGATGGATTGTCCGTACATTTGCAGATTTTAAAAGAAACTAAAAACCTTAACAAGTTAACAAAGCCTACAAATAACTTTTCTAATTTGCCAAAAAAGTATTGTAACTTTACAGAGTTGGCCAAGACGAAAAAACGATCAATCGTGAGAATAGGTTTAAAGTCACTTACAAAAATGGAGAAAAAAAAGAAAAAAAAGTAATTGTTGAGAGAAATTGTTTAATAAAAGTTGGTTAAAGATGGTTAAAGTTGGTATAAGGACGTTGGGTGAAGGGTTTGTGAAAGGGAAAAAAGACACGTGCAGATTGCTCCGTTTTTAGTGAGATTTCCACATTTAAAAAATTAGCTTTTTAAGAAAGATTTAGTTAAAGTAAATATAATAAATAAATAAAAGCAACTTTATAAAAAGATATTAAAAATTAGCTATTTAAAAAAGAGGTAAAAAAAGGTGTGTAGTAATTATAGATATAAACAAAATGATTCAAAATGTTTCCTATGCGAACAGCTTACAAACGTATTGTCAAAAATGATTTTTGCTACTTAGCAATGATTGTTAGAAACTTTTATCAAGGTAGATTAAAGTAGATGTACTGAGAACTTTTAAAGACCCTTTGGTTCCACCGAAGAGTTCTAAAACGCCTCAGAAAAGTTCGAAAGAGACGGTCAGTGTCATTAAATTGCCGCTGTGAGCGCTTCGAAGCCTCAACAATGTGAAGCTACCATAAGAAAAACTGTTTGGATAAGGCTTCGAAGATAGCAGAGTTTGAATTTATGCATGGAACCACCCTAACACGTCCTTCAAACGCCCTCTTAAATCACAAAACAAGTCAGTTTTCCTGTTAAAATTTTTGAAAAAACGTATCCTACTGCAACAACCCCTGCTTATTAAGGAACCTACTCAAAATATTTATTTATTTATACATTATCCAATTTTTAAGTTTACCTTAATACCCATGCTACCAGCTGAACAATTTAAAACAACAGCTGTGTCAGGGAGGTTCCATACACATAATTTATATAATGTATAAACATATATAGATAATTTTTAAATGAAAGATGATATGATATTGTGGAGAGAATGTCTGAGATTGTATAAATATAAAAAATACATTTATACAAATATTTTTCAATACATATGAATACGCAATAGATACTCATGTAAATGTCGAAGCATGTGATGGCTAAATGAGTTAAGTAAAAAAACAGTCCTAATAAAAAATCAAAATTTGGCGTAATTGCTCAAAATAAGAGATTGATTACTTTAAAAAAGTTAATGATGAAGAAAATAGCAGCGATGAAGGCGAGTAATGTGACGAACAGTGACAGAATAAGTGGAGATTGAGAATGAGAAATACGCAAAACAATGGGATGCATCATGGACAAGAGAGGACGAACAGACGTCATTTAAGTGACGTTTAAGCACTAGTAGTGATTTGAATGATTTTTAAAATGAGAACCTTTAAATATATATTTATAACAACAAAAACAAATTATATTTCCATAATCACTAACAATTAAAGAGTGATTTATTCGCCTATTCAAGTTATCAATTACTCGATATTCGAGTCCTCGAATCAGACTCACAAAAAATCGATCATCCATCATTCAACCAGGATTTCAAAGCTGAAAGATTTGGAAGACAGTTTTCAAATGTTCTCACAAGGAGATTTTTCCTACCTCCAGGCGACGTCAATTTCACTCTGAAATATGTCGTTTTGTAAATTCAGATTATGATTTATGGTTGATATTCTATGAAATAGAATACATTTAAATATCTTAGATTATAAAATCGATATGAACTAAAAAATCGGTTGATTGGAAAATAAAACCAGATAATAATTTATAATATAAAAAAAACCCATTTAATTATGCTTGAAATCGAAGTAAGATCCTAGCTGAAAATCGAAAATTTGCCCTTAATGACCAGCTTAATTAAAGTCTAGTAAAAGACCATCTACATCATCGATAAAGTGAGCGGTTGGCCGAGTTGTTAACGATTTGCAGCTAATAGCAATGAGTGGTCGTGGCTTCGATTCCCGCACACAGCCTAGTAGGCCAAATTCTTGAAATAAGATGGACGCCATCAAGAGCAAGATAAGCCCTTAGTAAATGAATTATTGCTTTCTCGCTTATGCCCTGACCGGTTATGGTAAACTTCTACTTTTACGTGTCTCATCGACAAAGCAAGCAGCTTGCGCAGACGAGGATTGATACCAGGCTAACTTTTGATAGCCTTGAACTAAAAGTCATTAAACAAACCGCACGTGAACAACAAGCATAAATTATTTAAATCTTGAACGGCTGTTAGCAACAGGGTGCTGTATTTTACGCACAACTTATTTAACAAGATATGTAAATACTACCCAAAAAATCTGTTAAAACTATTTTTACGCCTACTACTACTGCTCCTACTTCTACTACTACTACTACTACTACTACTACTACTACTACTACTACTACTACTACTACTACTACTAATAATAATAATAATAATACTAATACTACTACTACTATAACACTACTACTACTACAACAACAACAACAACAACTACTACTACTACTACTACTACTACTACTACTACTACTACTACTACTACTACTACTACTACTAAAACTACTACTACAACCACAACGACTTCAAGTACAATTAATTATTATGATGATCCAACACAGGTATGATGTAATGCATAATTTATATCTATATTGATGAGCATCAACATGCTTATTTTTTCGTTCATTATTTATTATGGCAAGACAAAAGAAAATCAATACTTATAAAATACCAGTATTCTAATGGTCGATACCAAATTTACACCATTAAAAAACATATGACTTTAACTTAGATAAATAAAAAACGCGCCTAATATATGGTGTATTAATCCTCTACTACAAAAAAAAATAAAATATACATTTTATTATATCTAGTGTGGTGATGGAATGATTAACTTACGTGATGGTTCACGTCTTCATTAGACTCTATATCCTGTGAATGTACGGAGTCTGTTGGCCAACTGGAAAAAGTTTATGGGAAATGTATTTCGACTATTTATTGCGAATAAATTTAATTTTAATATATTTTAATTGTATTTTTAAAGATTTAAATTAAAGTGATAGGACTTAGAATAAATAAAAAATGTATAAAAAAGATTACCAAATTAATTGAATACTTTTTCTTTTCAGAATAACTACATTTATTCATAAAAAATAACCATCGTTTAAGACGCATAGTTAAATCTATAACTAAACATCATTATAGAAGACTTTAACGGCAGAAAAAAATGGATAACAAAGTTATACATTTTCTAAGTACCTAACGGTTGACTCAACACACTTACGAATGAAACATCAATTCAAACTCTCGCTTACTGGATATAGGAATGAAGGATGAACTGACGGGAAAAGAAGCGGATAAATGGGGGGTGGATAATTGGGAAGTGAAGTAGGGTACTCCACCCTTCAAATCGACCAGGGCTGGTCTCTTAGGGCAGGGTAGGTAGTCAGTGCCCTGGAGGGATAATGGGGTTGGGGTGATTTAGTGATGGTAGAGTTTTAGGTTGGAGGAATACAATGAAGGAAGTTGTTTGTGAAGTTATTCAAAAATTAAAGTGTTAATTTTTTTAAAAACATTTCACTTGAAAGCTTTATTAATCATGGATAAATGACACTCATTGTCAACTATTGATATGTTTAAAATTAGAATTATTAATTAAAAAGATAATGACGCTGTTCTGGCTAGCATCCGACGAAGACACCAAGAAGGATGCCGAGGAAGACGACGAGAAGGATGGCGGTGATGATGATGATGATTGGTAGCTTCTTTTTCGGTAGTTTTGCTGCACCGTTTGGATTGTCTTGGTGTTGTTCAGTTCCTGCATTGGTGTTGTCTGTCGTGAGTTTATATTCATTCTTTGACGAATTTTTTCAAAGCATTTAGAGAATCTTGAGCGTGGCTATTGAGCAAAGTGGAAAATTCGAGGATTTATGTGATGGCATTTAATGGTAATAGTGGTGTGAGAGCATTTATGAATATTTAAAATTGCCTATACGTGTGTCTTCCATTATTAGTGGTGGGTTATCATTAAAGGCGTTTATCAAAGCAATTAAGTGTTATTTATTGTTTTGTAGCAAAAGCTATTCTACAAATTCTGAAAGCTGGTGGGTAATAGGAATAAAAGTTTCCGTAAATCGATCATTACGCCTTCAAAAAATCAGCAAAACCCTCATCGACAAGCCAGCATTCCGTGAAAAAGTGAATTATCTGACTGCAACAATTAACAAACCGACACTTTGGGAGATTTTTAGTAAAGCGATACAACTTATTGACAAGCCACCTAAGTATCCAAACAATCTAAACTCTTATTTCATCATTAGCTTGAATCCCTTACTGAGACTCAACTTCAGGTTTTTTGTCTTGAAATAAATAAAAGGACATACGAAAGAGCGCGGTTTTTACTTCTAAAAGATTACTTTGAGAAAATTATTTTTCCAACACGTTTTCAGATACGAAGTTGTGTTTTATGTGACTAGTTGGAGGATCTGAGAAGAAAAGATTTTCAGGCCTATTAACAATATTTTTAAGTTTATAATTTTGTTTTTTCCCCTGATAAAAGTACTCAAAAAACCTAGATAATTCCTTTTTAACAGCTTAGAAATATTCTATATCAAAATGATTTAAGTTGTTTGTGGAGATATAAAAACTATAATTCTAATTATCAATTTTTTGAAATCTGCAGAAGCATTAATTAAAAAGGTCACGGGAAGCGAATGAAAAAGTGCTCATAGAAGCGACATAATCTCGATGCTTTTGAAGGATTCCAAGACGATCAGTCATCGGCATTAGCGGCTCCGTCATGATTCATGCAGGGCATATTTAAATTTAATTAACAAAGACATTTTCAATCGACGCTTGCACCTGAGTTTCAATCAGACACCTTTGCCAGATGCGAAGTGAGGAGGGAAATGGAGAAGGTACTTGCGATAAAATCAAGATGTTTTCTAATACTTCTCGAATTTGCTATCGCCCCTCAATCGTCAAGGGAAAAATTATTTAGAATAGAAAACAAAGAAAACTGTAGGACAATTTATACATAGAATATTTTGCTAGTGAAATAAAAGCCGCGAGTTTTGAAAGGAAGGTATCATTTAGTGTCACCCACACGTACAAAAGCACCTCTACAAAGTGGTAAGCCAAATCACATCAAAAGCCTCCGAATCTATAACAAGCCTGCGAACCATTTAGTTCAGAATTAAAAACAAAATTCTGACTGAATGCAAAAGCCAACGTAAGGCATCGAAATAAGGCTGGATGACTTCACGGCCTATGAGCCTATTTCCGCTCTCACTAATGAAATGGCGAAATAGCGATTCTTTCAGAATCTAGGGGCAAAACGAAAAAAGTAAATTAATTACGTGATGGAACAATGAAAATGAGTTACGCCACACAATTGATATAACTTTCGACGTTATTACAACGATAAGTTGTGAGAGTCAAACATCTTACGAATGAATAAATGAATATCTAGTGTACTAAAACAGGATGAAACAGACATTAAGTATCTATAAAAGAAGAAAATAATTCGAAGAAGGCAATTATTTCAAATTACAAGATCCATGCTAGCTAGCATTAGCATTAATAGGTGTTGAAACGCTAATTGCAACCACGGTGAATGAAAATGAAAAGATTTAAAGCTTTTTCTTTAATTTAAATAGACTTTATTACTAAGCCAAATACTACCTGGTTAACTGATAAACTACTAAAACCATTTGCTATCTCTCATTTATCACTAGCAAGTCCGCATTCAGTGTTCTGGAAGATAAAGTGAAATGTCTTAGATTGTTAAACCCTTGAAAATATATATTATAATAAATGAATGAATTCTATGTATGAGGCAGTTGATGTAAAGGCTAAATTATCTTTTTAAGTATGCTAATCGATATTTTTATGAATTTTGCCAGAGATCTGCACAGATTTAATAAAAATTGTAGAATGACACTCAATGATTAATACCAAGAATTAAAATAAATTTTATGAAAATTGTACATAAAATTGAATAAAGATGGATTCATAATGATAGAATTTACAGATCTATTTATGATTTTGTTGTTACAATTAAATTAGATTTTCTAAATAATTTAATTTAAAAGAGGAGTTATTGAAAGATTTACGTTTGTCTATCGTGATAGTTTTCTATAGGCAATAAATAAAATAAAACTTGTAGTTGTGGTCAGAAATTCATTAAATTCTTTTTTTTAAATGTCCCCATCTGCTGAACGCTTATTATTATATAAACATATAGAATATATTAACTGAAAAAATAATGAATATGAACTATTTATTTATTTATTTATCTACGCTACCCCATCTTCATTAGTTGTTCTAGCCTTAGTAATAATCAATAACGACTTTAAAAAAATCATTTTAAAACTATTTTGAAAAAACATTGAAAAAGACCTCAAAAAAAGATGGAAAAATTCGACAGTACAGTAATGAAGAGAAAGTAACAAATGCTCGAAAAGCATTAATCACAATCGTCGCGAGACATCTACCAGCGCTCTCCCAAAAGTTGCTAAATATCTCCAGAATCGTGAATTTTTAATCTTTCAATGCTTATAAAACTTATTTAAATTCACTCTGCATAACCATTTTAAACCTGTTGAGAGATATCACATAATATCTTGAGATCGAGTTATTAATTTTTATGTTCTCTACAGCTTAAATTAGAGTAATTACAATGGCAGTGATCTAGGATAGAAAGACTGTATTGTGACATTTTGGCTGAGATACCTTGCAATATTGATGAAACAATATTTGATTAAAAGCACCTAAACTAATTATAAAATATACATAATTTAGTTTGTAAACTTTCACGAAAACATGAAAAAACTAGATAATTTAATACAAGTTACAATTATATAATTTTTAACGAAAAAAATTCGAACCCAATGGCTGGATAGCTGTTGCTGGGTGTATTGATGATGTTGCTGGAACTTTTGTTGTTGGTATTGTGGCTGTTGCAGCAACGAGTCGTTATAAGGAAGAATCTTGTAGAGGTGTTAATAGATAGGAATAGATAATAATTTAATTAATAAATTAGATTTTCCTTAATAAGAGAAACGTTAAAAACTATTTGGTAAAAATGAAACTTTAGCTTACAATTGTTGAAAAAATAGTCTTTAACCTTCACTTAAAAACACCTTGAGTTGCTTATTTCTATAGTTACTATTCTCTGCTCTTTTTCGACACTCCCCTCCACATTTTTCCATTCAAACGCGCCAATCCACCGGAACATACCTGGACACCTCCCGGGTAGTTCTGGTTGAGGGTTGCAAGGGAAGTGAGATTGGCCGGGCAATTGACGGGCGTGTTGGTAGCAGCACCGTTGAGATAGATGAAGTTAGAGGAGGGGTTCATCAGGTGAATCATGCCACCGTTCGAGAACATCGCCGTGTGCTGGTTGGGGCCGCCGTAGAGGTGGTAAGGCTGCATTGGCATCTGAGACGCTGTCGGCTGGAGGAGGTTGTTCGTCAACTGATGGAGTGGTTTGTGGTTGCTTTGAATGTGAGAATGAGTTTAGGAGATGGAATTGACAAAATAAGTGCTGGAGCTTCAATTTTATTATGGAGAATGTTATAATATTGCAATATTTTAATACAGAAATATGTAAAAATTCAAGCTGTAGGTTTTTTCTACCATTCTTGTGTGAAGGAAAAAATGCAGTATTATTTTTAGATATAACATTCATCCTTATATTTTCTAAAAGTCTTTTTAAAAGTATTTCCGAAACTTTTTCTATGATATAAGAAACCTGATAAATAGGAAAGTTATAAAAGCTAGAAATATAAACCCGATAACAAGATTAATGGAATTTTTAAAAATTTTAAATATAAACGGGTTTGGAATTATATATTTATTTTGTCAAGATAAAATAAAAAACATAGTCCTTTTTGAAATGATATTTTAATAGGTTATTCGATATATTTTCATTATTTTTTTCAAATGTTTGTTTCTAAAAAAAAAAAAAGTATTATTAATTAAAAGACCATTATTAATGCGTTTATGCAAATTTTAAGCTTACTACCAATAAGAGAACAATAGACACTATTACTTTTTAAAAAATGGCATATCTGACTTTTCTGAACTTGTATTCTAATAAACTGAAAAAAAGACTATATGCATCAAAAAAGGAATTTAAGAATGGTGATTAAGACAAAAATGCGTTAATTATTCACTAGGGCGCCTATAAAATAAGAAATTAATTATTTTAAAAATACGTATTAAAAAAGTTATAAAAATCTAATGTGAGGAACCTCGTAGTGTTGCTGAGGAAGAACAATGGTTTGGTGGGATGAAGGAAGAATTCCCGTCTTGGCACCCTGTGTGTATTGCAAATGGTTGTTGCACTTGAGCAAAATAAATCCGAAATAAAAATATGAAAATTAATATTCGATAAAAATATTTATATTTATGCATTGAACACTGGGCGTACATATTTTGATAGCTAGGAATAGGAAAGAATCAAGTGTGGTGTCTATTTTTATTGAACAGCATGAATTTTTTATGATGATGTAAGAATATGTTCTTAAAGTCAGAATATTAAGAGGGTGAATTCATTACTTTTTTAATGCTTTTTTGAAATCTACACCTTTATGTTCTGTTCATAAAATGGCTATAAAACCCTTACACAATACCATTTTAACTAGCTATTGTGAATGGAAATAAGTTCCACAGTTTTCAATTCGATAAAAAAGTTTAATTGAATTATAATAAATGTATTTGGCGTTTAGAAGTTACGAACCAACCTTAATCGGTTTAAATGGTCTAATTGGCTTATCATAAATTTAAAAAAAACTCTAATCAGTCTTGAGTGTGCGATAGTGAGCCCTGGAAAAGCCTGATTGATTCCATGCTTAAGTGAAATGCATAGTGAGTTATGTAGAAAATGCACAGTTGGCGACGGTGTTTGCCTGTAGATAACGTTGTTGAAACAATCTTATAGCTTTTGAAATGTTCAGGCTTCTAATCGAGAGTTTAGGTTGATAATGGAGCTATCGTATTCGTAAAGGTCTCTATACTGGCATCACAATGTCTCAGAGATTCTTCCGAATGCAGTGGGTGCGATAACACTCTTAACACCTACCACTTTCACAATCCTACAATAGTAATCATAGTCCCCATTTCATCCGTTGCTTTTATTATACTAGATATTGTAATAATTTTTAATGGTTTCTAAAACTTAATTACGAATAGTTTCTAAAATGACTAAAAAAATAATTCTTAAATTGAAAAAAGATCATTAAACGATTTGAAAATAAATTTTAACATGAAATTTATGGCTACTAAGCGTGTTATAGAACATAAAGAAAGTTGAGAATGTATGAGCGCTCGTAAAAAAGAGTAAAATATTTAGTTCTTTCCCAAAATACCCATACCATTGAACATACGCCCTTCCTTTCAATTAATTCATTTTTTAACGAAGTAAGTGAAATGTGGAAATTTCAGTTGTTTTGCCTCCAGAGTAACTCATACAAGTGGCTATCTAAAAAATACATTGGTGCTTATTCTGCATCTTGTAGATGCGCCAGAGAGCTTCAATGGTTTGAAGCTTGTCATTGGATCCACGGGTTTGATTAATCGTTTTAACTTATCGTATTGACGTCTCTTTTCATTTCAGTTTTCGTTTTAAATTTAAATTGCAGTTATATTTCCCTTTAAAAAAGATATAATTAATTAAGAGGTTCGATTTTGATTTCAAATTTTAATTTTAACCTTAATTTTTTATGTGCCTCAATTGCACGTGAATTTAATTTAAAACTGAAAAAAATGTGTCGGAAATATTGTCCCGCTTTCCCTTTTAGCATTGGTAGTGCATGTCTTCTAAAAAAAAACTTTAAAAAACTTAAAAACATAGGCCTTGGACCAAAATAGCTCTAGGTAAGATAAGCGCCATATGTTTACATGCAGTGAAGCATTAGTAAAATCTATTAGCCTTAAGCCAATGATCATAAAAACTCATTTGATAGCAATCAATGGTGAAGCAGTGAATGGGTGCAATGTATGAGAGGCGTTCAAATGATTGCCAATCGGTGCGATTGCTCGCCAGTGGTCCATCCAAGTGTGGTACTTTCGACGCATCATTAAGCCGCCGATGCCACGAATTTGAATGCCTCAAATGATTATCATCACCATCTTCTTCAAATGATTATCATCATCATCTTCTTCAAATGATTATGTTTTTATGATTTTACAAATGAGAATGTTTGTATGATTTTACAAATGATTATGTTTGTATGATTTTACAAATGATTATGTTTTTACGATTGTGAAAATGTTGATTCTAAATCTATTTTCAAAAACCTCTTATTGCACAATCTTAGAACCGTTACAACTGGCGTTTTTTTAACGTTTAGAGTGGAATAAGATAAAATGTATATCATAGACAAACGCGTACGTATTAAAAGTTTCAGTTTAAAATCCACTTAAAGACAATAATTTGGTTTTAGATTTAGAATTTATAGGCTATAACGATACTGTAATAAGATGATATGTTGTATACAGGACCCGTAATAAATTATCGACCGAAACATATGTTTGCAGAAAAGCAAATAAATAAAACAAATGCTGCCTCTCTACTGTGTACTGTGTATTGTTCATATGGTACTGTGTATTCGTGTAATCGGCACGAATCCGTGGAAGGCAGAAGAGCTGATAGATAAAGAAGAAATAAACAATTGATATATTTACTTTTTGTAATGTTTTTCTAACATTAAAAATAGCTAAATATTTAGGGAAAGACTATTACTTTTATGATTTATTCGTTCATATTTTAGATAATTATAAATAAAAGCTTATTTTAGATATAATAAAAATATAGAGAATATTATTTGGATAATAGACTTAGTAATTTATTCATAAATCTGTTTGAGAGTGGGTGTGGAAGAAAAAGCGTAATATTTATCCTCATAGATTGTTGTTTTTTGCTATTTACTTGTTTTTATTGAATTATCTCCATTAAGGGGGAATACTAATAGTCCATAATAAATATACTGGAATAATCTAAGATAACTGGAGCTAATATCTCAACATTGATATTATTTCATAGGAATATCTTTGAGCTGGATACTTGCTAAACAAACATTATGTATCTAAATAATATTATTAATTAATATTCTACTTTTTTTATCAATAGATATTTGAGAAAAAAAACTTTAACTAAAATTATTTTTACCAATGAATATGCAATTTGATGGTTCTGTGGGCGTGAGAAGTTGTGCGAGTTGGAGACGGCAATGACAGGCTGGTAGAGGCCGGAGTTTAGAACATTTTGGAGCTGGAGATTCTTGAAGATTAGGTTTTGCCTGCCCATCTCAAGTAGTTGGTCTCTCAGATGGGATGGTGGATGCAGGTACTTACAAGGAGGGTTTGTACGCTGACATTTACTCTGATGGGAAGGCAGTTTGTGGGTTAAGTTTAAATTTTTCTTTGCATTTTTTATGAATGTAATAAGACACTGGTGTAACTATCTATTAAAATAAAATATTTCATTAGTGAAGTTTAAAGATACAAATATTTAATTAATTAAACACTGTAAAAGTACCTTTATGGAGTCAAAACAGCAGATGACTTTGCCATTTGAGGCTTCAACATGTGTAGGAGGATGGGCGAATTTACACTCATTTTCACTTTTATCACATTCTCCTTTTGTATAATCTTTACAAACCTCCAGTGTAAGCCATTTATTATCCTTACTTGGCTTCAAGATTACCGCTGTCATTTTCTTTTTTTAAAATAAATTACAAAATCAGTTATTTTGTTTAAAATTATAAAATATGTTTTAGATAATTAATATTTAACTAGATAATTAATAGATTTTGTTACTTTTCATACCTAAGAAAGATTATTAGACCGATCTACATAAAAATTAAAAAATAAGAAATTTATTAATTTTATTTTACCTATCAAAGAATTCAATCCTCAAAATATAATCAATAATTTACAAAAGCCGTAAATGTTTATATTTACCTGGTCTTTAAGCAAAGTGAATTGCACAAACGAAAAGACCAACTACTTTATACCTTTAGGTTTTGTTACATTTATAAACTAAAAAAAATTATGAATTGAATATTTTTAAATAAATTTTTTTTTAAGGTTTTGAAATATTCAATTTACAAATAACTAAAGCGTATAGAATTCTAAATAATTTTTGTTTAGTCAATTCATTAGACGATAACTCCATAAAAATTTAGAAGAATCAGACATTAAAACTAAAATGTTTACTGAATTAAACCAAATAGACAGAAAATACTATTGAATTTATTTTATGCGTCTGAATTACGCTTCAATCCATAGCTTCATGCATCTTATTGGCTTCAGGAAATTGTCTTATATAAGTGTATAAGTTTTAAGCGTTCTTTATAATTCTAAATACATAATTTTATTATTGGAAATGCCATAATTATTACAATTAATTAATAGACAATTCTAAATTTTAATGAGTAAATTTAATTATTTATAATGCAATATTATTACAATTAATGAAATTAACGAAGATCAATTAATCGACATGTACGAATGGTGATGAGTCATGGATTTTTTCCCTGGCCAAGCTTCTTTGGCATAGATCTTCTTTTTCGGCTCGTTGGAAGCCGGTTCATCCGGTTGCTGTTGTGGCGCTTCATTGCTAACCTTCACGACGCTCAAATGGTTTTGCTTTTCGGTTATGTCGGCAGCCAAATTTGGAATCATGAGACCGATTTTTTCGGCAATGAAGGACACACTGTTTGTGCTTCTTTCGTTATAACCTGTCGTCGTCGCTTGAACTCGATCGTTCGATGATGGGCCTTGTAATGGAGTAATAAGCTCAATTGAAAATTAATTGATTTAATATAAATTATCATGTATTATGGATGAAATGGAATAAAATGATTTATATAAAAATATATGTTATATTACCAATTAAAAATTGCTGAAATTAAAAATAATAACTTTTAGGAATAATAATTCATTAAAGAAAATAATTGAAATAATGATAAAATCCAAGCGTAAGAACCATGCGTTTTATGATGTAGGTCGGGAAGGGTGGTGGCTTGGTTAACGGAGTTTTCGGGATTAACGCTTGATAAATCCAACTTTGGCTGATTGATTAATTCGTTTGCTTAATTCTCATACTATATTTAAAAAATAATTGAAAAAAAATTAAATAAGTTAAAATATATCAAAATTAACCGAAATAATAAATACCTAGCAAATTCAGCTTTTTGTAATAATAATTAAGAACAGGGAATAATACCCGTTTGGGAATGATTGTGGTTTGCACAAGGTTTCTGAACCTGCCAATCGATGGGTCTACGTCCTCTGCAAACAAAAATAATTAAATGAACATTTTAAAGAATAGGCGCCTATTGCGTTCATTGCTTTTGAAGAGCTCAAGAATTGCTTCTGGCTTCACGCCATACTGGAGCAAGCATTCAAAAATAATAATGATGATTTTTCTTTAAAAGCTCTTATTAAAGAATTATGAATTTATGAATTATGTTACGATTAATAATCAATATTGCACATTCACAAAACCTTCATCATCAACACTGTTATCATCATCCTCATCATCAACACCACCACAATGACATCATCATCACCTGGATTGATGACTTCTTCGTCATCATTGAAGCTGACATAGTGCTTCATGGCGTTCGATACGGATGCCGACCTCTTCCTCTTGAACCTGCCAATGCATGCGCCATTGGGATTAGCCGAAAAATAGACCATGGACAAAATAGACCTTGGAAAAAATAGAACTTGAAAATATCTTTTTCTTAGGCCTAACTCTAACCCTAACCCAAGGTCTAATTTTGTTAAGAGCTATTTTTTGGGTAAATTTTTTTAGGCCCTAAACTTTAGGGCGATTTCGTCCAAGGTCTATTTTGGTCGTATACCGCGCCAAGGTTGCCAACGTAGACGATGATGATTTTCAGGGATGGGTAGATTTAATAAAAGAAAAGAAATGTGAAATTTTTTGAAATAGAGTAGCGATTCAAGAAAAAATAAAAAATAGACATTTTAAAAATAGAGTAGACTTGTGCTTGATAACATTAATAACAAGATACATCCAAGTAAACGAATATGAGAAAACATAAAAATGGCTGTAGTTGGTAGAACATGATAGAATGGAATGAATGATCAATATTAGCTTTGTGATCTCTCAATAATTATAATAATAATAAAAATACTAATAAACAACAATAATTATAATAACAATAAAAACACCTGTTGACGTCAGACATATCAGACACATAGTTTATTCTTCTGTTGTGTGCTGTGTTAAATTCTGTTAGATTCTGTATGTTTTTTATTGGGAAATTAATAAAAAAACATATTCACAAAATTAATAATATATAAAATAAAAAAAATCAGAAATTTAAATTTAGAACTATTTTTATATTGGTATAGCCTAATTTAAACTGCATAGAATCCTTGAAACCCAAAACACTAAAACCACCCCACGCACATCTAGCTCAATCTCGGTCTCAGGAAGGGTATTCATGTCATTTTCATCTCCGTAGTTGTTGATCGTCGGCAGTTTGTTGGCAGGCCTCTCCCTGATCAGGTAGCATCTGGTCGACGCTCCGAACCTGATCTTCAAGTCCATCGGCACTGCTTGCGGCTTCTTAGCCTCGAGTCTCAGCTCGCCTATGAAAGTCCCGTGTGCTGAAGATGGTGGAAAGAATGCTTGTTACCAAGCCAGTTAGAGTGTAGAAATGTATTATTCAAATAAAGATATTTTATTTGATTGATTCATCCCCATTATACATCATTAAAATCAAACGAGATAGGTATTTTATGTAAATAAATCTAAAAATTGAGAGTTAGATTCTTCAAAAAAGAATTAGTTTATTTAAACTTAAGTTAGTTTATAAATTAGAATCTAGATGAACTTACTGCTTCCGAGGTCGATGATGAAGGGTCTGTTGAGGAACTTGTGCCAGACGAGAGCTGCATGCACTCTAGAGGAAGAGGCATGATCAATGCAGAAGTCACACAACTGCTTGTTGCGTCCGAAAAAGTAACACTTCTTTTCGTCGATCATCAGTTTCTGTGTTGGTTATGTCGATGATGATGTGTTTGCTGGAACGTTGGAAAAGATTAGTGGTTTCAACTTTTATCAAATAGTTTTTTGTTTTTTTATTTATACTTGAATTTGTGAACCTGAAACATTTTTTCATCTTTCAAGACATCTAAATGCAGGCCTGCAGGAGGCTTTCCTGCCCTGAAAAAAGTTGGGTTTAATTATCTTAGATGCATTTGAAAAATATCTTGAAAATTATCAAGTCGATCCTAAATAATATACAAGATATTGCATTGAAATCACAACCAATTTGGGATCTCAAAATTATTGACTAGGGAGGCAGCCATTTATAATAGAAGTGATGGGCGGTTAAGATAAGAAAAACCATTATTAAATCATTAAATGAAACTGGTTTTATTTAACTTTTATTATACATAATTTGCCTAATTGGTTTTAAATATTAAATGAAATAACAATATAATTTTAATGAATCTATGATGACGTCTCTTCTTTTTAGAAAATATCTAAAAACACAAAAAAATATGAAAAACTAAAAAAACGAAAAAAGGGCAAATAAAAAAAATTAGCAAAATGGATATGAACTGTTGTCCAAATCATGGAAAACCCGTATGCTCAATTTGTAGTATCAATTCTTTTAATATGCCTCTTAACTGAAATTTCAAAAACGAATGAAAAAAAAAGAAATATAACTAGCTAAAATGAACTTTTCAAAATTCTATTATAAAATTCTATAACACATTTCACAGAAAAACCCTGTAAATCAATGTCCGAAATGCGACAGAACCAGATTTCCTACTCCACAAAACAACCCTTGTCAGAAAGTCACGCTAGACTGTGAAGCTTTCATGAAAACTCCATATGCGCAAGACAAGAAGCCTGGATGCACTGGTCATCTGTGAGTGGTTTGGCTTGAGATGATGGGTGATTGGTTGACTGGAATGGTGATGGCGTAGAAGTGGTGTTCATTTAGTAATAAAGGAGTAAGCGAATATGTTTTAATAAGAAACTTGTTGATACTATTATGTTTAAATTCAATTTCAACTGTTAAGTTTATTGATTCATACATTTATATTTTCTTTAGTTTACCAAATAGAGTTTCATTACAAGAGTGCTTTAAATACTAAAATTATCTTCACCGGGTCGACAAATCGTGTTTTGTAAAATCGTGTTGCGCAAATTATAAGTATTAGTTTTTGTGTTGAATATTTTGCCTAGGTAGTTTTTATGTGAAAAATCACCAAATGATGAGTTAGGCAAAAAAACAATTAAAAACTTTAGCATTAGAAATGAAACCATCAAAAACGCTCTCTTATTAAATCTTTCAATGAGCAATTTCTCAAAACGACTTGAATCTTTTTGAATGTTCAATTTAATAAATGTTCTCATGCTGACAGGGACTACCTGGACAAGAAAAAGCTTTGTTGCCAACACCAATGCAGCCACCGAGAAGAAAGACTGACGGGCTACAAGACTTTGCCATAGTGAGTGGTGTGGTCGTTTTGAGCTTAGAAACAAAAAAATTATTCACATATATGTACTCAACTCTTTTTTGTATACTTAATAGGTCATGAAATGATTTTATTTTAAAAACATTAACTGTTGTGAAACAACTAAATTACAGTTTGACTTGACTAAACTATAGAACATTCTGTAATTCTGAGCCCACCCACCTACCCAACAGTGCTTTGCCCATTCCAAATTACATGGGTCACAGACCACTCTTTCCACACCCACTGCCCCCTAACCCTGAAGAATTCATGGGGTGCCACTACAACCCTGGGGATCCCGAATGATTGAAAATAGAGAAGGAATAATTTGTTTTAAAGAACAATCAAAAGAAAAAAGTGGGTAGAAGATTTTTGTGGTAAAATAAAAAAATATTTGAGTTCAATAGATGAGGGGTGAATGTTTGAGCGTAAACGAGAGGATGATGGGCGGGTCATTTTAGAATAATGTGAGCGAATTTTTGTGATTAGATAACAAATTGTGATACAATTTACCATAAAAAAGATGGATGAGTGAAGATTTGATAAATAAATGTAGAAATATTTTTTGATTAAATGCATAAATAGCTTGAAATAGTTAACTAAAGAACTTATAAAACATTTATAAATGACTGAAATTTCAAACAAATATGTTTTTCCCAAAATACATAAGTTTTCTACAGCTTAGTGCACCTTGGCACTATTTCGAGAGAGAATAAATGAGTTATTGAAAGCATGCTCTAACTAATAAAAGGTATGCGCTCAGATTTTATTCACCAGATTCTTTGCTTTGTTGAATTTTTCGCTATTTTCTCAAAATATGAAGAATAATAGTTTGAAATATCAGAACTAATGGCAGTTAGCCTCTTTCTTCTACATAAAATTCCATTTATACCATCTGAATGTATTAATTATCGAGAATTTCCTCGAGGCTGTTTAATAGATAAGCCCCAAAACTTCTACAAGCGAAAAAGGAAAAGGGAGCTGGAAAGTGGTTAGAAATAAGATGCACACAATAACAAGCAAGTTAATTACCGTAGTGGAGACTGGCTGAGGTGGTTGGTTGGGAGATAGAAGCGGCTGTATCGAGTGGTGGGAGTTCGGAGTGTTATCTAGTCAAGTGGAGGTTGATTGGAATTGGTGCTTGCTTGTAAGTATGAACGCTTGTAGTGGTAGACCCTTTGAAGGCATGTTTTCAAGATCATAAGATTTACTTTTTTATTCAATTGCTTTAGTTTATAGCTAACTAGATTTTATTTTATTATATATTTATTTATTTTATAAAAAACTTTGATATAGAAACGAAAATGATATAAAATTATGTTTAAAGTTTATATATATTTATTTTTACATGTATTTTTTAAGATTGGGTTTTCGCTAGTGAAAAAACAGTTTTGAAAGAATACTTTTTTATGAATCTGCTACAGCTAGTTTTCATAAACACACTAAAAAGTTGTTGCACTTTAGTGATTCTGTCAGTTATTTTTGTTACTATCAGCACGAGAGTCGTTTTTGAGTGAATGTGGCTAGAAAGGAAAAGAGAAAAAAAACTCAGAAGTATAAAAATGTTCTAGTGATTTTTTCATTAATTATAATTTATCTCTTTCATCGATCTTAACAAGTTCTTTGCGTTTTTTTCTTTTGCCAAATTTCTCATGCGACTGCATCTGCCTAAAAATGCAACGTTTTGCAAAAACGAAATAATTTTTGTCTTTTAATTTTACTTCAATTACTGTTCTGAAGCTTTTGACTTGAAAAACTTTATGTTTTCCACTAAAACGTTTAGCACCCTAAGCAAAATGTAAAAAATAATACAAAGATATTTTTTACAGACAACATTTGTAAAGCCTGAATATATTAGTGAGTAAAATGCCCTAAGCAGGTTTTTGCCTTTAATGGAAATAATTCCTTCATAACACTCTTCCACGTTTAAAACGCCCATACTCGCAGATCATACGGTTTTTATTTTTCGTATAAATGCCTAAAAACTCTTTCACATACAATACTTGCATTTATTTTTTGCAATACCACTTGTGAATGTTTTCCTATGCAAAAATATTTTTATTCATACTTGAGTTGGTAGGTTTTCATATATGTAATCACAATCATACCTCTCTTGTTATAATTGTATGGAAACCCATTGGAATGGATGTGTGAAGGCGCTGATGAAGAGCTTCGAGAGATAGAACAGCGTTACTGTTGCTGAGTGGAGCAAGAAGTGTTTGGAGGAGAGATGTGGTATTGGAGAGAGATGGAGGGAAAGAGAGAAACCAAGGGAGAGATACATATAGAAGGTTTTGTGGAGATGGTAGTTAGTCGAAGGATTTAGTGGTTGAAGCAACATCTGGATCATCTTCGGTAGCTAACTCTTCGAACTTTCTAATCATGGTAATTTTCATTGTTCGACTTTTGTTTTTTATTTTTTTTACATTTTCGGTTGCATTGTTGAACAATTGTTTGTTTCAATGAAGCATAGATTAGTGTGTAGACCCTGTTAAAGGTGTTTACTAGCTTTAGTGAAGAGATTCTTTGTAAGATAAGATTGGTTAGAAAGGGGATAACACGAAACCTAATGGAATGAATAATCAACAATGTTGTTGAATAAGCTCAATCAATTAATCAATCAATCAACCACTTAATCGATCAATTAATCAATCAATTAATCGATCATCATTCAAACTAAAAATTCAAATATATATGTAATTTAAAAACTATGCATAACTACGTGAGACGCTAACACACTAAACACACACATTCAACTACTTTATCAAAACACACACACTAGGGCAAGGAAAAGGACGAGAAGAAGGAGAAGAAGGAGAAGAAGGAGAAGAAGGAGAAGAAAGAAGATGACGCTCCCGCTGCCGAGGAGGAAGCCGCTGCCCCAGCTGAGACCAAGGCTCCCGAGCCCAAGAAGAAGATCGGAAACGTCTTTGCTCTTTTCAACCAGGCCCAGATCACTGAGTTCAAGGAGGTAAGCAAGTGTATTTGATTGGGAATCGTCATTTTATGCATTCATCTACCTTTATAGTTTTTTTGAGTATCTGTTAAACTGTTTATTAATATATATGTTTATCTACCAATTTATTCATGTAATATGTATCTTTTCAACAAAGCAAAAGAAACATCTATGCGCAGTAGTTTGCCATTATATTTTTCTAAGGCTGGTAATTTATTACCTTATTAAGCCGTCAAAGATCTGCTGTTTTCGTCTGCAAAATATTGTAAAGAAGCGTATATGAGTTTCTGGTGCTTAGAAATTGTATTTGGTCTGAGATTTTGGTCGGAACTATTTATGGCTATTGTTTATACCTCAGCAAGTGATGCTGATAAGCTGCAGTAGGCTCCGAGAGTTACAGCATATATGCTGTTGAACTATGTTCACAACAGAAGAGCATAATTATTATCATTTTGTATTCAAAAACATTAATAATTTATATTTACTTTTAACTAAGTTTTTAATATATAAATATATTTGTATAAAATTTTAACGATTCTTTTAACTGAAAACTTCTCAGGCGTTTGCGTTGATCGACCAAGACAGAGACGGAATCATCGGTGCTGAGGATCTCAGCAACATTTACACGCAGATTGGTGGGTTTTAAATGCTATTTGTGTTTCACTTATTTTTGAGTTTTAGGTAATTAAAAGGAATAATATTTTAATATACAAAAATATTATTCGGTTTAATTACATTCAGTAGATGTCCATATTAGAAAGAATTTTACGCGTTTTTCATGTTTTTACGATTTTAAAGTTATATTTGAGTTAAATTATTGGGTTTTGATTATTATTATGATTTTTTTCATGCTGATTATCAGCATATGATTCTGTATAATACTAAAGAAATAATTCATATTTTGTTAATCAACAGTAAAAAGTTAAAAATTAAAGTATAAAAATATTGTACGTTTAAAATATTCCTTCTTGACTATCATTCAGGTCGTGATCCTGACCCGAAGGTGATCCAAGAGTTGCTCGCTGAGTGCCCCGAAAAACTCAACTTCACTCACTTCCTCAATCTTTTCGGAGAAAAGCTGCACGGTAAGTTTTTGAGGAACATGCATGTTTTTGTGTGTCAAAGGTGGATAGTAAACGTATCTATTATTTATTATCTATTTAGCATTGTAAAAATAAATAAAACTCGACAGAATATCTAGAGCTTATCTACTTGACCCATTATACATTTTAACTTTTAACTTTTACAATAAAAATACAAGCACACTGTCACCCCAACCACTGCCAGGTACCGACTCTGAGTCAGCTTTGAGAGACGCCTTCGTGATGTTTGACGAGGACAAGAAAGGCAAACTGCACGAAGAATAGTAAGTAAAATGCTCCCGCATGATGTATCTATCTATAAATAATGCGATGATATTGAAGAATGTGATTAAGCAAATGTCACTCCAGAGAGAGCTCAGAGCATATTTGAGGCTATATAAATGTTTATGCGTGATAACTTGAAAGAGGGATGTGGTGGAAAGGACGGGAAACAGGCGAGGAGAACAAATAGTGATTATAGGAAAGGGTAGAGTAGAAAACTAAAAATCATTGCTTGCGCCAAGAATTAAATATATTTGTAAAAATGTTAAAATATATTTTAGATTAATAATACATAAGGGGAACGCAAGTTCCATTAGATTCATTCTGTGACCACTGTTCATGATTTATGGAATCCTTCATTTCAGATACTAGAGAGTTTTTATGTTTCAACAAAACATCAAGTTACTTTATAAACAGTGTATTTTAACTGATTATCCAGCAAATATTCATCATAAACCTACTTCAAAAACACTCGCAATTCCACAGCGTTAAAGACCTCTTGATGAACGTTGGTGACCAATTCTCGAAAGATGAGGTGAACATCAATGATACTCTTCATACCATAAAACCGTTAAACTTTTGCGGAAGACAACGTACCCTTAAACTTTTGAGAAATAAAATCTACACAAAAAAATAGAAACACCCATGTTTTCAAAGACACAACGCCCAATCTCAGGTGAAGCAGGTGTGGAAAGAGGCACCCATCGAAGGCGGGGACCTGGACTATTTGAAATTCGTTCAAATCATCAAGAGAGGAAAGGATGACGAATAGATCATTATCATCAACGCCATCTCATCTCCATCCTCTTGCTCATCTTCATCGTTCTTCTATCACTCGTCTCTTCCGCTCAACTCTGTTTACTCTTTGCATTGAGATAACTAACGTTTGATTGATATTACGGAAATAAATTAACTTCGAAATTTAAAGTTTTATTTTTGCCTTTCGCTTTGATTATTTGAAATTCATTAAGGATTTATCCTATAAAGTTAGTTGCGTGACATAAAAGAACTCAGTTGTCTGTTGAGTTTTCAAATCAGTCTGAAAACCTATATAAAGATTTTGAAATTAAAAAAGATTATAAAAAAATAAAACTTAATTAAGATCATTAAATGCAGTAAAAGAGTGGAGATTCCTTTAAATAGCAAATTTTAAGATAATAAAAAAGAATTGTGGCGGTTAAATCCCTTTTCTAAATATACATTTTATTAATGGAAAAAAGATAATAAAAATGTTAAAAAGTAAAATAAAAGCTGTTTTATAAAAAAAGGTGTTTAGTATTCGGTATTTTGAATGTCAAGACGTCGACAATAAGAAAAATAAATGACATTAAAAAAAATGAAGGTTTATGAAAGGGTTTTGGAATCAAATATTTATTTTTCCAAATATTTTGCACCATTAATTTTTTTTAAATCATGTGAAAAAAAGACATTAACAACCTTTTCCATCTTCATCACAATTACTTTCATTTCACGAGCCGTCAACGTCTTCAGTTCTGAAATTCTTCTTTTCACCATCGCCATCTTGATCACTACTATCATCACTACCTTTTCATCAAAATCATCACTATCACCACCACCGACATCATCATCATCATCATCACTTCACACCAACAATCTCATCAGATACCTAATTACTTGAGTCACAGAAGCAATTTCCATCTCCAAATTATTTCCAATATCATCTCGTTGCCATCGCAGAAGCTTCAGTCGTTTTAATGGAAGTTCCAATAAATTTCCTAATTCTTTCTCACAAATATTTCAAGATAAAGTCGAAACCACGTTTCAACGCAATCTCTTCACTACATCATCTGTTTTGATGCATCAGTCATGTGTTCTCGCGTTTTAGTTTTTCTAAAAAAATTGTTTTTGTTTTTATGTTTTTTATAAATGATTAAACAAAAAAAAAAAAAATATTTTTAAATTATAACTACTAGTCGTTCTAGCATTATTTTCTTTCTAAACTTTTGTGGTTAATATCTTCGTCATTGCAGTTGTGCTAGGAAGTTTTTATTGGCAAAAGAGGCTCGCAAAATGTTTATTCCTTTAGTCACGTTTTCCTGCTCGCCTGCCGACCTTTCGAGCATACGTCTTTTCTGCGCGTGTGTGTCTGATCCCGAAAGGTTGTGTCTTGGATGATATAATTGATAATCTAGGCTTATTAACCTCCCGAGTTGATTATGAGCGTGCTAAATCAAGGATACAGCATAGTTGTAAAGTAAAAATTCATTTGGACTCATCGTGGGAGTCAGTAAAGCGAGTATATTTTTGAATAAATCAAACATGAAGGACTACCTTTTCGGATTATTAGACGATAAAACTTTGTTAAGTGTGTATTTCACAGCCTATTTTAAAATTAAACAACTCCTGCTGAGAATACGCGAAGTTTTAAAGTTTTCAGTTTTAAAAGCGCTCCAGGCTTGACGTACTTGAAACATTAGATTATAAAAAAATAATGTGTTGATGGATGGGCTCGAGTAGGGAAGAGACCAGATGAGCCATGGATGGATTAAAGCACTCTGATAATGCCGCTCTCTATGGAGTACGATGAGGAGAAAACAAAATAAAGACCATATAAAAATAAATAAATAAAACTAAATAGAAAAAAAAGAAATCAGAAACAAGATAAAAGCGTACATTCAAGCATTATATTAATAAAAGACTCGAAAATAAAGAAATGCAGTTGAAAGAATAGTGTCAGATGTGTGACGGTGGGCGGTGGCATGCCTTTATCTCAGTATCCAAGCGGCATGAAAGGAGTCGTCAATGCTTTGTTCCCCGCTGCCTTCTCTATTAAAACTCGAGTTATTCGTTGCGCCAGTATATAAATCTAAATATAGCCTATATGCGCCCATTCAAAGAAGTTTTAGGCAATTAAATTATGAAGAGTAATTGAAATTGGGTTTTCAATACTTTTTTTAATTTCAAAAAAAAAGATTGAACATGAAATAATAATATATTTGCACACTTTTAAATAATAATTTATATTATGTTTGAAAATAGAGATATTTTAAAACTAATTTCAAAAAATTTTAAAGAGAAAAATATTGAAGTTCTTTGCTCATTAGTCTTTCTGTTTTTTACATTGCTCTTTTAAATCATTGTTAAAATATATTAAAAATAATAATATACTTTTAAATTTAATTAACTTGATATTGACGTTCCATTTTTTATAGTTTTTTATTTTTGCCTAATTACTTAAAGCAATAAATATTGTGCAAAATTTTTTCGATACGTTTGTTTCTTTTTTGAATAAAATAAAATGTAATAGCTTTTGAAAGACTTCTATAAAGCCCATGATAAAAAGCGAAAATTAAGTAGAAAAGGATTAATTCGGGTAAATTAGTTCTAATTGGAAAACATTTGTGCAATTTTGCTTTTGATCCAACGAAATTGTTAAAATTTAATGATAAAGTTTTTTCTTAATAGTTTGTTGCCTATGATTATATTCACCATTTTAATTTACCACCATAATTAACATCTTAGATATTAAAATTTTAAAATTGATGTTAGAACTAAGTGGCAAAAAAATATTATTAAAAAATGATGGTGTCTAAACAATATATGTGTCCAAACAAATTGGATTTTTACGATAACCTATATTATTTTTATTCCAAATAACACTGAAAATATTTCAGAAAAGAAAAACAATATACGTATTCAGAATGGATTGGTTGAATTTACACGAAGCGTGAATGCGAATATGATAACGTGTAATGCATGCAAAGGCTGATCTAAGTGGAGCATTAGTGGGCAAGGTGATGTAAATGGAAAGGACACCTGGATAATGAGGACTCTGATAAATGATGGATGAACGATGGGGCATTTGCAGCCCCTTATGGCTGTTTGATTGCACAAATGAGAGATATAGGACAATTAAATAAAAATATATAAATTAAATAAAAGTATGAAAATAATTGAAAATAAATAAAATAAATAAAAGTATAAGAACAAAAATAAAAGTATAAGAACAAAAATAAAAGTATAAGAAATAAATAAGTATAATAAATGAATAAAAGTATAAAAATAAATAAAAGTATAGAAAGAAATAAAAATACAGCAAATAAATAAAAGTGTTAAAAAATTAAAACTTGAGAATAAAGGTAAATAAATTATGAGATGTAAAGAGAGTCGGCAGACGATGAATCAGTGGTAGTTTTCTGGATGAATAACGCCGGGATCAATTCCCACTTTTCTCCTGTACTTTTTCTTAAAACGTCAATTTAAACATTTTTGTCTGTATTCAGCATGGACGACTGAAGGCATCTAACTCTTATATTGCATTTAAAAGACGAACTAGTGGTGTGTTGTTGCAGTCGGTTTCAAGATGAGGGTAAAAAAGAATAGTATAACTTTTTTGTTGATGTTTTTAGTAACTTGGAAGCACTTTTTCTGGGTCGATTAAACCCATAATTAGATAAATTAAAAATAATGTTACACAAAATAAAAAAAAACTAGAATTTTTTTAGTTGAAAAGAAATAAAATGCACCTCTTGCACACTGGTGCGTTCTTGCGTGAAACATCAGAAAAGTTTCGTGAGATGGATAGAGTCCTTAAAAATATAACGAGTGCTCGAAGTTCATTCTTACAGATTGATTTTCTGGCAATCAGGTTGTACTCTTTCAAGGTGCTTTTCCCATTTCCACCTTCCAATTCAATAAATTCTATCAATGCCAAGAGTTTTTATCCTCATTAGCCTGGGTCTAATAGGTTTTTACTGGAATCTGAAAAGACATGTAAAATGAAAAAACTTTTGAGAATTTAATAATAGGGTAACGCACACATGGAAAAGTTTGGTCATTTGAAATGAGGGAAGCGTTTAGATCTCCTTAGAAGAAATTAATTTAGTGCCTTAATCAACTTTTAATTGTTTTTTTTATGTCGAATGTGCTATAAAAATCTAATTTTGTATTTTAAAAATTGTTATTAAATCCGAATATAATGTTAATTCTATTAAACAAAAAAATAGTGAAGTCTAGTCTGAGTCCTTTTAATAATAGAAATTAATTATTTAAATAAGGAAAATACATTAGTAGCTTTAGCTTTTAGCTAACAATGTTTTTTAGTATAGTATAGGTATACAAGTTATTTGAGAGAAAGCAAAATTATGTTTTAATTCAATTATTTTTCTATTTTTTATTATCATCTATCAACCATAATCAATCTTTTAAAAGTTTAATTAACAAAAAACACGATTTTATGAGGGTTCTAAATATTTTCAGCGAATATGAAAATGAAACTACAAGAAATAAGCTCTTCTATTTTTTCAAACTTCAAAAAAATTGAGTCAAAAGCAATTTTATAAAAATAGTATGAATTAAAAAGCGATGATCTTGAGAGCAAGATGGATTGCTAGGTCGTGACCAATGTCTTAAAAAGTTTCAAAATAATCTTGACTACGTGTTCAAGATTTACACAGAATTGAATGGAATAACTGTAAAACTTCCAAAAAATGTTAAAACAACTTTTGGAATTTTTCCGTTTCAAGTCACACTTCGGAAAGAAAAAAAGAAGAGAGCCGATAAATTGTCGAAAGCTTGGAAGGGCTATTAAGAAAACAGACAACTTACTAAAAGCATTTGAGCTGCAAAAAGTAATTAGTCATCGTCGTAGTGTGCTTTGACACGAAACAGTTTTCAGGACTGGATTTACATATGGGCTGGAAGGTGGCAAGTTTTGGGAAAAAAACTGAAACAAACTCCGCGTTATGGGAGGCTTCACGCTTTCAAAAACACATTTACAAAATTAAATTTTTAGACATACATTTTTTATATATAAATATATAATGTTTTTGATCAATTTCTATTATTATATTCGATAAAATCCTTTTTAAAAAAGTAAAAAAATATATTACTTTATACATTCCAAAAATTAATAAAACGTATCCTGGTATAGTTTTTTTAACCTTCAGACAATGTGTATGTTGGTGATAATGAACGACTAAAAGAAAAAAAACTTCTATCAGGAGAAACCAAAAGTTCAGTGGCTGAATAAGTTTCAAAACCAACACATACCTGGTCATTTTTGACTGATTAATTGCTTAGTTGAAAAAAGGTAAAAAAAGTATTTCATGTCCTAAGCACCAGCTTTGAAATTGTCATTAGTGATGTCAATATGAACCCTATACCTATAGCGCTCTTGAATTTGAAGAAAGAGCGCTATTGAAATATATTTGATTGATTGATTGATTGAAAAGAATAGCCAGCAGGTCTTAGTAGAGAATATAATGATGATGTGCCAAATGCGGGAGAATTCAGTAAAGAATGCCTTTATCTTTTTGGATCTATCAAGACAATTAATTAACGCCCAATAACAATATCTGGTCTTTGTGAGCTACTTCACGAAAGTTTTTGTTACAAGACTTGTATTCTTACGTCAAAACGGCACTGAAAAGTTTCAAACTATGCCAGCTTGGCGGAAAGATAATTTTATTGGAACAAAAAGATTGACTATGATGTTGCAAAGTAAAAACCTTGTGAAAAATATTGAAAACATTTTTTAAATGATTAATTATATTTTTTTCGATTTATAAATCTCTAACTACTTTTATCTGTCAAAAGTCTTTGCACTGTTTTAAATAAGGATAAGTTCTAACTTGAACAAAGCGAATGAAACTTCAAAAAAGTCAAAATACCTCATAACGCACTCATGGAAAATCAAAGAGATGAAAACGTCATCAGGCCTTCAGATGACGTGCTGTAATTGAATAATAAAAAGTTATCATGTCGTCATCGTTAAGTCTTATGATGTCATAGGAGGCTGATGCATTTGAGGATAGCTTATTTATGGAGAGAATTGGCAGAACTTTCTTCTCGCCGGAACGTGACTTGAAGCTGAATGACGTCCTCGCATACATACTTGCGTACGTCTTTGCGCTCGTCGTCGAATGCAGAGCATGTGGGGAAATATCAATTTTTCGATATAATCCGAATGAATTAAATTCATGCGTCAAAAAATTTATTGATTGATATACGAGATTTTTGACAAAAAAGTTTTGTTTTGTAAATCAGTAAAGACATGCAGCATTGAAAATCAAAATTATACTTTTAGTAGAAAAGAAATTTATTCGACATTGTGCAGTCTCTTAGCAACCAGGAAATATCGTGGGAAAGACTATCATCGATCTAAAAAGTAAATTTTTAAAACTTTTTAAATCTTTCAAGTGCGATTTCGTAAAAAAAATTCTATAAAAAAAAGTAATAAAAGACATTCAACATTCAAAGTGATGACTAATCTAAATTACTCAGCCGTATTAAAACTTAAACCTAACTGAGGACAATCTCAAAGATGTTGTAAACTTTTTTTGAGCGTTTGCATGAGAAAAAGAAAAAAACATTTCCAAAAGTAGCAGTGCATGAGGTTTGGAGTAGAAAATCGTTTGAGGCTTCCATTCAAGGAGTAGAAACTCACAAAACAGAAAAATTCAAAAAAAATAATAACGTCTTAAAATGTTACATTAATGCGGTCTAACTCGACTATTACGCAACGGAATGAAAATGTTTCGAGCCCAAGGTATTTCGCATGCAAGATGTTCAGCTAGACGCCCTTAAAAGTATTAAATAATTCATAATGACTGGAAGAGTCCAAGACATATTGTTTGCTAGAACAAAACCGTTTTGATTTTGAAGAATTGAGTTGAGTTAGACAAACCCCACTATCGAGAGAAAATAATTTAAGCATGTATATAAAACAAGATAAGGATGATGATGATGGATTGCTTCACAGAATAGTCTCTGAGGTTGCGTTCAAGTTAGTGATTGAGTCGAAGGGGTGAGATAGAATAAAAAAGATAAGATTAATCCGACAAAAATATAAGTTTAAAAAATCATTGAAATTGACGAATAGTCAATAAAAAGTTATTTTAACGTTTTGACATTTTAAAAAATGGTAACGTGATAAGAGTGTTTGAATGCTCTTTAAAGAGCTAATGAATAATAAATTATTTCAAATGTTGTTTTTTTAGTGATTTAAACTATTTATTTTTGGAATTTTTATTGATTTAATAGCACTTTTGTTAAAATTAAAATTTCATGCGACCATTAAAAAGCATTGTCGCTCCTATATTTACATTGTGGCACTATCGTTGAAGAGCCAAAAACCTAATTTGAATTACTAGGCGTAAATTATAGTAAAGAAATTTTTGTAAACTAAAATTTTATCTTTTTCCGCATCGAGAGAGTCCTTTTTGAGAAAGAGCTAATGGTGAATGTGTTCAGTGCGACATACGGCAATAAAGGTAGACTTTTGCTCTTAATGTCTGCGCTACAAGAAATGCGACAATGCTATTTAATAACGATAATAAAACGGTCGTAGTTGTGGCCCTGTGGCAATAGTAAACATATAAAAGTTATTGTTAATAAAGACTCCGAGACTGGGAGAGCTCCAAATACCCTTGGATTTACTCACATCAATGGAAAGAGTTTAAACATAAAAATAAATTAAAGAATTTATCAGTATTTGAAAAAAATAAAGTTTTTATTAAAAGAAGGTACATGCTGTTTCCAAAGAATATTTAATGAATAGAAAGACATTAACTTCGACGGTTTGTGAATCAATTCAGGAATTTTTTCACATAGAGATTGAAAAAAAGAAGAGCGATAAAAGCTAGAAATGACCGATTCAAGGGTAATAATGACAAAACGGCTGCATCAAATAGAATCACTGTGGATTAATGCAGTCATAAGAAGCCTAATCACTCGCATTACAGTCATCACTTTTTCCACATCACAACCTTGTCATCATCATCCCTGATACCTGCATCCGATGTTCGCAACTAATTTTTGTTCAAGAGAAAAACTAATGTTTCCTTATCATTTGCAACGTCGTTGAATCAAAGATCGATACGTTGTTCGGGGTTTCTTATGTTATTTTTCGTAAAAGGTATAATTTAAAACTTTTTTCTACAACATTTGATAGACAGCATGGTGGTTAACGTTCTATATCATTCGAAGTTTTTTTCAGAGTTTTCACAAAAAAAGTATCATTAACTAATGATGTACCCGAAAAAAAATTGTAGCAAAAGTCTTTGATTTATAATAATATTAATTTATTTAAATTTAATTTTTTCCACAGTTTTCATAAATTGAAACAACAGAATAATTTATTCGATAAATTTTTGATCGATACAATTTTTTTTCGATCATTAGTATTGGCGAGCGGGTTGGCTTAGATGGTAAGTCGTTAGACCTGCAACTTAAAGGTCGCCAGTTCAAATCCCTGTACAGCCAACCGTGAGCTATCATATACCTAGTGTATATGATGCGGTGTTTCACGACTTATGTCGTGTGAGTGGCGCCTCAGTTGCGTGCCCGGGCGCTATATAAAACTGACATTTATTATTTATTTATTTTAGATAGATTGATGGAAAGACATATTTGAAGGAGTAAAGTCGAAATAAATGGAGAAAAATATTTTCAAAATGTAAGATTATTGATGGTTTATTGGTTTATCTTTTTTATATATATTTTAATATCGACATTTTTTTGTGAAACCCATATTGAAATGTTGTCTAAAAATACTTTTTCAACATAATCTTAAAATTCAATAATTCCGAAATTGTTTATTTTAAAAGCTCATTGAGGTATTTTAATATATATTTTCTATTATTGTATCTATCACCATTATTTCTTTTTAATTTTAATGAGTTTTTATTATTATTGGTGTTTTATAAATAAAATATTAAAAAATATATACATCAAGTCAGTCATTTGAAATAATACGTCATAAAATCAATTTTTAGTAATCCTTGTCATTCACGTTTGGGTTTTTGATATTTATTTGGTTTTTTAATTATCTAAGTTTATTTTTTTGAATGATAAGTTCTTAGATTAATTTTATTAAAAAAAATTTTAGAATAAAAAAAACCTAGTTTATTTGTAAAAATAATTCATTAAAAATATGAAAGTTTGAAAAAGTTTTGTTGTAAACAATCTATTAAAATATTATTATTTTTCAAAAATACGTAAATAGATTTCTATTTCGTGGCGTTAATGCTTTCAGGACAGATCTTAACCTGAAAGCTACTTTGGAGAAAACTGCAGAATTCTTTTAAATTACGGAGACTCGGTTATTGAGGCAACATTCCAGTTGATATTGAAATTGTCATTTATTTCACAAAAGAGCACTCAGACCCTAATTAGTTTCCTTTACTACGTTCTTTTCTGCATTTTCACTTCTTTAATTTATTGCATACTATATTCTTTTTGTAATATTTAACTTTCAATTATTCTAATCAAATTTCTATAAAAAATTTTATTATATAAAAAAATATTCCAAGATTTTTCCAAAATACTATTTACAACGCTAACTACTTCACACAACATTCACAAACCACCAAAAGTATCTCAAAAATATAACAAATTTTACTCAAGTAAAAAAGAACCAGTGCATCATTTCTTGCACTGAAAACCAGTTGGTCAAGCACTGATGATCAATCGAACGCCTCTTAATGCCACGATAAACCTACTTTATCAGCCTCGTGCGCAAACAAGCATGCTTACGCCCTTTTCACTCCTATGTTCGAAAATAATAAACGAGCCATGTTGCGACTCTAATTTTTGGAAACATGCCCGTTCTAATGTTTTAGACTTTTAAAATGATATTTTTTTTTACAAACTAACGAATAGCTTTTCTTCTATTCTTTTTCTAAAAAAGACACTGCTTTGCTCTAAGTTACTGATATATTTTTTCCCAAATCCCAGCTATATTATTTATTTAAATCTTCAAGTTTTTTCATGTTAATATATTATGTCAACAATTCAAAAACCTATTAAAATTTAACAGTGTTGATACGATGGAAAAATTATATTTTCATAATGAAAGATTTTTTCCAATTTGAACAGTATAACAACAGTTAATTCAAGGATTATTTTTTCTCAAACTCGGTTTCTAAAGACATTTTTCAATCTGACTGATTTTCATTTCGGGCTTACATTTTCCTTTCTTAAAACGTCACCAAATGAATTGTAGCGTGAGGACGGCCGCACAATACTTTAAGTTTTTTTGATAATTCAATGTAAAAAGATATAAAACAGCGAGTGCATGATTATTCTTCCTTGTATGCCATTATCATTTTATCATGCATTTCTATCAAAATATGGCGCCAAAAAAAGAACCAGGTCATTATCAAATAAATTTCACCGCTAACTATTATTGCTGTTTTACGGTTTCTTTATTGCGAAATTATTTTTGCATGGTTCTTACCAGTATAAGAACTAAATCCCCAGATGTTCTTGCCTTGTACCGCCTTGATTAATTCTGCGGCAACTTTCAACACTATCCTCAAAGTCTAACACTTTCTTATGCTTTTACTCTGGTTAATACTACCACTGAAACTATTCAAAAAGTTTATTACGACTATTAAAATTTCTACGACTACTAATTCTTATACTACTAGAGAAAATAATTTCCCAGTGCACTCAGATTTACGTCGTTTTAGAAACCTTAGGTATTTAGATAAATGAAAAAAGCTAAGAATTTTAAACTAAAATTTTTCCCATATTTTTGACATTTAAAAACATTGTTATCTTTTTTTTCTCAATATAATTCAATATTTTGATTTTATAAAGGGCGTCTAACTTTAAGATATAGTCTGTGTATTTCTCAGCGACAACACTTCGCGCTGAAAAATCCATTTCAAAAATCTATGAGCTTTTAAATTTTTAAATACAAACTAATTAAATTCCTATATTTTCTGTTTTACATAGAAGCAAAACATTAAAAAAAATAATGTACAAAATATATAAACCGAAGATTCCGCACAAAAACGGTTTTTTCGGAGGATTGGTTAGGCAATAGTAACAAATAGTGAAAGATTACAGATGAAGAATCCCCATTGAAAGCAGTAATCTATCATTGCTGCTTTGGCTTCTTTGTCTTGGAACCTAAACCTCTACGGTAATATCGTGTTTAAAGCAAACAAGCAGAAGAAAGAAGCTATTATTCAGCGTTTAATTTACTTCTTGAATTTCCTCAACACATCCCCGTCTTATCACATCTGTATGCACATAATATTTCATCATAAGCCTTAACTTTTAAGAATACCTACTTTTTCTTATACATTCATACACCTACAAATAACAAACACACTCCCACACACCGTTCAAGCGATTTATATAGGAGTGTGTGTGTGTGTATGTATAAAAGGAATAGTGTTCAAAGTCAGCAATGTGTTTGCAAATTCTCATTTTTACTTCTATTGTAAATAGCTTAGCGTCACTTTTATTACTTAAAAACCAACTGTTTGCAGAATAATTTAAAAATGAATGTTTTTTTAAAGACAGAATAACTGGAGAATATTGTTTTGATAAGCAAGATAGACGATAAAGTTCTTGAAACGACTTGCAGTAAGCCTTATTCCAAATTGTTTGAAAACTAGAAAACACTTTACATTCTAAATACAGTTTTAATGGTAAATAGATGTATAGGATGATATTTTCTACATACTATCGAAACCTATAAATAATAATAAATGTTTTATTTAAAATAAAATTGAGTTAAAACCAAATTAAAATGGCATACAACTCAAGTATTATACTGTAGAGGTTTTAGAGTACTTTTTACACCCAAATAATCCAAACTCGCGAATCTTACGCACTAAACTACTGGTCATTAAAAATGTAAATTTCTTTTGTTTTTTCAAAGAAATTAACTAAGTTAATCTAGAAATAATAATCAATAGAATTTGATGTGAATTTCCAAAACTGTGAAATAAAAAAGATAAATTTAACAACAATGAAATTTTTTTTTAAACAGCAATAACATAAAACTACGATAAGAGAACCAGAAGCCATTCTGCTAAAACAACATGAAACCCTCACGCCACATCAGAATCCAATTACATTAATACCTCTCATGCCAATGATGCGTGCCCTCCCGAAAAAGTCCCACGACTCTCAATTCTAATTTATCTGAAAGTTCAATCCACAACAGAATAAACAACGTTTTTACAGTGATATAAAATAACATTGGGAAACACACTTTGAATAAAACATCCTATAACAACCTTCATAATTCCTCGATAAATAAAAACAACTCAAAATGCTGCCGACAATGATCTCTAGCAATAAGGCAAGCGAGGACAACAACTCCTTTCTCAGCAACTACAAGTTAGGCAAGCAGACGGGATCGTGTGGCGTCGGGCAGGTATGGAAGGTCTACGAGGCGAGCAGGATTACCGACGGGAAAGTGGGCAGCTTTTTTTTATGTTACTTAAGAAGCCTGCCGTGGCGTTCTAATGAATTTATCGAAGTTCGCCTTTTTCAATATAGCGTCAACACCAACCAGCGTAAATGTTAAATTTTAGGTTTTTAAGAGCTTAAAATTCAATTTAGTGAATAATTTCAAAAAGTGTAGTATTTTGGGTTCAAGTACTCTTAAGAGCATTTATACACGTCATACCAGTTAAAAGTTTAATGTCCAAGATTTTTAGCAAATTGAGTTTTATTTGTCAGAAGGAGGCATTTCCACTTTTTTAAAAGTAGCAGTAACTCCATTGAGTATGTCAAAAGCTTTCAACTTTTGAAAAAATATTTTAAAACAATTTTCTTTAAATTAAAAGATTAAAACTTTTTTTAAACTATGAAGCTTTTCGTCATACGCATTTTTCGAGCATTTATTTAAAATATTTCAACAACTAAAGAAATTTTTCAATCAGAAAACGTGGTTAAATCGTGTGTAACATTTTTCACAGTGTCATAGTCAGATATTTTGTGTGTTAATCATTCTATTGAATCGAAGGTTTAATCACTCGCTTGAAAATTCATAGCAGGAATTCATAAAAAAGAATTTATTTCTAAAATGCTATTCTTTAAAAAGAGTTAAAGTATGACACTCGAAAAATGTATGAACACATTTTTAAGAATGAAAAATGATCATAGATTGAAGTATTTAATTAACTCAATTTTTCTTCAAAATCTATTTCTTAATTGAATATTTTTGTTACTTTTTAAATCAAGAAGCAGCTGTTTAAGGTACTTAGGCATAATTCTGTTTCACTTTATGTCGTGTTATTTATAACTTCAACCACTTTTTAAAAGTTGTTTGGAAATTTTTATTATTTTTAATAGTTATTTGAAAACTAAATTAATATAAGTTTCAATTAAATTGATTTTCGAAAGTATTTCTGAAAAAGTTGGAAAAGCATATTAGTCTTTTATTTTATGCCAGATTTAAGTTGATTTGTTTTCAAAAGATTTTTATTAAGTATAATCAATCATCAAAATAAAAAAACTTGTTTAGATTAAATCAAGTGTCTAGAAACAATTTTATTAAATATGTGAAAATATATAAATGTGAAACGATAATAAAAACATTAAAATAATTAGTTAAGGCTTTCATTTTTATATATTTTAATTAAATTTTGATCACATAATTAAAAATAAAATAGTTAAATGAGCGAAAATTTCTTTAAATGTTTATTGCGTTCATCTGTAGCTTTCAAAAATTTCGAAAAACTGTAATAGTATATTTAATGAATTTAGTATGTAAATTAAGTTCTTTTTGGCAGCCTCAAACACTTGCAAAGTCTTTTATGGCTTTCTATGTCTTTTAAAAATTTTATTTCTTTTAATTGGAATTTTATTGATGTTTTATAGAAATAATATTTTTTTAACTTTTTTATTTGAACATAAATAGACACAATTGTTTAAAAAAAGAACTTAATCTATTTTTTATTGATAAAAATAGGTTTTTATTCCAAAATTATGCTTTGTGCAGAATGAGAGAGAAGACTGAATTATCAGTTCAACTTCGAATTTTATTTTTCCAAATATTCTGAATACTTTACTTTTTACATTATTTATACAAATAGTCACACTAAAAAAAATAGTAAGAAAAAAAATCATGAATTTCATATACGAAGAAATCCACACATCACGCAAGCTCAAAAAAAACGTTTCGCCATGCATAAATTATAGATTGCGTCTAATGTATCCTAACATATATGCTCTTTTCAGGATTGCTCGGTTTTTCTTTTCGAGAAGAAGACAGTTGATAAGCTGCACAAGCCGAAGCGAAAGGAAATTGTGGCGAGCATTTTGAAACGTGACGTCATAACTATGTCACGCATCAAGTATCCCAAGATACTAAAGACTCTAGACTTTCTGCAAGAAAATAAGTACGTGTTTGAATGTATTTCGCATTTTATGAATTTATTCGGAGTTAATCTAAATAATTCTTTTCATACATTTATTCTAACCCGTTCAAGTTTTATTCATCTTTTAAAGCGCGTACCAAAGCGGGATTCCTGAATTAAACTTATATTGTTTCAAAATGTTGCTGGATATGTTTTAAATACCATGTTTTTTAAAACTTTTTTTTAAATTTTCAGTTTCGAACATTTCAATATGTGTATCAAAAAGTGTAAAACACAGCACTAGTATTTATTCAGTGAGTATTAGAAAAATGAACGGCTAATTTTCATGACACATAAAGCATTTGAGCAGTCAACCACGCCATCCTTTTGCCATTTGTCAGAGCTCCATTTGTGTCTTGATATATTTCCCTAGTAGGGTATTAATATTTTAAAATATTTCACCTTTAAATACTTTACGATAAATTTCTTGCCACCTTTAATAAGATCTATCCATCATTACTCAAAACCGAATCACATATGAGTTTATTCTCATACCTAATTTTTCTATAAATTTTGTCAAAATATTTATTTACAATTCTTAGGTTTTTTCGTTTCAATTTTTTGAACTTCAAACACTCACTCACTCACTCACTCACTCACTCACTCACTCACTCACTCACTCACTCACTCACTCACTCACTCACTCACTCACTCACTCACTCACTCACTCACTCACTCACTCACTCACTCACTCACTCACTCACTCACTCACTCACTCACTCACTCACTCACTCACTCACTCACTCACTCACTCACTCACTCACTCACTCACTCACTCACTCACTCACTCACTCACTCACTCACTCACTCACTCACTCACTCACTCACTCACTCACTCACTCACTCACTCACTCACTCACTCACTCACTCACTCACTCACTCACTCACTCACTCACTCACTCACTCACTCACTCACTCACTCACTCACTCACTCACTCACTCACTCACTCACTCACTCACTCACTCACTCACTCACTCACTCACTCACTCACTCACTCACTCACTCACTCACTCACTCACTCACTCACTCACTCACTCACTCACTCACTCACTCACTCACTCACTCACTCACTCACTCACTCACTCACTCACTCACTCACTCACTCACTCACTCACTCACTTATTCCTTTTATAGCTTCACAAAGGGTTGTCGAATGCCATTTGGTTCATAGAAGCTAATCTTTCGCTTTTGATTGCTATACAATCTCACAAGTGAAGTTGGGTTCAAAGTTTCATACTCGAATAACGATAACTTACAAAGAAACGCATTGACGCAAAATCATGATCTGAATTTATTTATTTAAATGAGCAAAAACTATTTTTTGAAAAACGGTTTTGAGTGTCGTGCAGTATTTACTCTTTAGGTCGAGTAATTGTAGCTTGCTGAAAAAAATTGTGAAATCTCATTTTTCTGATATATTTAAGAAAGGTATTATATCACAACGCGGAAGCAGCTGAAAGAGCTTGCCCAAGTCCATCACGCGTGGTTAGGCTAGGTTGGTGGCCAATATCCCAGACGGACCAACAAACAGTAGTAAAAGAAGTAGAGTATTATTTAACCGATTAAACTATTTAGAATTCAATTTGAAAAACTTTTGAATCGGCAAAAAAAATTGGAAAGATACAGTTTAGAATTCAATTGGAAAAAAATCATAAAAAACTTCACATTAAAAAATGTATATCTTTGAATTATATTTATAATAATTTATCAAATTTCTATGAAATACTTTTGCATTTGTCATCAGTTTTTAGAAAATATTTTGAGGAATGTCACGAACTTTCTAATGCCTTCACTCAATACATGGAATAAAACTGGCACTTGACTCGATCCAAGAAAAACTTTTCTTGACATCTTTTTGAACTTCTACTCATTCATTCAATATTAATATTTTTAAAATTGGATTTAATAAATTAATTCACAGATTCCTAGTTTACAAAAAGATGGAAATAAGTTAAACTAAAACATTAAATAAAAAAATTCAACTTGATTACACTAATGGATTCGTGGAATGTCATTTCAAAACCTTAATTAGCTGTAGTTTTCAAGAAGTTTTGCTCAAACAAAAAAAAGTAATTAGACAATATCTGAATTATTTTTTAGGACGTTTTATCTTGTCTAAATTTTCATTTTTTCATAATTTAAAGTTGTTAAAGTTTTTTAAAATGTAAAATTTGAAACGATTTGTTTATTTTCTAAATTTAATTATTTTTTCATTTTAGCTTCGAAAAGTCATTAAAATAACTTGCTATAAAACTTCTTTTTTGAAAATTTAGAAACACTAGACAAAACTATTTTTCGAAAATTTAATTCATTGACAAAGTTTTTTTGTCTGACTTCAAATTCCCAAGCTAATAACTTAGAAAATAATGAACTTCTCAGTCTTAATCATTCGATACAACTCATTGAGAAACTTCAAATTGAGTGTAAGTCGTGCAAGTGTATATCAAAATGCACGAACCATCAATGATGCTTACCATCATATCGCTCAATCGAGTGTGAAATTTTATGGAAAACATAAAAAATTTAGTTGTCAGGCTGATTAAACTGAAGAACTGGGTACTCATGAAGTATTTTTCTATGAAACCCGTGCTTTTATATATTTTTTCAACATTTCAATTTTTAGGTTTATAGGATTTGAAAAAAAATAAATTATCGGATAAATAAATGTTTTACCAAATTACTTTTTTCAGAGAAAAAAATATATGATTTTTGATTTTATTAGCCGTTGGCACGAATTTTAAAATTTATTTCCTTAAAAAAACAATGCGTTCGTCGTAGTATTTATTTTTAAAAGCATAAATATTTCTGAAAATGTTGAATAGGATTTATCGAGTTAAGTCACAATTGAGGAGTTAAAATGTAACTACACTATTTTACATTAAATTAACAAAACAACGCAATCGATCTTTGAAAGAAAAACGTAATGTTAAAAAGCCGATCGATCTTGAAGTTTCGGACATTCTTTTTCATTATGAAAATACGTTTTTTATCATAATTCAATATTTTATTCTGAACCCTTTTCTATGTTTCAACATTTATATGAATGTTTAATTAAAAGCTACACGTCAATTTCACTAACATCAGTTAGTAATGTAGTACATAGCCCAACTAGAAAAAACAGCTGGATCATCACTGTATGCTTTACAACAGTCGACAAAGCTTCAGAAGAAGATGCTCTTGTGAAGCCCAGTTTGTGCTCACCGTACAAAATATTGTCTCGAGTCTAGACAAAGTGACCACTTGACAAAGTGACCAGATCAAAGCCTTTGATAAAGTGCCTCACAAAGAACTTTCTATCAAACTGGACACTACGGGATCGCAATAATTTGCTGAGGTGGCTAATAATCGTTCTCAGCAACAGAAACCAGCCAGTTCTTGTCGGAGGTTCCACGTTATCGTCTGTCTTCGTCACATCTGGTGTTTTCAAGAATCAGCTTCAGACTCACTTCGTTTCCTATTATCCTAGGAAGGACTCAAAGATCTAGAAGATCCCAGCCCAATATGGGGGAAAAAAGTTTATTGACATTGAATATAAGCTTCTTATTTTTAATGATAGTTTTTATATAAAAAAGCTGAAAATCAATGATAAAATATGAAAGTGTATTTGAAATTTTGCAAATAAATGTAGCTTCTAGTAAATTGTATTGAAAGTGAAAATACCTAACTTTTTAAGTATTTTTGTAATGAAAATTGATTTTAGTAAACAAAAACTTCATTTGTATAAGTTTTTAAAATCCTTATTTACGACCTTCTCTATATTCCTCTCTTTTTTTTCACCATCGCCTCTTGGAGATTTTGCAAGCTTTTGCCGAAACATTCTCCGTCTATTCTTAAGAATTAAGAATTTAGAAAAAAAATTGGAAAGAAATTTGCTCGTGTATATTCACTCTATTTATCTCATTTTTATCTTGTTTTTACTTTATTAATTTATTAGTCTCTTGTTTATATTTCAACGACCATTAATTTTTTTCCTCTGGGCTGTTCAGGAGCTTAGCTGCAAAATAGGTGCGTCCATCAGACAGAATGGTTCCGCGAAAACCAGCAATACTCTCATCGAAGTCTGTGCCGTTAGTTCATTAGTTAGTCTCACTTGAGTATCTTCTCCAAAATGTGATCAACGCTCAGTTTCTAAGGTTAAGATGATCAAAGTTTACAAAAAATTTGATTAATTTGTTTTATTTTTGGTGTAATAAATGATTAAATATAAATTTTACGAATGAATTGAAATTTCTGAAAACGCATAGATGGATTTGTTACTATGTACCGAACCTGTCTTCAATTTAAAAGTTATAAATAATGTTTAAAGCCGAAGACTATTGTTAAAATACAAAAATATATATCTTTGTTTACCACATTAAGTGAAATAATAAAAAATATTAATGAATAAATTGAAATTATAATAATAAAACCATTTAAATCTATGATTAATAAAGGATTGAAGTTTGGAATAAAAATTTGAGAGTAAATTTAGAAAGTGGATGGAGGAAAAAGTATAATGAAATCTAATAAAAGTGACAGCCAAGTAGGATTTTGAGCTTTTTACATTTGAAGTAGAGAAAAATTGATTCAGTATGTGTTTGAACTTGAAAACCAAAAAAGAATATTTAAAAAATTAGGAATATAAACTTTTGAAAAAAGATAATTTTGCAAAAAAAAGTATTGCCAATTGTTTCAAATGTATCAATCAATCAATCAAATCAATTTCTATAGCGCTCTTTCCTCAAATTCAAGAGCGCTGGTAAATGAATTTGTTAAACAGATATGTCTTCAGATCCGTACGAAAAGTAAATAATGATATAGAAGTAGATAAATAAGGAGGTGATGAGTTTTAAATATATGGACATCGTTAAAGAAGGGTCATCTAAGTAAGGTAATAATTGTCTAATACGTCAGTTTTCAATAGATAATATACATAAACAGTCATGTGTAGAAGATTCGTTCTGACAGTCTGTCCTTCATCTGCAGAGCTCATTTGCCTTGTGAAGTAAGTAGCCAGTGGGTGCTTGCAAGCTGTGCACTGGTGTTCAAATTGAGGCCCTGGCACTTCTTCATAAACACAGTCATGTATTGAAGATTCGTTCTAACAGTCTGTCCTTCATCTGCAGAGCTCATCTGCATTGTGTAGTAGGAAGCCAGTGGGTTCTTGCAAACTGTGCATTAGTGCTCAATTTGAGGCCTTGGCACTTCTTCCTTTTAAAATAAGTTTTTATTGTAGTCCGTTAGACAGTTATTGGTTGAAGATTTTAATTCCGAGAGCAAGATAAATTTAAAACCAGAAAACAAAAAAAGATATAAATTATGATTACTATAATTATTTGAAATTAAAAAAACTAAATTATTAGATAAGAAGACAAACTATTTAACAAAATCATTACGGTTAAAGCGGCTGCCAAGATGGCAGCTGCTAACCAAAAATGTTTTGCATCTTATGTGTGAATCTTTCATCTCATTTGATCTTTCAAGTTGCATATACTTGTTTCGTAAAGTTTAACTGGAAAACAAGCTTCCAAATAGCGGCTTTTTAATAGCCGAAACGAGGAATTATTATTTTGTTGAAAACTTATTCTAAATCGATTCATTAACATCTAAATTTCAGTTTATCACCGATTTAAACATGTATAGAATCTTTTGGTTAAAATTAATCGTTTTTTTTATAAAAATAAATATAGATTGAATGTATTTTCAAATAATTTTGTTGAAAAAATAGTTATGATAAAGTTCTGAAAGGTTTTTAAATTATTCAAACTACAATTATTTTGTCAGCTTGCTTTTATACAAATCATTAAGCGACAGTATTTTGATAATTTAACACTTTGTATGGATAGAAATGATTGAATGCATGGCATTGTTTTCATTTTCAATGTACAATATGATTTATCTACCTTTGAAGCGAATGACGACCCTGTGAAAAGTAGTTTTTTTATTTTTAAGAGTTAAAAAATATATTTGTTTCATATCTAAAAAAAACTTTAATGAAAAATATTTTATCTTATCTTTTTCTTTTTTGTGACAAAAAAATAGTTCCAAAGTTATTGTAACACTATTCAAAGAATAAATGTGATAAAGTAGCTTTCCAGCGTTTGTGGTAAAAGTAAGAGAGGTCTTAGAAAAAGTAAAATGATCTCAGATTTTTTTATTAGTTCAAATCAAAAAATTTTTTCACGAAAGCCATTTAATAGCTCCCGAAATGTCCAAAAGTTATTTACAAATTGCGAAAATAAAAAACACAATTTTTTAAAATTGCATATTAAAAAGGGTTTGATAAGGACGCAAATGGCAAACAGAAGCAAGCAAGAATGGTGCTTGTCAAAGCAATTAACATTGACATTTCACAGTGGACACACCGATCAGACAGTGAGCGTGAAAAAAGACTATTCTTGTTAGAAAATCTCTTAAGCAGAATCATCAGGATTCCATGTGGATTACAAATACAGAAAAGACATTAATCTTTAGAAATGGCAAAAGTCTTCATAGGCTAACCAAGAAATATGATAAATGTATCTAAAGCCGATCGCTGAATCTAATTTTTTGTAATTCAGAATAAAAATATTCTAACACATACATAAGGGTACCAAAAAATTTTTTTTCTTCGATACTCAAAATGAACTTTGTAATATTTCATTCGAATATATTAATATTTATTGTGGCGCAACACCATGAAGCTTTCGCAATATCTCATGTTTTCTAGAAAATTTTCTTATAATTTTGTCATTTTAAAAATATGATAAAAAAGGATTATTATCTTGAATTCATTTAGAAAGCTATATTTTAATTAACAAGCCTTTAAAACTATTGTATTTTGAAATTTATTTACCAAAGCAGTATAAAGATAGTCTTTTTGAGAATTGGATACCCATGCTAGTATTTTTCTACAGATTGGAGCCCTTTCTAGACTAACAACATAAAACTTGTTGCAGTCCTATGTGACAAGGCTATTTTGTAAATAATTTTTAAGTATATCTAATGCAGTGAAAAGGTTTTCTGTGTGTTTTGACACAAAATAACACAAACTTTTTTCAAGTAGAGCAGGATGAAAGACAATGCCTCAGTTTTGTTTTTGGCTGCAAGCATGGTTTTCATCTTCTCTGCTGACATTTGAGGGTTTCAGATCAATGGACCAGCAGAAATTTATCCTACATTTTAAAATTGTAAATTGAAGCAGATGATTGAAGCTTTACTCACAGTTTCGTTAAATGTCTTGTAGATTTCTAGCTAATGATCATTTCGTTGGACCGATTGACCACACAAGCACGTAACCAGGGTTTGAGGTGAACCTTGAAAATGTTTAAGTAACCGAGCAATGGCACTTCTTGTGCAGTCAGCTGAAATGTAAAATGAAAAAACTAGAATTTAAACAGTAGATAATCTTGGCCTTCCAACGAGCTCTGTGAAACGCCTCAGAAGAACCAATGTGTATACCAGCCTGATTTTTGCTCTGTGAAACAAAATAAAACGACAACAGGAGTTACTTCCTATAGTCATCTCTGGTCCGGAATAAACGACTGTGCTGTTCACAGTAATGTAAGAATTCATGAAATTAGTTTCGTCTTGAAGTTTTCATTCCTAGATTGCACTGGCTTCTGTCTGCTCAGTTTCATTCTTTAGTTTTGGGACGATTATCAATTTAGTTTTTTTTTCCAGACACCTGAACTGCAAGACAATCAACCATATTCTTTGAAATTGAAGTAGGAAACATTTTGAAATTTTAGTCAACTTTCATTGGGCAATTTGGACTAAAAGATTTTCGGATTTCATTACTTGCTTTTTTCTTGTCTTTTTGTCTACTGTCTAATGAAAAGATCATAAAACTACATAATATTGAATGTAGTCTAATTAAAAAAAATAATAAATAACTTGAAATAATTAAAAAGTTGCATTTTCCATTTATTTATATTTATTTTTCGTTTGCCGGAGTTTAATTATTTAAGCACAGCGCATGCGCGACATTGGTTTTCTTGAAGAGACAATTATAATTACGAAAAAAGTAAGCTCGTTGAGATAATGAAATAATTGTGTTTTCCTCTATTTAAACCATTATAAAACAGTAAACCATAAAAATATTTATACAAATTTTTATATTATTTTGATTGACAACCTAAAATATTAATTGTCAAAATCAGCCTCGTTTCAAAAAAATATTTTTGAAGAATAAAAAAAAATTAACGGTTTCTGAAAAATATTTATTGTTTTTTTTGTGAAATACATAAAAGTTTAAATAAACTTTTTAAATGTCTAGCTTTTATTTTTTAATTTCGCTAAGTATGAGTTCTATAAATTAAAGTTTTTACATATATTTTTAAATTGTAAATTATAAAATAACATCTTCGTGAGAGTAAAAAAAAAGTAATTTCAAAAAATTTAAAAACTAAAACATAAACATAAAAAGCATAAATTGATCAAAAATCTTTCTAGAAGCAGCATCTATCTCATTAATGTTTATTAAAATAACATTCACTACATACAATCTTCCACCAAACACGAACTTAATCCATCAAGACAACGACTAGATAAAACTACACCAATCCAAACACCCGATTGATATTTACAGGCATAACTAATCAAAATGAAACAACATTTACAGACGCTCGCGTAATTAAATTACTTCTCTTTTTTCCATTTGCGCCCAACAAAACTGATCACAGAAAGCCTAAGCACATAAACGCCACTCTAATGTAAATACAAGCCAAAACCTTAGAGTGACTGCCATACCATGCTCTGGAATAATTGCGTGGAATAAAGCAAATATTTACGCATTTCATTTGAATTTGTAAGAAACATAAGGAAACTGTTCTTTTTCTCATGTGCGAACAAGTTCTAGTTTCTTGATTTATTCACGCTCAGCAAAAAACGTTGAAAACTATGTTTATGGTTTATTAGTTTCAAAATCTAACTTTTGCGTGAATGCATTTTCGAATAATAAAAACTACAGTTTCGTGAAATGGAAACCCATTCTTTTACATTTGTACAAACATTGTAACACATAAATTGTCCACAACCGTTCGTACAAGAAGCTACTACTATTATTTAAAAAAGAACACACTCTCATCTCTATACTCTATGCAATGCACAAGAAGATAAAACGACGCAGCAGGACACACAACGAGACGAACAGTAAAGCACAGAGACACAGGGGCGAAGCATGAGACATGCGAGAGTCCACACACGCGAACATTATGCGCACACTAAACCACTTTTATGAAATGTGATGATGAAGACAAGAAGGCGACTAATGACATGGGCGGAGATGGATGATGAAAATGATGCTGGTGGTAATGATGATGATGAAGTTGATGACCCTCTTGATGAAACAGGATTATAAAAACATAAGAAGTAATGAATTACAAGGACCTGAATGTAAGTTATAATCTTCTAAAGAGTTTCAATTCATTATTGTTGCAGGTACAATGATATAAAAATAAAATATTCTCCTAATTTTATTTTTACTAAAAACATTTTTTAAACACTATATTTTTAGTTACAATTTTAATAGTGTTTAAATTATAATGTTAACATGAAATCCTTTAAAACATAATTTGGAAACAAACATTTTAAAGTGAGTTTAGTCTACTTCAAATTTTGAAGCACTAAAATTAATTCAAAAAATTTTAAGAATTTGGTCAGCAAACCACTAACTTACCTTTTTTTTTAATCTGAAAAAAATGAGAAGACAGAATTTGTGTTAGAAAGTTTTATATTTATATTTTTACACTATTAAATTACACAAAAAAATCTTATTTAAAAAATGTTTATGTTGTTTAAAGAAAAATAGTTTTCTAATACCTTGAAAGCACGGGCGCGATCTGCTGCAAATCTTGGGGGGGTCCTAACAAGCATGGACGATCTAGGTCCAGAACCTTCTTCCCCACTTAAATTGTAAAAATATTTTTTGTTTTTATACGAATATTTAAGTAAGCAATGAGAAGTTTTATTTTAGACAGCTATAACTATAGCTACAATGTATTAATATGTAAAAATTCTGTTTTATGCCATGTTTGACGATTATGTTCGCATCAAAACAAAAGTTTAAAAGTGTTTTTAGTGAAAAAAGTGGGGGGATCTGGACCCCAGGACCCCCCAGGATCGCCGCCAATGCTTGGAAGGCGCTAAGTTAGAAGTTTATATTCTGAAAATGTGTAGAATCGTCAGCTTCTGGAAAATTATCTTTATAAAGTAGAAAAGGGTATTATACAAGTTATCAAATATTTATTATATAGTTTTTCAAATAAATAAAATGGATTAAAAAGTGTTTTTGAAATAGGTTTGGAAAATTTTTAATTTAAATTAACAGTAAAGTACAGAATGGTAAAGGTTGTCTATCACAGAAACAGCTTTGAAACTATAAACACAAATTAGGTCGTGTAAGTGTAATTTGTATCTAAAATATTTAAATAATAAATTAGAAACAATCTTTCGAGATTTTAAATGATTATTTATGTTTTAAAAATATTCTTGACTTAAAACCAAATTCTTGATTTTAAACCAAAAACGAAGAACGCTTTACTTAAATTTCTACACAGTTCTGTTTAAAAATCTAAAATTGTATAAAAGAGTCAGTACAACTGAATAAATAAAAATAAAATAAAGTTTTCAAATAAATATAAAACTCTTAAAAGAATCATATTACTTTTTCATTTTACAAATCAAGCGACAAAAACATGCATATGATGTCATTGACGCCCTCAGCACTAATTACCCACCTCACGAGGCATCCTCGTTAGACGACCAAATATTTGCTATATAAACAAAAATTACGGAAAGCAATGAACTTACAATGACAATAATTGTTATTCTTCAAGATATGATCACAACTTTTCATTTAATCTTTCAGGAGTGTGTTATTCAATCATCAGTGACTCAATTCGTGGTACATAGCGGTACGTGGTGTAGATGCAAAGCACTCCAGGTCAATGCATCCATCATTATTCTGGCTAAGTCTGTGCATCCATCATCTGTCAGCTTGAGCAAGCTCCATGCGACAGTGGAAATTTCATCTAGTAACATGCTCAGGATGACCATACCCCACGCGACATCTTGCACAAAAATCTCAGATACATGTATATAAAGCAGAAAAACTCAAATAGCTTTTATAACATTTTCAAAATTTCATTTATCATTTTATTGAAAATAGAAAGATCCGTTACAAGCCCTGAAATTAAATTAACACCAGCATACCACAAACACAAATACAAAATGGCTAGCCATTCCACCGCATTACTTAAAAACTTTTATCTTTTCAATAAAACTATAAAAAAAAATCTTTTTTTTTCTATAGTGATCTTTCATCAAATTCAAGAGCGGGTCAATGTAGAAGTTTTAATAAATCAAAATTAATTTTTCACAATATCATAAATGACCATGCAGACTCACAATAACGTATCCATTCTAATAGAGCACTTTTTAATACTTTTCTACATTGACCCTTCTCCTATAACATTCCATCCCTACACACAAACATTCAAACACGGTCCCTATGCTACAAAGACGCACCGCCAACAAATTTATCTCACAAGATATCACCACAACTTTGCATTTAATCTTTCGAGAGTGTGTTGTTCAATCATGAGTGAGTCAATTCATAGTCGACCCAAACCCCTCCTCCTCTATATGCGTCCATGCATCCATCATCTGCCTGCCTGAGCAAGCTCCATGCCACAGTAGTTATTCCGGTGTACGGCGTATCAATCACCACCTCAATGATTATTCTAACAGCATATCGACACCTTTCCAGATTACCTTATTCCCTTTTTTTCGATTTCTTTCAAGAGCGCGCATTCGCATTCATTTATATATTACATTTTTAGTGTTTTTGTAAGTACGATTTGAAAGCTTTGAAAATGTTTTTGGAAGTATTTTTATCTTTTCACGCATCTATTCATACCCGTAAAATTCCCAACTACTTATGAGCATGTAAATTATTTCAAACATAACTAAATGTTTATTAATTTCAAAAATAGTATGTCTATAATTAGGACTTTTTCAAATCTTTTCATACGACATCTTTAGACTTCAGAAAACCGGCTTAATGAACGAGTTTCAAAAATTAACTTCAACTGTTTTTCTTTTAGATATTTCGTAGAAATTTTCAATAGAAAACTATTTCAACTATTAGAGTTAAAACCAAATACAATAGAAAAAATATGTTTACAAAAATATTAAAATTATCTAAAAATCTTCAATAAAGTATGTATCTCGCTAAGTTGCTAAGACGTGTTGTCAACAACCATCATTGATTATCTTTCATGTTTCAAGATTTGCAAATGTCCAGCTAAATAAATTTTGAATGCTCAAATGATTTTTCCTCAAGCTGAGTAGAATTTCTTTTTCTATTTTTATTGTTCTATCTTTAAATTCCCCGACGGTTCTAGCTTGATTTATTTTTGAGTTATTTCAAAAGATTAATTAGCACGGTGTCTTTGTTTTACAATTTACTAAACATCAAAGAATTTTTTATAAGTCAAAAAAATTGATTATGTAAGTTTTTAAAGCTTTAAATAATTCTCAAGAAATAAATATTTTTTCTTCTGCTTCAACTCATATGCGCTTTCACTTATAATAAAACAGGAAAAAAAATAACAAAAGTAAAATAAATTATTATTAAAACTTTATTTTGTGAAAAAAATATCTTTTAACAATTTATATGAACATTGCTGACAATTATACAAAAAACGCCTCTTTTAAAGTTTTTAATAGGAAAATCGTTTAATAAGATTCACACATGGATTAGTGCAAGGAAAGATTTTAAAGGGTAACTAATTTATTCCAAAAACTAAAATTAATCCTTTCAAACTAAATTTCTGTTTTATTTAACACTAGAGGTCATTGCGCTGGCAAGTGATTCAAGTCAGAGATTTCTACTTCTTCAGAGAAAATGCATTTCACGGATTAAAACTCAATATGACAATAATCCTCATCTGCTCAGAATTCATTTATCTGTGGGTTTTCAAATATGCACAATAGAACCAAAGATAAATTGTAAAAAAATATTATATTTCAACAAAAGGTATACCGTTCTTGCTTTTCATCTTTTACATATTTATTTTGATCGATCCTCTTGCAAATACCGTCTCAAGTCAAACTGGACAAACACGCACGCATGCCGTTGCCTTAATGGGCTGCATTGTAAAACAGAAAAAGTGGAGCACTTATGGAAGGGGTGGAGCACTTCAAAGCTGCTTGGGTGGTTACATTAGACATTTTTGAAAACTGTATTACATGCCTGAAAGCACTTAAATTAGCTTTTATATGGTTTCGGCGTAGTGGGGAGTTAAGTTCACATAAAAATTATTGAAATTTATTGTTAATTGGCACACTTTGAATTCCCCCATATATGCTAATTCAATAAAATAGTTTCGAACAGTTGTAACTGTGTATGCCTTAGTTTTGTATATTTTCTTTTTATGTTGCTCGTCTATAATTTTCATAAAAGAAAATTGAATGTATTAAAGAGTTGGACTAATAAAAATTTTCGCTTGAAAAAAAATATTAAAACTTTGAAATTAATTTATAATATATTTTTTATCAATATTTTAAACTAAAAATTCTTGCTTTACAAATTTGCACTTCATGAAAAAATAAAACAATAACTATAAAACCAAATCAAATTAATTTTCCAGCAATTCCTTGGCGTTCGCAACAGAGCCTGTAATTGGGAGCCTAGCCAACCTACTCACGTTGCCACAGCAAAGCCAAAAAGAGGCACAACAAAAACAGCCGAGTGATGACAAAAGCAACAGGCTCCCCTTCAGCAATTCTGTCTCTTTCGATGTTTGTTTTACTTTATTTTTTCGGCTGCGTTTTGACTTGAAATCTCATTAGCCACGTCATTCTTCTACATTAAACATCCCACAATGGCTATCACTTTTAATTCTATTTAAAATAAGTAAAATAGACTGTTGAGTACAAACCCAATTACAATATAAATCAGTAAATAAAAACTATTTTTATTCTTTTACAGAATGAACCTTTATTGGAGGTTGAGATTGTGAGCGGAGTACAACAGGTGAGATTTCTTTTTAAAATAAAGTTTTCTTTTTATATATTTATGTTTCTTTTGTTTGATTAATAAGTTCATTGTCAAAATGATTTTTATACATGCTTGACAAATTAGAACTTGATTAAGTAATGCATCATTTTAAACAGTTTGCTCAGACTTAATTCATCAAATGCACCGTGATAAATGTGACCAACATGTTTTTCTCAACTCATCAATCTCTTCGAAACATATTTTTTAGACGTATTTATAAAATAGGCTTGACCTTTTACAATTTTTCGGTTAACAACTTCATTATAATATAATCTTTATTCAACCTTTTTAAGATGTTATATAATAAATTTTTTAAAAATTTGTTAAGAGATAATTTATACATTATTGAACTAATGAAAATATGAAGCATCTCTATTAAATCTACAATAAATTTAAACTCTTTTTGTTTATACAAAAACCTGTCAGTCCATAGAGAAGAAATTATAATTTTTTGCAAAATTTTTGCTCAAAATGCTTAAGTTTTTTTCGGCAGTGTAAATTTTTTCCTTTAAGAAATATAGGCTACTGGAGTGTGTGAAGGTCGAAGCCACGACCTATGTTAACCACTCGGGCACCAGTTAATTAGTATTTATCCGCCATATAATTCGCCCCTAAACATTTGTCTTTGTTTCTTTCAGTTTTGTTTTTCACGAGACAGTTTCACCCTTTTTTTCTAGCTACAATGTGATGGCAGGAATTGAACTCACGACGTTTCATTTGTGCTGATATTTTATTTTCTTCTATTAGCTTTAGATTTTTTGTGTGCTTTAATTTTAAATTTTAAAGAACACTTTTGATGATAGAATTAATATGTTAACAAAAGGTTTTCAAATACAAAACTGAAATTTTCATTTATATATATCAAGGATTTTATTGATTTATTTCGTTTTCAAATGACTAGCATATGCACTTAAAAACATGCTGAGATTCGTTTAGGCTAAGTCAATCTCAGTTCTTTAACATGCTTCCTTTCCACTCTTGTCCACGCTCGGATGCTCTTCTACCTGCAACCCACGCATTTGTATGCACAGCACTTAGCAACGTCTGTCATTTTAAGTTCTTAGTTTAACATGCTAGTGAAGAAATTTAAAGAAAAACATTGTCAAATAATTATCAGATGAAAATGCGAAAATATGTTTAAAACTCTTATTTTGAGTTCATTATCTAATGACGATTGAAAAATTTTTCAATCTTTTTAAAATGATTATTTGATTTTTAAATAGATAAATTTATTTGCTCATTATTCTGAATATTGATTATTTTCTATTTATCAAGCTTTTAGAACGCGACATCAAGTTAAATTATTCTAAAGTTTGAGTTTGAACATTCCATTTAAAAAGTTAAATCGTCTCGAAAAAGTGATTATGGGAAACACTTTGTCCAACTTATGTAATATTTTAGAATATAAAAAAACTTTAATTTTTATTATTTTTTCTTAGTGAAAAGATATGTTTAAAACGTAATAAAAGACATGAGTATTTTTTTCATAATTAACTACTATAAATAAAATAAAATACTATAAAATAAATAAACAAAATTTAATTTAACCATTTTAATCCGAATAGCTTAAAGACCATGAAATTATTGAAATATTTTTTCCCATTTATTAATGTTTCTAAAAGCTTAAAATTTTTTTTAAATTGTATAAAAAAATAAATTTCAAAAAAATATATGTCATGTTTCAAATAAAGATACTTAAGAAAGTCTTTTCCATCTTTTCCATCCTAATTCAGTTAGCGTCTTCATCAAGTGGCACCACATGCTTTTATATTCTCCATGATCGATAACTGTACGCTTGTTTCACACCGGCCTTCTCGAAACAACTCTTTCTAATCGATTAAATTATTTTCTAACTCAATCATGCCTTGATATAGTTATTTATAAAGTATTAAAAAATATTACTTATTTTAACGATAGATCTGTGCATTGAAACTTATTTAGTTAATTTCAATTTTATCTTTAAAAAGTTCCCGCGTTAATTAAATTTTATCTGCTGAATTTTCTAGATCTTTTATTATTCATGGGTTTGGTTTCGCGATCTCTCCTTGAATGGACGATTATTTTCTGTGGTTTCTCGCGCGCCAGAAAGTGGTGCTGTAATTAACTTTGAAGTCTCGATTGCTTAAAAGGCCTTCAAAAAAAGATAAAACCAAGATTTTATTTTTGAAGTTTTTTTCAAAGTTTAAATTACATTCTAAGAAGCATTCCAAGAATATAATGAGACTACACTTGAGTAAGAACTTTTAAACATGACAATATTTTTGAATGTAATTGTAATGAAATCCTGAAATTGGAAGGCCTTTTCACCTTTCACATTTATTTTGGCATGAATAATTTCAAACAGCTTGTTGCTTTTACTTTCAATATAATATTTCTAAAATAATTTTCATTCTAAGAACCTTTTAATTAACTAAGAGCACAACAAATTACTGCACGAATACACAAAAATCTATCTTCCAAACTTTCACGAATTCAAACTACAAAAGTAGAATAGATTATAACTAAGCTAATAAAATAATCTATTTTATTTAAAAACTATAACTTAATTTGTTGTTTCCAATGTATGCTGATTTAGTTTTGCTATTCTGAAAAACTAGATAATCCAAGCAATAATTATTCCGTGTAATCAGAAAAAATACATTTATCATTCGACAATGCGTACTATCTTCCTATACAACCTTTTTGGATATAATTTTTCAGTGAATCCCCAATTGAATTACCACATGTTTTATAAGGCTCACAAGCAATAAGTTATTTTCTCCGTCTTGCTTCTACACTTATACTTACACCCCCATGATATATTAACATTAGAGTAGAATTTTAATCTTTCGGTTATCAAAGCAACAATTGAAAATGTCACAAACCATCAAATAGAGCGTTTTCATTAGATATTTAATTTAGCAAATTTACTTGCGTTTTTTGTTAGACTAGTCATTTGTGGGCAGATTTGTTTGCTTTCGTATCAGAGTGTTTGCTTTATTGATAGCCAAATCTAATGTTTTCATTAGTAGAAACACTCTTTTAGTGTGTCTAGTCTCATATATCAGTCTGTCAAATGCAATTGTTTCCAGTAGTTACTCTTCTTTCTGAAGGCCTAAACATTAGGCTTATGACATTTTTACAACCTACTATGGCTCCTGTTTTACAAGCTTAGTTTGTTGTAAAAGCGCTAAACAGCTTTTTGATAATTTAATTAGAATTTTTTTCAAAAACTTTTTCCAGGATGTCAAAAACCCCTTTATGATTTCTGACTACATAGTAAACTTTGGATAAAATTTTATCTATGACAACAATATAATATAAAATATAATTCATAAATATTAATTTAATAACATAATACATTAAAACAAATTTCTCGATAAAATTATTTTCAATTTATTTGTTCACTTTTTTAAACTTTATTTTTTATAAGATTTTAATCGCTCTTTCAGCCCAAATGTATTTGTTTCTGTTTTAGTGTTCCACTGAAAAATGTGCTTTCTTGTGTTTCTTTAAATATTTTTCCAATTTTTCATAATTGTCTTCTTCATAAAAATAGTCACTGAATCAAAAATCAGACCAAGTTCCACAAATCCCAATTTCGGCAAGCAGTTCTCGTCGATCTGGAAGTAAAAGACAAACAAGTACGGCATATAATGCTCTAGAGTTTCCTCTCTTAGTACTACTTCTCATCATCTAGTTTTAATAAATAAATAATAAATGTCAGTTTTTTATAGCGCCCGGCATGCAACTGAAGCGCCACTCACACGTCATAAGTCGTGAAACACCGCATCATACACACTGGGTATATGATAGCTCACGGTTGGCTGAACAGGGATTCGAACTGGCGACCTTTAAGTTGCAGGTCTAACGACTTACTATCTAAGCCAACCCCCTCGCTAAGTTTAAAGCCAAGTTGCAATGTTAAAAATTGGAAATGTTATGATCCTATTGTACATTTTTGGTAATTGATTACTTTCCTACATTTGATTCAGTTTACATTTCATTAGGATCCCCTGCAACTAAATATCCGTCACGTCATTTACACGCAACATTTTAGTTAGTGCTGGGTTTAGAGGCAAAGGGACCAAAACTCAGAAACGCAGATGCCCGAGCAAATTTTCTTAAAGTTTCAGAGCCTTTTTGGGTAAGTGCTCATTCTCCAAGCGTGAAATATTTGTTTTAAATTCGGTTTGTCTGTTTAAACAATAAACTGTAACATTTTATTTTTATAAATTATTTAATATAAGAAATTTTTTAATACTTTTGTTCTCAAAATTAAAATAATAAACTTTCTATTTCCCTAGATTATATTTTTAGTATTTCAAATTATTAGACGTAAAACATTAAAAATAGTGCAAATTTGCGATTTATACTTATAATGGATAAATTATTTTGTAAATAATATTTTTGGAAAAATTATTTTAATATTCGGTTTTGACAATTTTTTCTTGTACTAGTTACCATCCGTAATTTAGAACTATTAGAACTCTTTTCTAGCTTCTTAACTTTTCACTTTTGTTAATTTTTTCTTTTTATTCTAATATATTTTTTCATTCGTTAAAAAAAATATTTTTGTGTTTTAATATTTTTTTTACTTAAAATAAAAAGTGAAACCACAAAACTATTATTTGTTTTTAAAGTTTCAAATTATTATTCAAAAACCTAGCTTAAAAATAAACTTTTCAATTAAAATTAACTTGTATGAAACAAATTAATAGACATAAAATTACTTCTCTATCAATATGCATTTTTTCATTGCATGTTTCCGTACCAAAGCATCATCACTGGCTTAGTCATGGTACGTAACTCACTTTCACCACTCCCCTCAAAACGCCTTCTTTCTAGCCAAAAATTCTTTTTATTTCTAATCCATTCAGCTCTCCCTTAAACATATTTCTTGTTCGGAGAAAGTCGACCGTATGAAAAATTCTCTAAAGTGCGGTTCTACTGCGGCTTAGAAATCATTGGGACAACGCCAGTATTGCTGTTTAAAGTTTTTTATGGAGTTCACAGGCAATTTCCAGCACTCGATTTGTACTCGCCAGTCACGTGACAAACATGAAAATGTCGCCGTATCGAGATTTGAGACGCCCAAAATGATTTATTCTAAAAAAATAACTTTTTCTGTGAATGCATAAATTGGACTTTCGTTAGGGTTGCTAACACGATTTCTTTACACGAACCAGTTTTTATGTTATTTTCTTTCAGCTGTTCGTGGATTATGAAATCATGTAATAAAAAATATTGTTATACGTATTTAAAGAGCTTAGCGCAAAAGTATGTTTTTCTGTTTAAAAATTCAAATTTTTTATGTATGTATAATTTTTATAATAATAAAAATAAAAAAAATTATTTCTTAATTTGTATAAAAAAACTTAGACAGGGTTGCTTCAATCCTAAGCGCCTTCACTCGCAAACAAGTATTCTACCATTTGAGCCTTTGAGTAAGAAGTCTTTCAAAGATTTTTCTTGTTTTTGCACAAACACAACTGCCCTTACTCAAATGAGGCTAAAAACAGATAAATTTAATTAATACGAAGGGGTCTCTAAGAATGAAATGACATTTTCTTGCTAAAATGGTTGAATTATAAAGAAGTCTTGATGGCATAAGGGTTAGTCATGCGCATTATTTTTCGAAATCAAGCTCTTGTCTTCTCGACAAATCTTTCAAAATTGTTCGTGATGTTTCGAATGACAGTCTGTCGGATGCTTGGTAGGAAGAAGTCTTTTCGTGAAAACTCTACTTTGAACTTTCTGTTTAGAGAGAAGGGATTTTTCTAAAAACACGTTTATCCTGGAATAATATATTGGGCAAAGAAAAAATATTTACGTGGATTAAGAGCATTAAAAGTTTATAACATTTATTATTATTTTAAGTTTAATATTATTCTGTCTTTTTTATTTAATTATTATATTATTTTATTTTATTACAGTCTGCTTTTCAGTGACAGTGGTCTTTATATCAAGTCCATTGTTTCCATCTTCTGGTTTACAACCTAAGCTACAATTAAAACATGCTATATATCGAGTCCATTAAAAATATTAATAATTAAAAAAATTTAAGCCTGTGTATATTTTTTTCTAATATTTATTAAATATATATATCTTATTTTTTAAATATGGGTAGAATATTTTAGTATTATTTTGTGTGTTTATGAACCGTTGTAACATTATTCATAACTTAGTGGTCTTGAAGCTCATTCGGGTTTACGCCAGTTTAATAATATTTGTCGTTGTAATGTATTGTATTTATTGTATATAAATATTTGAAACTATGAAAATTTACTTTTTTCCTAATTAATTTTTTTTCTCAAAAAATGACACATAGATTTGGATTCTGTCTCAAAGACTTCAACACTTTTCTAAATAATTGTTTATTCTTAGTTTTTTAAACATATAAGTGTCGAATGTTCATTAAAATGTCATTATAAATTATAATTTTAATTATTCTTTTTTTTAAATCGTTAAATTTTTCTAGAAAAAACAGGGCATACAAAATGATAAAAATAAAAACAATTCTTCAACATGGATTATAAGCCATTCTTATGAATTTGTAAGCAACCTTATGTTTACAGACTTGATTTAAGATCACTACTGGTGTCTCAACCACGAATCCCTATTTTGCACAGCGTTTTTAAATTGATCTTTTTATTTTTTTAAAGCTGAATCAATTATCAAAGGCTCTCATGGTTAAGATAAAACTTCAAAATAACTTTTTTATATTTTCATTAACTAAAACTTAAAAAATCAAAAAAACAAATTTACTTTAAAAAATCTTAATCACCCTCCTTTTATACCCATTCTTCCACCAGGTGTGCAAGGCCCTCAACCACTTGCACAACGTGGAACGCATAGTGCATTTGAACGTATGCCCGGACAACATCCTTGTTACTCGTAAGAGGCTTTGGAAGCTCTCAGGCTTCGGCTACGTTCAAAGTTTTGAAGCTGGTCCCGAGGTAGGTAACAAAATATTTGTGGACGAAGCGTAGCTGAATAAATCATTGAAATGAATATTTTGAGAAATGTGATAAAAATTTGAGTAATCTAATATAATTTTTTTCCCTAAAGTCCAATCTTTTCTGGAGCAACTTTGTGGACAGTTAAAATTGTACACACGTTAGTGAGACGAACACTAAGAGTTTGATCGCTGAACTATTCCGCTGTAAAACGATTCAATGTTAAGAAATAAATTTATAGATAATTACTATAAAATTTTTGTAAACTTGTTCAAAACAAAACTTTAGCAAATGGATCACAAAATAGCATTTAATAAAACAAACAACTATATAATTGACCAATTAATTAACACAATTTCCAAGCAAGCAACTCACTAGTAAATTACAAGTAACAAGTATTAACTTATATAACTATAAGACTATTCAAGAAAAGACATACTTTGTTATTCCATTTTAAATTGAAAACTCTGTATTGAGAGTACAATCAAGTAAATCACAAGGCTGTGGAAAAGAGACTAATTTTGCTTAAATAACAAGTCTGTGTGATCGCACTGAAAAGAGCTTAAGGGAGTTTTGGTGCTAAGAAAATTTAAGATGGGATGCAAAGAATATTTTAAAAATCTTTTTTTAAAGGAAAAAATATATAGGTACGATGACTTAAAAACCATGGCTTAATACATTCGGATTATTTTTGTAAGTATCCTTTGATACTCCAAGTATGACTTATTAATGTTTTCAACAGCAGTGCAAGAGTATGAAGTGATAATATTTGATGGAGAAGAAGCTTTAATGCTCTCGTAAAAGAGTGTTTGTTTGAGTGTATGGTAACGGAGTAGTGCATAATTAATGCCCGAACGATTGAAAAAGAACTAGAGTCGTTCAATTGAAAGATAGTATTTTTAATTTAAAAGATTCGAAAAAAAAATTTAAATTGGAAAATATTTGAGTCATTTTCTAGCAAGAAAATATTATTTGTTCCTTGTTTTATTCCGATGGTTCTTGAAGGATTCAAACGTTTTATAATCTAGTAATTATTTATATATGAGGGAGTGAGATGGTTAAAATCATCAGAATTCGGTTATTACTAGAACGCCAAAAAAATTATTTGTGTTTTTAAAAGAAAATAGTTTCCACTAAAATTCAAAATTATAGTTTCAATTGGTATTTTAAAAAATAACTACTAATTTTATATTTTTTCTTCAAATTAATAGGTTTCAAGTTTTAGGTTTAGACACTGTGATCTAATTGTAGATTGATCCTACATTAAATGCACTAACAATGTAGTAAAATTAATTCATTTTTTGAAAAAATGATATTAACATCAACATTATTCGTATAAACAAACCTAATCGAAATTTTATTTGAAAAATTTACAGGTTTCGTCAAACACTAAAAAAATCCGTTAATTGTGACGCGATTATCTTTTGACTTGATTTAAAACATTTTACTGCACTATTCGGTTTTTGAGCCTTGCTGACTATAAGTAAATAAATGAAGAATGAAAAAACTATAATAAGGTCATTAGAAAGACTAGAATCATTATCTCCATATTTGCGATTGTAGGCAACAAACTTTCTATTTTATTTTTACTACTACTACTACAAAAACTACTACTACTGCTACTACTACTACTACTTCTACTACTTCTACTGCTACTACTACTACTACTACTACTACTACTACTACTAATACTACTACTACTACTACTACTACTACTACTACTACTACTACTACTACTACTACTACTACTACTACTACTACTACTACTACTACTACTACTACTACTACTACTACTACTACTACTACTACTACTACTACTACTACTACTACTACTACTACTACTACTACTACTACTACTACTACTACTACTACTACTACTACTACTACTACTACTACTACTACTACTACTACTACTACTACTACTACTACTACTACTATTACTACTACTACTACTACTACTACTACTACTACTACTACTACTACTACTACTACTACTACTACTACTACTACTACTACTACTACTACTACTACTACTACTACTACTACTACTACTACTACTACTACTACTACTACTACTACTACTACTACTACTACTACTACTACTACTACTACTACTACTACTACTACTACTACTACTACTACTACTACTACTACTACTACTACTACTACTACTACTACTACTACTACTACTACTACTACTACTACTACTACTACTACTACTACTACTACTACTACTACTACTACTACTACTACTATTACTTTCACTGCTACTTTTACCACTACTACTAGTGCTACTACTACATTGCAGTTAAAAAATAGAATTGTTTTTAATAATTAAGAATGATCAATCTTAATCCTAACGCCATCGCCATCATCATCACCCTCACTGATGCAAACATCAATTATCACGATCACTTTGTCGAAATTATTTTTTTGGTCCTATTGCTTTATATTTTTCCTTTTAATACCCATGTTCGTATCTCTAGAAATCACCAAATCATCGCCAACGCCCTCCTCCCCGTCCATTCTTCCACTTACTCAACTGAGACGCATAACTTTATTGCCAGCATTATCTTCGTCATTAAATCCCGCACTGCCACATACTCTAGCTCGTATAATACTTTAAGTACATTACACTATTATATTCAGAAATAGGGTATATACAGTAGGATTACAATATTTTCACTTTATTTAAAGGGTTTAAAACAGTTTTAAAATTAAATTATGAGAAATAGTTCCAATATAGGATTTATTGTACTTTTTTACTTTTCTTTTAAACATAGATTGTAATATTTCGTTAAACAGCGGTATTATAAAAACTGAAAAAATTGTTTTTTTGAAATATTAATACTTTTTTATTAATGTTAAATATTTGGTTTATTATGTGTTACAGTTCAGAAGTTTTAGATTGTTATCAGTGTGATTAGTTTCAGGTTATCAGTTCAAGAAACTTTTCTATATGAAGAGCCAAAAATAGGTTTGAAAAAACTCAAGTAGGAAAACTTGACGCTATAAAAAAAGAATATCACAAAAAAAGAAAGTTATTATTTCAATTAATCAACACCGTGAAGTTCGTCTAGCAGAAATAACTCTTAGTGATGGAATAGCCTTATCCATATTTAATGGAACAACTGAAGTGGTAGACCAAAACCATTTTTGAGAAAGCCTAAAGTTTCACGTGTGTGTAGTCCATCTGGATGAGTATCCGAACTTTTAAAAATCACATTTCAATACTGCTTTTATAGATTATTGAAAATACTTATTTTAAAATTATCTGAAAATTTCATTATTTATATTTATATTCTATTTTCAATATGACAAAAGAAAAAGAAAGGTTAGGTATTTTAAAACATTTTCGGTGTTGTGCCCCCAGTAAATATTACAATACAACTTTAAAAGGTTTTTTTGTATTATAGAAGGAACAAAATAAGGTTCAAAAATTTAATTATCATTGGCACTCTAAGATACACGCTACAAGACTAAGAAACTTACCACTTCACATACACACACACAAACACTAACACACACAATCACACACACACAAACACACACATACACACAAACACACACACATACATACACACACAAACCATTAGAACGCCATAACTACTCGAATTACCATTCCAACATATCCCACTTACTAGCTCAATAATTTCAATCAAAAGAGCCAGCCCATTTAGCAACCGAACATGCTTATAGGCAGGAATTTCGGTTCAAGAAAGAAAAAATGTTCATAGGGGAACTGATTTCATTAACTAAAAGCTTTTTTGTAATTTCTTTGCAAAATAAATAATTTTTAAAAATACAATAGGTCATAGCTTCAACGGAGTGTTGAAAATTTTTTGTTGAATTAATTTTTTATTATTTTAAAAAACACATTTCCAATTAAAAACCCTTTTGAGATGACAAATACATCTTGCTCACAATTATCCTCTAGGCCTCATTTGCGCAAAACAAAACAAAAACTGTATCTTTTAAGAATTAAATATTCTAGCCATGGTCTTCTTTTGCACCAAGGACAATGAAAGTTTTTTTTGAAAATGTTTTAAATTGTCAAAAAAAATTTTAAATATGGTTTGAGCTGGTTTATCTTTTCATGATGATTTGAAGAAGTTGAGTTGGATACTCTCTCGACCTTGAAACTAATTTTAAAATTTATTTTTATGACACTTAAAATTATGAAGTTGCTTTTAATGTTATTTAAAATGTTAAAAATACTCATATTTTGGAATTTGAATCTTTTAGCCAGTATTTTAAACCACAATATAGATACATATATGACGACACAAGATTAGGCGTGCCAAAGAAAATAAAACCATGGACATAATAATGGTTATTAAATACATAATGCCGCAAAATTAAATAAGTTATCATAATAAAATATATTTCCAAAGTAAAAAAAGTAAATTTATAATTTAGTGTTGGAGCAAAAGAGTTAGTAAAAGAGACAGACCTCTTACTTCTGACTACGAGTCTGCAAACGAATAAAATTCAGTAAAGATAGAATATAAAATATTCAAAAAAAGATTTGTTTAAGCTGAAAAAATTAAATTTAGTTTCAATCTACTATTAAATATAATTGAATCCATGAATTTAAAAATTTAGGTTATTTTCATTATCATAAAAATTAAAAATAAAAACCATGCAATCCAAAGCAAAAAAAAATTATTAAAGAAAAAGTATTTTCAAAGAACTAGTTAAAACATTTGTGAACATACAAAATAAAGAAGCATTTTTTTCTGGTTGCAATTAAAGACGCCCTTGTCTACCTCGTTACGTCGACCATAAGCCGCAACATAAGTCTTTCACACAAAACTTATAGACTCTCATACCCTTCCATCATCTCTTTTCAGTATGATTTTTCCCCAAATTTTCAAAAAAAATCAATGCTATTACATACTGTTCAATATTCACCATCCCATCATTACTATCCCTATCAGCACCATCTTCATAACCCTCATCGTTCTAACCACCATTCTCACCATCACCACTTTCATCATCTTTCATCTTTTTCCTTTCAACGATTACATCCTCACCATATTATCAGTAGCGTCATCACCACCACCGTTGAAAAATCTCATTCACACACTCATTGGCCATACAACGTGTGCTCACCTCGCTCGAACAATAGCCATCGTTTGGGACTAGTGAAGTCTTGAAGCAGCAATAGGTCGAGCCTCCGTGCTTTTCGAGAATTATCGACGCCTTTTCATCTATGCGTTCTTCTGCATCTACATATATAATTCTGATATGTATTTTGTAACAAGACTGTTACTTTATGGAATTATTTCAGAAGAATGCGCATCTCAAAAGTTTATGTAAAAATAATAATTTAAATTATTTTTATATATTGTCAATTAACAAAACGGTAAAATAACAAAAAGCTCTATTACTTTTTAGATAAATATTGAAAGTCAATCAATCAATTAATCAAATAAATTTCCATAGCGCTCTTTTCTCAAATTCAAGAGCGCTCAAAGTACTTTCATTTTTCGTTATTCTAGATCTCACAAACTTCGAACTATGAAATGTGAATATTTAACAATAAGAAAGAAAAAATTTCATTTTCTTTCAACGTTTTCCAAGTTCTTGAGATGAATAAGTTAGAAATTATACCTTCAGTATCCATGAGGGATTCCTAAAATGGGTTTTAACCACATTTTTATACGACCTTCTAATGAAATAAAAGTTTTTTCAAATGCCAAAATAAATTGCTATATTATCTCATGATAATGTCACATTCAATTCAGCGTAAGATAAAACATTATTCGTTTTTAAATTTATTTTAAAATTCTATTCAAAGAATGTTTTGAAAAGTTTTGAAGGAAAAAAAACTATGAAATCGTTGAATTATGTCCCTACTCCACTTTTTTTAAACAGAAAATTTATCAAAAAGAAAATACAAGCTTCTTAAAAGAATGTTGACATAAAAGTCGAATCTTCTAAGTTTTCAATGCTGCATATAGATAGCCGTGCGATATTTCCTTCGAGCTTTAGGAATCACCTGAATTGAATTTGCAAGCCACGTAACAAAGAGGTTATTTGGCTGGGGACATTCGGCTGGCGATTTATGAAGAAACTCGCTATCAATTGAGTTCAAGCACCCCGAGGGACTGCGAGCATTATCTCCTATAACCCATTCAAACCGGAATGCTTCGACCTTAGAGTTTTACGGACCATCTTTATGCCCTGCAGGAGAGTGGCGTGCGACCGTGGCAGTCGAAACAATCCAAAATGGCGCAACCGGATATGGATTTTATGGCGCCAGAGGTTCAGTTGATGACGTCAAAACTCGTAGCGCCATCTTGCGACGTGTTTTCGGTGGCGATGTTGATTGGAGCGATCTACAACGGAGGCATGTCCCTACTGCAAACCAACCACAACCCCGCCAACTACAGCCGACAACTCGATCAGGTTTTTCCATAATTCTTATTTAAAATCGTGAAAAGCTTTCAAACTTTTAAATTTTGAAGAAAAAAAACTTTTTACTATTTTAAAGTTGACTAATAAATTGTATAATACTTTTACCACCTTTACAATAAATTTCTCAAGATACAAGATAACATCGAATCTATTTCTGCAAAATTACCGGAAGGATGGATAGAAATGATATCAAAGATAGTCAATAGAGATACTAGATGCAGACCTAATTTGCAATCCCTTCTCGCTGTGAGTTGAATGACTTTCAATTACTTTTTCGCCATTTTAAAAGCTCTTAATCTCTTTTTCTATTTCTTTGGGTCATCTCGCGATTAATGGTCGCAACAAATATCTTAAGTAATTATTCACCCTTTTTATGTTTATGACTTTTTAATTACCATATATTTTTTCAATGTTCGTTTAAGTTATTTAAATATAAAATTGTATGAATGTTTTTGTTTCCAATTTTCGGAATATTTGAAATATTTTTCCTCTAACCTTTTCTCAAACTTCAAACATTCATATAATATAAAGTCACTTTCAAATACATTTCTTAAAGAAGGTTGAAATATATTTTTTAATTAATCTTCATTTTAGATGAAATGCTTCTCTACTCCCATCGTGTCAACGCTGGATTCATTAGAATCGGAACATCCGGCTAGGAGAATCGAATCAATTAACTCTTTGCACCAGATACTGCCTCTCTTCCCTACGGTGGCTTTCAGATGATAATACTTTCATTAGATTCATGAATTCATTTTATTGACGTTTTAATATAAAAAACATAAGTATAAATCATTTATCCCATCCATAAAACAAATTCGTTCCAAAACTTGAATAGGAAATTGATTCATCTAAGTCTGGGGTCAGTGTACCGCCATGCAACATCAGTTACATTTTGTCCGCTAATAAATTGTTTAGACAAACTCTATACATTCTCTTTAAAGAGATTAGCTTTTATATTGCTCATGCAAAGACACACGCATATTCTCCCTAATTAATTCATTCATCTTACCTATAGGCTCTTAAACTTTTCATCAATCAACGCCATTCTGTCATTTATCAATGTGAAAAAAGATGTTAATTAAATGAATCTTTTGTGATTTGATGGCTTACAAATAAGAGGATTAAACTTACTTTTAAACGTTTTTATAAACGTGATGCTACTAATTTAAAAAAGAAATGACTTTAAAAGACTCTCAAAATCCTCAAAACGCCACCTAAGCTAAATAAATCTTTGACAAGCCTTTCTTAATGGCTTTTTAAAAGCTTCAGATGCGCATAAACCAAGCACAAACAGTAAAAGCCACATTACTTTTGAGCACCCGTCTTCAGGTATGAGTACACGCAAACTCTTCAAACAAAGCATCAAACTAATAGTTTACGACTGCAACCTACTCAGATTTATTAACACAAATAAACAAACAATAAGGTTACCCATAACGAAAAACTTCATACAATCATCAAAATCACAACAACAAAATACTCTCCGCAGAAACTGCTGTACACTACAGTCCTCTACACCGCGAAGGAACTTCTAGCAGCCGACGAAAGCACTCATCTCGGCATGCCAATCCTCGTCGCCATTATCAGCAACAGCACCGACGAAGAGTACGCCTCTTTCGTGGCTGCTGAGCTGCGAGGCATTCTCGAACGACCAAAAAACAATCAGGTTAGCGTGAAATGAGTGTGGCGTATATAACGCGGGATGTTAGAGATTGCCTTGGGCTTGTTTTATCGTTCAGAGTCAATAAAATGCGTTTTTTTAATACTTTTAGGTAAAAATGATCACCTTAGAAAAAATAGTTTTAAAAGATAATAAAAAAATCGAGAATATATATATTTTTTTTCGCAATAAAAATACTTCTTTAAAGCTGTTTTATTATTTCTGTTGAACTTCTAACACCTTTTGCGTGTAAACTGAAGTTTTCTAAAATACTTTGATTTTTGGAAAATCTCTGAAGACATTTCAAAAATAAAAAACAGCACTGAAAATGTAAATAAAAACAGTTAATTTCTTTATATATCTTCTTTACAAAAGTTTCTAAATACTTTTAATTTTCCATTTCGCTAACTACTTACCGGTTGCCACACACAGACGACGTTATGCCTGCTAGAAAACATGGAAGTACTGATGTCGAAGGCCTCAGACGAAGAAATAAAGAGTGACATCATTCCATTAGTATTTAACACTCTCGACTCGAATAACCTGCCTGGACAGGTGATATGCGCACAAATGTCGAGATTGCTTTTATTTTGGGCTTTTTTTGGGTTGTTGTGGGTTTTAAAAGTAAAACTTTTAAAATTCCAAAGTAATATCAATTAAATTTAAAAAAAAAAAAAAATTTTTTTTAGACATATTTGAAAATATATTTATATTTTTTTATTAAGAAGACTCAAAATATTTGCTAAGTTTTAAAATTATGTAATAAACTATTGAAATTCAAAAATATAACTTTGCTTTTGTCACGAAATTGTACTGTAAGATTTATTTTTAAATGGTTAATATATTTTTTCAGGAAGCCGCTCTTAAAATAGTAAACAGTCTGAAAGAAAGTTTCGACGAAGAAACCATAATAAACCTGGTGTTGCCGAAAGCAAAAACTATTTTCCACCGTACGACAAGTGTCAAGGTATGCGTGCTCAACAGAATACTCCATTCATTCCATTCATTTTCTACAATTAATTTCCAAATTGACAATAATTTTCAACTTTATGATATTTATAAAAATTATATTGTCTTCTTAGAGATTTTTGATTTCATTTTTTTTAATGACAGACAAAAGTTGCTTGCTTGGAGTGCATGGTGGACGTGCTGGATAACATTGAAAAAGTTTCGATTCATTGCCTTTTGTGAATCTTTTACTCTTTGAAAATTAGTTTTAATTAGTTTCTTCCAAGAGTCTGTTATTTTGTTTATAACTAATGTCAAAAAATATATTTAGAAGAATGTATGCATGTTTTTTTATTCATTCTAAGAAGCGCTTTTTTTTCTCTGGCGCTATACTAAATAAATCCCCATCAGCATCTTGCTTATTTTCTACTTCCAATTTTTTAAAAATAAAATATAAATTGTAGAAAACAATTTCATTAAGAAAATTAACATTTTTCAAACAATTTAAAGATGGAACTTCTCGAAAACGTTCTTCCCTTTCTATTGGGCATTCAGTCCACAGACGCCGACGTTATTATGGCTATGATTGGTGAGTGGTTGAAGTAAAATGATTGTTTGGGCAGCTTAGTTGAAAAGTGTTAAATCTCTCTGGAAAATTGTGAACATTTTTTGCATTTTTCATAAAGTCTGGAATTTAATTTATTTTTAGTTTTTCTAGTTTGTTGAAGCTTATAAATGCACATTAGACATTTTCATTTTAACATAATTATATTTTTATCTGAATGCTTAGTTGTTTTGTGTGTCTAAAATGTTATAAAATTTACTGTGTTGAAGGATAATAAAATAAAATGAGTATTTAAAGATCGCTCAATTGTCCTTTAGTTTTATTAAAATTAGCATTACGCTTTCTTCTGCTGTATTTGTTTTTGAAAACTCATTTTTTAAATTAATTTTAATTAACACGTAAACGAACTGTGGTTGATTAGTCAACCCGAAAAAATAAACCAAACAATCTTCTTCCAACAATGGTTGATGTACCACAAAGCCTTAAAACAAACAATTCCGGTTAGTGATAAAACAACGTTCTATGATATAGTTCGTATCTGGAACAAAGTCAAAATTCCAATGACTCACCAGCCCAATATAGTATCAAAAGTTAATGAACATTATTTAATTGTAAAAAATAAAAGAAGAGCCAATATGTCACAGGCTGCTGGAGAGAAATAATTAAGTTTTAAACTAGTTTTACTGTTCGACTTTTTTTAAAAATTGCAAACAAGCTAATTAAAATTAAAATGCTGGTGTGATGAAGACGAATGGAAAAGATTTTAAAATACTTAAACACGTGAAAAGAGCAGCAGAGCGTCGACAGGCGGAGCTAAAAAGAAAGCCGAATGAGGAAGATAGAAGGCAACAAGAAAATGCCGTTCTTAAACTTAGCTGTAGCCACTTTACTCTTGACATTCTCGATGACTATGTTGATAACAAAATGGAGTTTCCAGTTTTCCATGAAAAACTGTTAGCCAAATCAACCAATGGTTAAAATTGCTAAGAAAATAAAAAGCTACATATTCCGAAGAAAATTTTGTATTTTCAGATGTTTCATGCACATAAGATCAAATCAATGAAAAGAAAAAAAGCACTATTTTGGTAGCTGCTATTGCTAGAGCAAATGGAGAGAACCTTAAAACCTCATTCGGCAGAAATGCACATCAGGTGAGATACCACTAAGAATGTTGGGCAAAAGACAACACTAATTCCAAAGATTCGAGGTCTAATGGTAATAGAATTTTTGTTTACGTAACTAATCAAAATCTGTAAAAATTACTAGCAACTTAGATGAGAGTTTGAATATTTTTCACTGTTTCCTTATTAGATGACTCTGCGTACTTGCCAAAAAAAAGAAAAAAAGATCGAGTTCTGCTTTTTAGTTTTGAGTTTTTCAATATCACCAAGCAAATCGCTTTCGTCTGCCGAAAGCTTTTCAAATGGCTAAGTGGGTGTTTTTCATAAATAAATGTATGAAGATTTACGACTTAAGAACTAAAACCAAGGTGACTATGAAAGAGCAAAAAACCTTTTTCGAATGTGTATCTTTGCGGCTCATTCAAGTGAGGTCCAGAAATGATCCCTGCTCTTCACAAGAATGTACAGTGTTCAGCAGCATAATTAAAAAGGCTGAAGCAAAGCAACGTCAAGAGCTTGTGACTTCATCATTAACTGCTCATGTAGCCATTTTGTCATAAACTGATTCAACGATAAGAGGGAAAATAATTATTTGTTTACCAAAGCTATGGTAATTCAGATTAATTTTACAAAAAATAATGTCGTTTAACTTCATAAAGTGGTAATAAACTAGTTGTGTCTGTTGCATCACATGCTTTAACTTTTCATTTTAGTTTTTAACTTTGAATTTTCATTAAATGATTTACAAATATTATTCATAAAGTCTAAGATTTTTCGAAAATATTTTTTTCCTCAAAGAATCAATATTTAAAATATTCAACATTGAATTGAAATATTTTTTAACATCTCTTATGCACATCATGTAAATAAAATCAATGGAAAAATATAAATCCTAATTGGGTGTGAATAAATGTTTAAGAGTTTCGAATAATATTACTTGATATTCAGTTCAGTCTACAAAAATTGTGCATCACTTCATACATAAGTAAAAATCTTTTCAATCACATTCGTTAATTTATTTCGTTTCTACACAGACATTTTCGAAGCCGTCTTGAATGACAAGCGCTTGTCTCTCTCACACAACATTCTGGCCTCCAAGATCATGCCATTCATCGTTCCGTTCTCCGCTCTTCCCGGTCTTTCCATTGAACAAGTTAGTGATTTATATTTAAATTGTATTAAAAAAATTTCGAATATCTTGTTACTTGTATAGTTATCTGTTTGGGAGACTAGTAGGTGAGTAATACTCACTAAACAATAAAACCATGAAATGATAACGCTAGTTCACCAAGCTGATGGAGACAATGAAGGACATGTTGGATGAAATTGAACGACAGCGTCTTTCAAAAATGGCCGATGAAATGCCCGATGATGAAGATCTAGAACGGCTTATTGAATGGTTAGTTGACTGCGTCTCTGTATAATTGATTTTTTTAAATATTTTGGTGGTTTTAAATTATAAGAATACAAATTATAGGTCAAAGATAAAAATAATATGACCAACTTCTTAAAACTTTATTTAGTCAGTCGAAGCTCGAACTTCAACCAAGAAGATCTTCTCTAGACAATAGACAAATAGAAGCCTCATCGCACATGCCAGTCATATTTTCAATTCCCGTTGAAAGCCCGCCGTTTGTGCAGCCATCTTCTGTGCCCGTCAGATCAAAGCGTTAGCAGCATTCATTCTTCACTGCATATAAGTCCTCAACTTTTCGTTTAAAATATCTTTTTTGGATCAAGAAGCTACTGAAATGAGCCATTTTTGTTGATAATAAATACTAATAGTTTATAAAATGATATTTATACTCTTATATATTAGTACTTCTTGTTTGGTTGTTCACTCATACGAACACGTTGAAATGCTTCTCAATGACTTGCAGTCTCTGTTACGGAAAATCGTGAACCACTTGACATCTTGAACCCACCATTATCGAGTAACAGAAGACATTCCAGCTATCAAGGCTTAGAGCAGGTTGCATTAGTTAATGGATAAATAAAAAATCTGAAAAATTTAAAGAAATAAAAAAAAAAGAAATAATAGTGATTAACGATCCAATTCTATTTAATTATTCAGAAGGAGCAGACCGCTTTAGAAATTCTATACAACCGACAAATAGCAAAGAAAAATAGTCCAGCTACAAAAATCAGCAACTTTTTGTCTCCTTTGACGTCAGGCAAGCCAAAGAGAAGCAAAAGATTGACCGCTCCGACGACGCGACAACGGAGGTCGAGCAAGTACCTGCCACAGCCGAGTATCATGGTCTCAGAACCTTCAGTAAACGACTTCACTAGCCTGAAAAACCAACTGCTGACTTCTGCGGGTCTAGGAGCTGGATCGAGAAGACCTAGTGCCACCAGTATGACTTCTGTGAACGCTACTGTGAGTGATCCTTACGGTAGCTCTAGGAATTTTGGTGCCATCAAATTAAAAGTATTTTTAATAAAAAAAAAATTGTGTTTTAAAATATTATAAAATATATGTTAATTTTAAATAAAATATCATTTCAGCAAGAAAATAAGACGTTAGGCGTGGCAGACGATTCTGGCAGGAGATCGAGTTTTCAAGGAATCTGTGACCAAGCGGTGATTGCTACCTTCAATAAATATATCTATATAGAATTAATATTCTAATATGAATTTTTTACATTAAAATATTGTCAAATTCATGTTTTTTTACAATTAAAATATTGTCGAATTCATGTTTCTTACAATTAAAATATTGTCAAATCATGTTTCTTACAATGAAAACTTGCCGAATTTATATATTTTTAAATTAAAATATTGTCAAATTTATTTTTCTAAAAATTTAAATATTTTCAAATGTAATAAAACTGAAATATTTTCAAATTTACACTTATTAAAGCTAACATATTTTCAGATTTACATTAATTAAAACCAAAATTATTTTTAATAGGTTTTTTAAACTTTTCAGATGCAACTTTTCAAATGATCCAGTTCGATCTGCTTTTGCGTGTTGAATGAAGACTCCCTTCACTAATTTCAATTTCCAAAATATCATATTTGAATTCGATATTTGTATCACATTATTTATTTTAAAACTATCATAAATATATTTTGTTTACTCTTTTGAATTCTCAATAAGCGGTTTATATGAATTGAAATGACTTATATTTTTCAAACTATGATTAAAGCTGATTTTGAAAGCATGCAAAACTTTACTTGATTTCTTCAAAACGTTTTCCATCAAAAGAATCTTTTCGATAACTTATTACTTGTTATCGAGTTTTGAAGTCGCATGACATTGTCATTTACATAAATTATTTATGTTTTCTCAAAACATACATTATTTCAATATTTTTTTACATTTTACAAAATACATGTTTTAACACAATTCCTATTAAATTTTTCTAAACTGAAAAATTTAGTTATTTCAAATGTATAACAAAATTAAACTTTTCTTCTCAAATCTTTTTGACATTCAAGTTTTCTACTATTTTTCGGTTAAAAGTATCTTTTAAGGGCTGCTCAAATCAAATTATTTCAAAAAACTCAATTTTTACAAACGTCGACGTTTTTACTGGTTTAATACCTTGTTTCATATTCCAATTTTTTGTGAAATAAAGAATTAATTTAAATTAGAATTCATTTTAGCGTTTTTTCCTAAAAACTTTAAATATTTATTTTCAATATATCCTTTCATATATTCCAATCCGCATTACAACCATCACCACGAATGAGTTATTGCCATAAAACGCGAAGTATATCTGCTATAAGCAATCGAGTGCGAAATATTTCTCGAAAATATAATCGTTATATCAATTTTTAATAATAATATAAATATATTCTTAAAAAATTCTTCTTTTAAAAATGTTTAAAATACTGTTTTTTCTTTAAGTGACTTGTGGCTTATACTTGTTCCAACGACACAATAGCACCACTCGGTGGAATTAAATTTTACTTCCGGTTTTAAATTCATTTTGTTGAAAGCTTCTTTTTTAAAGTAAAAGACCATGATTCGAAGCCTAAAGCTTGGAAGAAAGTAGGATAAAAGTTAATTGAAAATAATTTTCTGGTATTTTTCTATTCATTTACTAATTTTCGAAAAATTAATTTAATAGTTTCTAACACCTTGACTCAATTATCTCAACCCTTGTGTGTATTTTCTTCGAATGTCCAGCTGTTCGGTGTTCTCATGTTAGGCGGAAATAGCTGCGGTTATAAAACTTGCGGCCTATCAAGACAGCAGATGAAGAACTTGAAACTACGTAAATAAGTGACAAAAGTTCCATTAATGTTGCATGTCGTTATCAGCGTTGCTGTTGTTCAGTGTTGTTTTACCATGAAATGTTCGTATTTGAAGACGGAAATATTAAAGACGTGTTTTCGAGATGATGATGAGCTAGTCGATCTTAATTAGGATGATTGAAAGTTATGGTTTAAAGATATATATTCTTAAGGTTTTAAGTGACAATGAACAGATTGATCAATGTGATGGTGTGGTTGTTAACGATCCTGGTTGAGTCTGTTTCTTGTAGAAAGTACCTTTGTATGGGTTGAATCTTTTTGACCTATACACCGTTTGGAGCATAATTCCAAAAAGATTTTTATCTCGCTATTGAATTATATCCACGCATAAGCTGCTTTCGCCACAACAGAACATTTTGCCACATTAATTCGTCTATCACGCGCATAGTTTTACTTAAATGTTTGTTGTGAAAAATATTTTTGCAATTTTATGAACACTCTTTTGCAAAGAAAATTTCATGTTTCAATTTGAATTCATTTCTCATAAAAACATTCCGTGATTAGGAGCATCAAATAAAAATAAAAATCTTTGTAAATTTATTCATGACCTAAAACCTGCTTCTTCGTTAAGTAGAGATTGTAGCTTAAGCAGCGATTTCATCAAAAGTGTCTCAGCACACTTGCTTTTTAAAGTAACAAGCAAAAACTTGAGTCACGTTTTATTTCTACGCTAAGAAATCAAAATAATCTTGAAATTGACTGACAATACGATGACGAGTAAGGTGGAATAAAAATAGGTAAATAGAGGTATTGCTCTTCATAAATACTGGTCGAGTGTCACACAAGTATAAGCGAATGAAAAGTATAAACAACATTTAATTTGAAAAAAGTTGGCACACATTTTTATACCAAGTATTCAATAAATTTCGATACCCCTAGCAAATTTAAAAGTAAATTTTATTTTACCACGAAATAAGATGATGGCTAATGTCAAAGAAGAAAAACAAAAATATGTAAAGTGCAAGACAACGTTTAAAAGCATGCTAAACGTCATGAAAATAATTAATATGAATGAAGTTACAATAAAAATATTCGCAAACTACAAAACGATAAAAGAAATAAGTTTGTTCAATGTGTCCAATCTATTAACTAGCAAATTGTCTATCGCTCAATTTCGTCTCAAATAACTAATAAAGTTTAAAAAACACTATTAAAAGACAAAATATTTAAAATGTCAACTAAAAATTATAAATTTAAACCAGGAAGGACTAAACGATAAAGCAAATTTCAAATTAATGTTTAGCGATGCGGCAAAGAACTGTTATAATTGTGAGATCTATGTCAAACAATAACTTCAGCAACAACTAGTAACTATTGTTTCTATATGAAGATAAAAATGTATTGTTGGTGATTCATTCATTTGTAAGGCTTAAGAAATAAAAGCTATGCGTAGATCAACAGGACCGAGTGGTGATTTATTTTTATTTAATATAAGTTTAAATTTTCCAAATACTCAAATTATGGAAAAATACTTTTGGTACAAGGAAGTGTTATAGGTCTTTTTTGATCACGCACAATGGATTCTAGGATTTTAAAAAAAAGATGTTGAAGACATTTAACTAGGATGAAACACGAAACTAGAAATTGAACCATCATTCTACATGTAGTTGTTGCAGCTCACTTTTCTTAACGCATCAAATGATCTTTATCTAAATCTGCCAAAATATTCTCACTGAATGTAAATTCTTTTCTCTTCATACACTTTTTTGCACAAAAAATGGCTTATTAGATGCTTTTTACATTTCTTTAGGTATTTTTTCTTTCATTCTTCTAAAAGCAAGACAGTCGGTTGAAGATGTTCTTAGTCTCCTTGCTATTCCACGCAAAAACAACACTATTTAAGTTCAAAACTAAATCCAAGCTGGCTTTTTTACGACCCTTATTAAAACTCCTGCTGTAAGTTTCGCTCTGAATTTTCGCAGTTTCTTTCGGGTTTGAACTCTTCATTACCCCTCTTATAGACTTTTTACTGTTCAATAGTTCTTGGCTTTTTTTCTTATGAAGTATCTCCCTATTATTTTTCTCTTCGTTTAGCCACTCAATTTTTTTTCTATTCTTCATCCATTTGTTTTGCAACAAAATATCTTCTCTGGCATTGATTTCATTATATTTCTTCAACTGTTCATTCCACTTTTTTTCGCTTGCACTTTCTTGTACGGACCGCTTCGAAGTTTTACTTGCATATTCCTTTATAACAATAGGTTTCTTTTGAACATTTATTGTTTTATTCTTCATGTTATTATTGATTCCTATTTTGTTTATTTGTATGGTTTTTCTTTTGATATCATACTCAACGTAGCTGTATGTGCCGTTGCTATTCTCTTCTGGCGTTTTCTTTTTATTATTTACGTTTATTTTCATAATTTTATTCTGCTTGTTTTTGTTCATTATTCGAGATGTATTAGCACCTAGATTCAGCTTGATCACGCCCACGTCCAGTTTTCCTGTCAAGTCACCAAGATAATCAGTCTTTTCAAATTTTTCAGACAGAGAATCTTCTTTCTTTTGGTTCACAGGCAACGATATCAAATATACAAAACCTGTCTTCAAGTTTATGCAAAAGCATTTTTTGACCACGTCTATCTGAGCCCACAAGTTTATATGAATTCCTGGCTTGATTTCATTTTTCTTTGATTGCGAAGCATTCTCACGAATATATTTTTTTCCATGCACACTTTCCATCTTCCTCTTCCACCTCGGATTTATTCTCAGGGCGTTCTTCTGAATACTGAAATTTTTATTTTTATCATTTTCTCTTTTACGCTCCACTTTTCCACTACTTTTCTTATTGAAGACGTTCACAACTGCAATCCTGTACACGATCCACGTATCGTAGGCCTTTCTGCGGCTTTCTTGTTGCCCGCGTCTGAAGAGGTAGGTAGGAACTCGTTTGTTTCTGATCGCCCTGAAGCTTTTGCTCAGTACTTCTGCCTGCAAGAGAACTGGAGAGTGGGTTATTAATTTATTAAAGAATGTTTCCCATTTTGCAACACCAACATACTATTGACTACTTGATAATTACCTATGCTTCAATCAATAAAAACTATTCCAAAAAATAGGCGCATAAAAAAACAATAGGGAAAAAATGACAATACTTAACTGTCAACAAAAATAGCTTACAGCTGTGCTGATATATCACTTGCATTCTTTAATAAACCCAATAACGCCTAATCAAGTATTCTCGCCTGCGTCGTTACAAGAGAATATGGCACGAAAATGTTCTTTACTGCGGCAGCCTTATTAGATCTTTGCTTCGTTGTTTATGTCGTCACGTTTTGCTTTCGGCACTTTTTATTTTCAGTTTTTGCAGCTTAATGGCTCTTTTAATAGTCTCTATTCAATGGTGCTTTTCGTAAACGACCGTTGGATGATTCTTTGAACTAAATAATCTTTTATTACAGCTTTCACGGGTTGAGGTCTCTTAATGGTTCATGGCTGTTTTACTTCCACATCTTTATTAAATAATAAAAAAAGATTTATATAAAGAATGCATTTAGTTATTTTAGTCAAAGCTGAAATCACATTTAAAACGTCAAAAGCTCAAGATCCAATTTGTTTTAATTCAAATTAAATTTATTTTCAACATTTTTTTTTGCTTCGAGAATTTAAATGTTTCGTCTCCAAGCGACATTTTAATTAAAAAAAACATTCCTTCGCTTCTCGATCCATTACGCAACCTCCTCGCTCTTGAAGCAATTTATGCAATCTCTGGAGCGTGCGTTCGCGCAACTCAAGCATTTCAGAGAGAAACCATTGGAGGATCTCGCTTAATCTCCCAGTCGTAAAAGACTCTTCCCCTCCCATTACCTGGCCGTTTCTTGCTCAGTTTTATCTATCCGACCCTCAATTTATGCCTATTCAAAGCTTTCTCAAATTGACGAAATTTATTTAAGAAACAAAAAGGGACAAAATACATTAAAAACCATCCGTGAAAACCTTAATTTAACGACAATATGAACCATCACCACAACATACCATAGTCGGATTGACACATTTTTTGGTCGACTTTGGAATCGAGTTTCCAAGAGCTTTTGCAGTACTGAGAGCAAAGGTCGTTGCTTTGGCGAGGCTTGTTCGATTCTGTCAATGACTTGATCTCTGTGCATGGGTAGGTGTTCCATGTGAAATAACATTACGCATTAAGAAATGATGTTTTTTTAATGATTATTAAGTTGTAAAAAAGGGAAATTGATAAATAGTACTTAATGTCATTGTGTAAATTTTTTTATTCATAAAGTTATGAAAAAGCTGAAAAAATCTAGTTTAGAAAAAAAATGCTAGAAGGATCATTTAATCAAAGTAAAGTGGTTCAAAGGAAAAAATTCAAATTTAAAAACAAACTTTTTGAAATTGGAAAAAAATAAGTACATCACGCGATAGAAAACATTAAAGAAAAAATGGAAAGAAACATGGCCTATTTTGTTTGATCTCACGAAGAGTTAAATCTAATTTAAAATAGAAAAAGTTTTTATATATAATTTGCTACACATTGTGGCAGTAATTAAATTACTTTTATCTAATTTATCTCTTTTTTCTTAACATCAATGTTTTTTTAAACAATGTTTTTTCAGAGAAAATTAGCCGATAAGTTACAGTATAAAAAAAAAGAAAAAATAACTTTCAAATGTAAACCGAATTTCAATTTTCCAACGTTGAAGCGATAGTTCAAATAGAAAAAAGAAAAATACAAAAATTATTTGATAAAAAAAAATATAATACTTCAATAAATAGTCTCTGATATCAAAGGAAAAGTATACTTTATTAGGGACACGTTTTTTTTTCTCACAATTTCATGATTAACTTATTTCGTACACTGCTAATATAATTCATCGAGTTTCATTTGATAGATCAATCTTTTTTTTATATGTATAAAACTATTTTTCTATTATTCAGAAAAGGATGTTGAAAGCTACTAGATTTAAGGTGTCAAGTCAGCCCTAATTGCATTAGCAGGGTTGTGCAGATGTAATTAGGGTGAAGAAATGATAGTATCAAATCGTTTTTACTGTTTATAGCTAATATATTGGTTTTTTTAAGTATTGTAGACGTCAGAGTATTATAGAACGTACCTTAGAAATTAATTTATTTCATTAAAGTTTTTCATGAAAGCTTCCAAATGATAATTGTAGCGCTTAAAACAAGCTTCTCGTTGAAATTTTTAAAAATCTCTCGAGACATTTTATGGCATTAATAAGAAAGAATTACGTTTTTTATGGAACACAAACTCATTTTAAAATCTAATTTTCTTTAATGAATCTGTGAAGTAAAGTTAATTATGGACATATAGAGATAAGCAACCTCCCAAGGGTGGATGTAGGAGAAGGCATCTCTAACGACATTATAATCACAAATCTTTGGGAGCACGCTTATTCCTTCTTGCTTCATTCGTTCTTCATCACTTCTTCAATACTGGACAATCTCTTGCCTACTCACGCAAGCAGCCTCTTACATTTAATATAAGAGTTTTACGCACATTCACTGGTGTCCTACTCATCGATTCATGAATATGAACAGAAAAAATTTAATTGTAAAAAATTGTAAATTGTTTTTTTTTCATGACTTTACATAACAATCAAAAATCATTTACCTCTTTTATTTTATTTTAATATTTACAAACCATTTCCTAATTTTATTTAAATATTATTCCCGCCTCTTACTCACCCACCCACTCTCATCCAGCCTCCACCCATTTCCACCCACCACCACCACTCACCGACGCATGGAGAGGTCACATGGGGCACGTAAGTGAAGCCTGGAGCACAACTGTTGCAAGACCTTCCTGTCACGTGCTTCTTGCATCCGCATTGGCCTGAGATGGTTGAGAGGTGTGAAATAAAGGAATAAAAAAGAAAGTTTGAAAGATTTGTCACTTGAATATTGAAAAAATAAAAAAAATAATATTTTCCTTGGTTAAATTCATGAACCAATTTCAAGTTTTAAATTTGATTTTGAAAAAAATAATTTAAAAAATGCATGAATGTTGTAGAAGGATGTCTCACCAGTGGTCTTGTTGCATCCCCTTGAGAAGGATCCGATGGGATGACAGTTGCAGGCTGGAAAAGAAAAATTTTGGAGAATTTAGGATTAAATAGTTAATTATAAATGTTCAATTCATTATTTGAATAAAATCTATGAATGTTTTAATTGACAAAATTTTGAAATTAAAAGCGCTGCGTTAAACCATTTAGGCAAACGGATTGCTTTTGAAATTTTAAAAGAAGAGTGTTTGTGATTTCAAAAGTTATTATTTTCAAACATTGCTAAGCGAAAAGAATTATCAATTGTATTTAGGCCCCATCCATCATATCTACGAGCCCGCTACCAAAACCATCCATCATTAGTCCCCCAATCCATTTTACTGTTGTCTTTCAACAAGAATGGTCTATCTTTTGAATTGTTGTTTAATTCACTAAAAGAGTCGGCTGAACTTTTTTTAAATTATAAATAAACTTTTCTCCAAGATCTTTTAAATCATTTTAAAATTAATTCTTATCTCAGCTCATTTATTAATCTACGAGACAGTTTTGACAGCTCAACATTCTTTTAGCACTTCTTTCTTTAAAGTCTCTCAAGTTGTTAAATAACTAAACATATAGTAAAACCTTCAATAATTTTATTTATTTAAACATTTATTTGAAGTGCGCAAAATATAAACATAAATTAAAGCCCAAAGTATGAAAAAATTTCCAAACTATTCATCCATTTACTCTTCTCTAACCCGTCACAAAAACTCACGAGAACAGGCGTTTCTGTCGGCCATTGAGTTACCAAGTGTCTTGTAGTAGCCACCCTTGCACATGTGACAAAACCTTCCAGCAGTGTTGTGCGCACACTTGAGACACACCCCTCCCGACTTGTGTGGACTCGAGAAGTCGTACAAGTGTCGGTTGAAAACGCATCTCACGGCGTGGTTGTTGCAGTTGCAAGCTGTTGTGTGGTGTAGAATTAAAAATTTTGTTATTTAAATTTTTTTAAAGTATTTTTTGTTGGGGTTAGTTGAACTTTTTTAGGTTAAAGATGACAAGAATTGTTTTTAAATTATGGTGATGGGTTGATTCAATATCGCAATTTGTGGAAATGTCAAGTCTGAATTTTGCGTGTATGATAGTGTTAGGTAGTGGAGCAAAAATGTGTTCACTCAAACAAAACTAGAATAAATAACTGTTTTTCAAGTAAGAATAAATGTCACCCATTTAGATAAAAAATTTGAACTTTAGGTGCGAAGCAATTCATAAAAAATACACAAAATTTAGTTTATTCCCTTTATTACTACTCTTAACTTCTAGAAAAAATAATAATTTTCAATTATTCAAAACTTGATGCAATCTTAGGTTCACTTTAATTAATCAAGGGAAAAGCTTTTCACTTTAATTACATTGTTTCAAAATTCATGACACGCTCTATTTTTTTCTCCTTTATATTTACTATTTTTTTCATTTTCGCTTAGAAGTTTATTTTCAATTTAATAAAACTTGAAAAATAAAAAACTTTTTTTTTATAAAAAAATAAATAATAATTTCAACAAAAACTAAAAAAACAAATAATAATATAAAATAAACATTAAAAATGTTTTTTCTGAAAAAACATTATTCAAAAAAAGAAAACTCAACCAACTCACCGACACACTCGTTAGACTTCTTGGAGGTACCTCTCCTCCACGGAGCATCCTGGTACATGGGCTTGCATCTCTCACAATCCCTGCCTCTGGTGTTGTGCCTGATGCAATAGTTCGATGGAAGTTTTCAAACAAATAATTGAACCTAAGTTTATCTAAAAAACTTTTTTTAATATATATATAAATTATTTTTTTTAAAAAGATCCCAACACTCTGAAACATAGCTCCCATCAATACTACTTCAAATATTCATACCTGCAAAGACACTTTGGAGTTGGGTCATCACCCTCACCACTCAGACACATGGACGCATGTCCGTTGCACTTGCATCTTCCGCCCACCTTGATGTTTGATAGAGCAAACAATGGACCTCTAGCCGAGCTGGACTCAACCACGGGAGTTTCCTGCATTTCAGTGTGAGAAGTGTCGATTCCTTGACTTCCGTGTGGCTTTGTAATCTTAGTCGATGCTTGCTTGGACTGCTCTTGATACGTGTTCTGGAAAGTTTTAGTTCAAAAATAATTTTAATTTTTGTTTTAAAATATATAAATAAGTAACTGACTCCGTATAGAGAGAGTCTAAGCTGGTAGACGGTCATCCACTCAGCCATAGCTGGCTGGAGGTCCGGGTCCAATGATGAAGAGGAAGGAAGAGATTGCATTGAAGATACAAAAACGTCTCTGTTGCTGAAAGATAGTTTGTGTTCTATATCCTTAATCGAACTACAAGTTGCTTTGTAGAAGGGTTTTCCCCTGCGTTGTAGTCCGTTTTTGTAGTCGTTTTTGCTCGTGTCGGCCTGGTAAAGATATTTCAGGTACTTGGCTGTGTTTTCTGATAAATCCTTTTTTGCTTGAAACTGTTTTCTATTCATCGGTTGTTTCATCCAACGTTGATGTAGTTGTTGTTGTTGTTGTTTAGAACGTTGTTGCTGCAGGGGTTTTTTAAACTGCTGTTGTGCAGGTTGTTGTTGTTTTCTGACTTTTTGTTGTTGTTTTAGTTGCCGTTTGAAGTGATAACTCACAAAGTCATAACTACAGTTTTTGGCAAATATTTTCAACAGTCGCCATTTTTTGGTGGGAGGTGGAAAAGCGGACTTCCAAACAGCCAGAACCTCAGGCATCTCACTGCCATTGCAGAACTGGAATGACATGAAGTTGAACTCAAATTTCTTGTTCAGGTTCATTTTCAATTCTGTGTTTGGTCTTTTTGGATTGCTAGCCCAGCAAGTTTCATTCTTGCTGACTTCTCCGTCAGTTAGAAACGACAAAGCATCTTTCTGATTTTCTCTGCTGCAGCTCACAAATTGCTTTCCATCGTGTGTACTACTCTTATTTTTACCACTCTCTTTCGCGTTTAAAATACTATTTTCATTTAAAACCATGCTATTTGTTTTTTCGTAGTTGAAATCTTCTTTATTCTTAGTTATTTCATTTTTTGAGTTTAGACTACAGCTAGGAGAATTGCTTTTGAACGACTTTCCCAGCAGAATGTTCTCGAAGTCTGGTTGGCATTTCACGGCGTCGCCTGTAGAGGTGTCGTAGCACGAGTCGAAATCGTAGTCCGAAAAGTTTAGGTTATGGGCTTGTTGCGGTAATTGAAAATGTTGAAATGGAGTGTTTTGGGATGAGTGTTGTGTCTCGGTTTGTTTAAGTTCTCCGACATTAAAGTGATTCTGCGTCTCAACGGATTCTGTTGCATGTTTATTTTCATTTATAGTTTTTTTGTTTTTCTGTGTTTCCTGTAGTTGCTTCATGATGCTATGATTGTCGAATGGTTCTTGTTTTAGAGTAGGTTGAATCGAGGCTTTAGCTTGCTGACTTGTTCTTGTTGGAGATGTTGTAGTCAAAACGCTCTGATGTTTGTTTGACGGTTCTGTGTAGAGTGTATTGGAACTTTTTTCTTCACTTGTTGTGGATATTCGGTTTTTGTAATTGTTCGGCTTTTTTTCCAAACCCAAGCCGTTATTCTCAAGGCTGGTGAATCTAACAGTGATGTTATCATAACTATCATTGAGGCCCTTAATGCCACCTGCTTTGTTCTCTTTATCAGAGTTAGTGCTATTCTTGTTAAGTGAGAGGGAATATATGTTTTTTATCTTTGTATTCTCATAATTATCTCCTAAATGAAAAGTTATGAATTCATTTCTTTTGTCACTAGCATCTCCATTATGCTTCTGAGACTCATTACTGTTTAAAATGTCTTCACTATCGCCGGCATGCTTTGAGATTTCATCTTTTATGTTACCAATTTTTACGCTTTTGTTAACAGATCCATTATGTTGAACACTTACTTCATTTGAAGCGGCATCTTCATTATAATTATTCCTCTTATTGTTGCTTTTAATTTGTTTTTCTAGAAAAATTAAAGCTTCTTTTGAGCCTATGACATTGTTCAAAGCCCAACTCAAATTATTGGCATTTATCATTCGTAATTTCACATTCTCATTATCAGCTTTTAACTCGAACGTCGACAATATAAGAAAAAGAATCCACTTTTTGGTTGAAAAATTCATTTTTATCCAGTTATGAAGAGAAATTTAGTTTTTAGATTATTGACAGCAATCTGACGAAATCAATTAAGTCTTTGAGCAAGAGAATTTACGAGCGTCAATCATACTCATGCGTTTTAAATTACTATTTTATGAGAAATCGTTTTTCTATGAATTTGTAATTTTTAATTAATAAAAAATAATATCACATTTTCTAACTTGACAGAATTTCTCGCGAGTTCTTCACATGGCTTCAACTTTTCAGTATTCCATAAAATAATTCTCGTATGGGACATTTTTAGTATCTTAATTCGGCTAAACTGTTGCAATTAAGTGCTCATATTTTGGAGTCCACTCCAGTTGTGTTGATAAAATCTGTGACTGAATAGCTCATAGAAACAAACTATCATAGGTCCATCTGCACGTTCACGCCAAGAAGCATCAAAGACCTTTTGTGCGGGCAAGACCTATCCAATATTCTTATAGACTTATCTAAATGTGTGTATGTATCTATAATATTAGATACATATATATATATATATGTATATATATATGGTAACATACATTCATAGTATATTCCAAGAAATCATTTTATACAAAGATACATTTTATACAAAGATACATTTTATATTAAAACATTCATCAATCGTGAAGTTATTTAACGCAGATATGGACCTTATATTTTCGGATCAACCTTTCTTGCGTGATAACGTCAGAATTCCTAGCACGCCTACATTTGTGTTTAATGATGGAAATGTGACTTGGTCTGCTTGTGTGTGTGCGCCAGTTCCTTGAACTAGAAAGTGAATTTATTTCTTGGATTAAAATGCTTTTCAATTAATCAAAGTACGGAAAAAAAGTTTCATTACATTTTCATGTTTTATCTTCTTTTTTTCCAAGTTTAGTTTTTTATATCTCTAATTTATTTTCACAATTTAAACATCTATTGATGAATTCATATATAACTATCTTAAATACCAATATATTCGCACACTTTTGAGTAATTGTTTTAAAATTTTCCAAAATATAAGTATTTTTTCCCCTAATTCCAAAAAAAGTAAAATGTGAAAGTTTTTTGTTCTTTAGTCAAATTAATTTAATCATAATTACTACTATAAACATTATAGTTTTTACAATTTTTTCAAAATAAGGACCTAAAAAACAATTTTATGTGTAAAAAATAATGATGTCTGAACCATAGGAAAGTCTGAAAAATCTGTTAATTCACGGAATTTACGAAGAAAGATTGAATTTTGGTGGTGCTGTTGTCTTAAGTTAATTGAATGCAAGGATGAGTGCCATGGACACAATCAAAGACACATTCAAAAATCAAACACGCACGTACACAGACTAGAGAAACACACATGCATATGCAAGAAGAATGGATCGGAAATTACATATAAGTGTAGCACAGAGCCTATCCAAATAAAATTAGCAACGCCTTCCGTCCAGCAACAACATGTCTGTGGATCGAATTACACGCACATAAGACATTAGTTCACATACATACAAACCGATCTCCATGAGTACATGAAACGAACCAATTTATTTATGAAATTCAGTTTTGACAAAATGAAAAATCATATATTTTCATACGTGTAATTCATTCATGTTAAATGAACCAACAAAATAATAACATAGGCAATTATCATGATTAACAAAAAATCTAAAAATGTATGAATAGCATTACTACAGTTTTTTAAATTTACAAAAACGTTTATTAATATAAAAACACTTGTTTTCACTATCCATTAAAGTTCGATAAATAAGTCGTTTTCAAAACTAAAAGTCTCTCAAACAATGAAGCCAATGACGTTCATATGAATATAGGCAGGCGGGTTCCAGAAGGGCTGGTTGAAGAAAGTCTTCACTCGAAAAGTCACCTGGTCCTTGAGCGCTGGTGGATTGACGATTTTCAATAGTATTCATTGATTTTTTGGTTTTCGCAGAGTCTTGTCGAGCTTAATGTTTTAAAATTTTTGAGGTAGAGAACCAAGATTATTTTACATTTTCGATTCTTTTGTATAAAAAAAATTTTCAATTATTTTTTATATATTTCAGGTAATTAAATTTTAAACGCACCACCTGGAGCGTAAAATTCGATGTGATAGAGCATGGTGGAGGGATCAGTGTGATTGGTGATTTTGAAGTCATCAACGTTTGATTCAACCTATGCAGTGAGTATAAATTTATCAAAACTCCGAGTTTTATATAATAAACTAAAGAATTAGTTTGCGAATTACAAACTGAAAAAAAGTTATTAAAATTTTTATTCGGTCATACGCCATTCAGTTTTGTTGTTAGCAGCGTGGAGAGGAAAGGAGCGTCCGATTACTAGCATAGTGACTAGAAACTAAGTAAAGTATAGAAACAGAATTTTGATAAAATTTATCAATTTAATTTTTTTTTAAAAGTGTATAATCATAATTACTACCAGAATAACAGGAGAGAAGTTGCCTTGGTAGGAAGCGATGCAACTAATCACCACGTGTTCTCCTTCTCTCAGCAGCGAAAGCCTACTGAAACAGCGGGGCTTGGACTCTATGACAAAGTTTTTTCCTACATTGATTTTATTCATATAAAATCCTTTATAGTTCTAAATCAATAAAAACTGTAACTAATACAAAAACCCCCAATAGTATGCAACACTTGGTAATCACCCCTCACCAATGAGGATCATTTCAGCAGTAGTACTTGTGCCGGCTCCGTTATCCTCCACACAAGTGTAACTGCCCACCACCCTGCTAGCGTCTACGAGACTTTCTGTTCTCATTCTTAACGAGCTCACCTGTGCATTTTTATCACTGTTTTATCGTGGATCTTTTTGTATTATAGTTATTTTTCGGTTTAGTTTTTTGAATAAAAGATGTTATTTAATAGAATTAAAATTTTTAAAAACCTTTGAAAAAATGAAATTTTACGAATGACCACAAACCTGATTTTTGTTAGTGATATTGTACGTAGTTCTGAATGTTTCTAGTATTCGACCATTGAAGTAGACGGACTTCGTCTGAGTCGGTGTCTTGTAGTTTTCAAAAAGCCATTGTACGTCTGTGTTTTTGTTGATATCTTACATTGCGAATGCTTGTCGTATTGAAAAAGGTTTAATCCGACCTTTTCTCGTTATATATCAAACTTAAAACTTTGTTTAGTTGATTTTTTTTATTTTCATGTAGAAGTTAAATCCAAAAAAAACAAACGGTTGTTTCCGTCCACGTGACAATGCAATGCTTGATCCATTATGTCCCCCATCTCCACCGCCACACTTCTCGGAGTCTCGATGAACATGTCTCGTTTGCCGATGTCTGAAAGATGAGCATTTCAAGCAACATGAAAAAGAATGAATATAATAGAATTATATAAAAAAGATTTAATATAAAAGAATTATATAAAAAAGAATGGTGCTTTTCCGGTAGATATGTATTCCTTACTGAGCTCACCTTTAGTGATTGAAGTAAAAATTCTAATGATGTAGGGATGATGTATGGGTGGCTTAATCAGCGTGAACAACACCTTGAATTATAAAAACGATAATTATATAGTTTATAAAGTATAATTGATTAATGAACTTGAAATTTGTTGCAGTTCCACAGTGTGAGAGGCACAAAAAGACTGCTTTTGTAGATGAATGAAGTCTTTCCGTCGTTGTAAGGTCCTTCACACTCGCTTCTATTGAGTCGAATCTTTAAAAGGTTTAAGAATTATTTTAATAAATCACTGTACATTTTTTTAAGCTTTTTAAAAATATTAGAAATTTTTTTTTTACTTTTAGAAATAATTGTAAAATTTGTTAAACTTGATAAAAATAATTTTATAATTTATAATATTTAGAAATGTTACCTCAATGGTTACACCCATTTTTTTGTTATTCTTCATTAATTGAGAACTTAATACAACTTTGGATTTGGGAAGAAGGTTTACAGTAACAGTTGAAGTGAAAAGTTTGGATGTATAGTTCTTTGGAAGGTAAAACTTTATTTGCTTTGGCGAAAATAGTTCCTGATCATAGTCTAAGTAGAGAAACAAAAAATGAGTAAAAATGTGTAAAATGCATTTAGATTTATGAAAATTGATCTTTATAAAAACTATATTGAGTAAGTTTTTTTTGTTAAATATATTAATATATAAAATAAAAGCTTACCTCCAGAAAAGTGTTTTAGGTCAACATTGCAAGAGCAACTGCTTCTATTCCGAATTCCTTGAGGGAAAGTCAAGCACTTGTAAGTCTCTCCGACATCCAACTCCGAAATGTTGACATTTTGGCTTTCTTTCATGAATGTCCAACCAACCAAATCTTTTTCCGATTCATTGCTATGAAATTCAAGAGTTTTTAGTACTTTTCCAAAAAGTGATTTTTCAGATTGTAGCACATCTGAGCCAATCTTTTTTCTATTTAAATTATTTTTATCATTTCTTTTGTACCATCTGTATGCGACAGGTGGATAAACGTCAGTATCGCATTTCAAGACGGAGAAAGAATCTTTGTTTAATTCGTATGTGACAGTGCATTTCGTCGGACAAGCTGAGAAATAATTTTAATGGAAGATTTTAAAATATGAATCTGACTAAAAATCATAAAAAAACATTGTGTGAACATTTTTTTCAAATTAAAACTGCTTTACTGAGAATGGGTTAAGTCTAACTAATGATTGTGAAGGTAAGCTGCATGGTTTTATTGTAGGTGGGAGCAGTGATACTCTGGTTGAAAAAAGTGCTTATGCTCATTTGGAGAAAGTTCGTGTTTCTGGGAGAAGGCGATCGAATTAAATAAAACATTCTGTCAGGTCGAGAAGCATCCGTAACCTAGAAATATTAAGCAATAATATTTTTTTACAATTTTTAACAAAAAAAAAGTTATTAACAAGTTATGCTTATCAATGAAAGCCTGGTTGAGAAATCCGATAGCTCATTTTTTAACACTCACAGTCATGTTATCCAGGTACGGTTGAACGCTGATGACTGGAGTGAAGGCTCCTCGGAAGGTTACTTGACACGAGACAACAATGTCCTCGTTCGTGAAAAGCACCGTTTGGAGAGGGTCACAGGTTGTTTCGGACTCTTTAAGAAGAATACATTTGAAAATAAAATAATTATAAAAGCATATAAACTTAGGGAAATAAAATAAATTAAAATTTATATAAAACTAATGAAAATGCACCAAGAAAAATAGCTTCTGCGCTCGCTGAATAGCCAGCTCCGTTGTCTTGCACGCATTTGTAAGTGCCGGCAATGAGACTGGCATTGATCTTGATGGCAGGTTTCAGTTTGAGGTTATAAGCTCCCTCTTTTTGCAAAATTTGGAAAAAATTGAAAGAAGGGCTGAGAAGATTGTTGAAGAAGAGAGAGTGGGTCTGGGGATTGTTGTACGGCGTGAAAATCCACTGGACTGGCCTGTTTTTTGCCACACGACACTCCATTGTGAAGTTTCCGTCTGTAACCTCTACAGCAATGTTTTTCGGACGAACAAGAAACATATCTCTCGCAGCTAGATTAAAAAGGTGTTTTGTAGATTTAAAGTATAGGCAAGAATTTAAAGTACGTAAAGATTGTTTTAAAAGTTAAAAACTACCTGGAGCCTCTCTGACTACGACAGAATAATCCACCAATTGATTAATAGAAGGAGTGAGCATTGATATATTCAAAATGAATTCTTGGCAGTCCCAAAGCGTGAGATTGGAAAAGTTTACATCGCTGAAGTAGAAAGAGGAATTTTCATTCAGATGAGGACCTTTGCATGAGGAGTAACCCATAATCACCTGGAATTAAAATAGGTTTAGTGAAAATTTTCAATTTTTGGCAAGCGATTCATTTAAAACTATTATCTATTATCTATTAATATAATATTTTCTCACTTCAACTAACAAGCCATCCAGCCTGGATTCTGTGTTAATGACAGGACTGATTGTTATCCTAGATAGACTTTCCAGTGTGATGCTCGTCGAAACACTGAATGGTTTGAGGTTGTAAGACGGGTGAACAAAGATGGAAAACCTATTGTTGGAATAGTCTCCATGCACAGTCGTAAGAGGCTGTTTCAACAAAGCTTCGTTTCTGCAGTCTGTGTTTCGTAGCATGTTTTTGAAGATATTTCTTTATTTTTTTAACGAAGTTCATAATTTTTTTAATCAATAAAATAGAAATGTCAATTTTAATGAAGTTAAGTTAATCAAACTCAATAAATAAAACATTATTTCATTTTAACATTTTTGTAAGATTTCAAACCCGGACACTCCAACTTCTTCCTAACCTGAAAGACACGACAAGAATATCTCATCTTCACTGCTACACGAGTGCCCATCAAACGCCTCGTACTTGCAGGAAGACAAGCGTGTGGCGTTAGGCGTTTCTGAGCAATCAACGTTCTGTATCCTCAAAGGCACGTACGGCTTCATCATCTTGGGATACACACGGTGATCCCCGCAGTAATGACCGAATTCCCTGCAGGCCACTCTTGAAGAACAGATAAAATGAATTAAAAACCAAAGATAAATCATTAACCTGATGCAGTTAATGCATGTAACAGCCAGATACTTTGTGTTAGTTTCTGTCCATCTTTTCGAACACACACTCGACCACTTTCCATGCACCGAGATCAAAAGTCTTTTGAACTCTTCGTCTCCCAGCAGCTTCAGTACTCCTTGAGTGGCTGGTTCAGTTTTTTTATTTACAAAAAAAAATTTTTATGTCGAAGGTTTTAGTTATGTTTAGTTTTAAAAAAAGTATTTAATTTTATTAATTTCCCTGATAGAAGAATAATAAAATAAATTAAATCACTGAAAATCACTAATAATCTTCAATTAATCTATTTAAAATATTGAAAATGAATTTCAAAAGAGGGTGAGTGACAGTTGCAGGCGATGAAAACGTCTTCCTGGTGTGTGCAGACGAGGGGAGGCTGGTACTGGCAACTCGTCAGTGTGCGAGGGTTAATGGATTCGCTGCACTGTACCTCGCTCATTCCTTAGAAATGGTTGTCATTGGATAGTGTAGTTGCTGATGTAGTTGTTAATGTAGATAGTATTAAAAACTAATTTTCAAATGTTTTTAATTTAAAATGTGTTTAAAACGTTTAGCTGCAAAAAGATTGAATTGAAGGTTTTGCAATAGTTTTTTTAAAGAAAAAGAAACGTATTCACCAATAACGTAATCTTCTCCTGCAGTGATGCTTTCTTTTACTGTTTTATCTGTCACTAAGTGTCCTCCAAATGCAAAGCCTAGCTGTCTACACACGAAACTGTGAGTTTCAGAGGGGCTTCCGTCAACTTATTCATCCATATGTTTCAGTTTTTTAGTTTAAACTAGACACTATTCAAAATAATTTATTGATTTATTTAAATGCTTGTAAACTTTTTCTATTTTGTTTTCATATTTCAAACTTTTACTTTGTGTTGGTTGAGAGCCAACGGTCGTCACAAACAGTAACCCAACGACCTTTCATGTTCACCATCAGACGACCAAACGTGCTGTTGCCTCCGACTAACATGATGTCTCCGTCTGTAAAAGTTCATTTATAATTTATATTTCTTGCTTATATAAAAAAATAAGACATGGAATTTTTTTGAAAGTTATAAAAAAACCCTTCTGCTAAAAATGAGTTAAAAGCTCATAAAAATAGGTTCAATCTCATCTCTTGTAACCAAGACAAAAAAATTTAATCTTCACTATCCGTTTCATTCAATCAATCAATCAAACCTTTCCCGTTGAAGAAGAAGTGAATGGTGTGCTTGTATAGTGGAGGGTTGTTGGTGGGATCTTTGAAGAAAGTGGTGAGCTGGTAGTCGCAATTGATCACCTGCTTGGAAAGCCTGAAGGAATTTGTTATATAAACTAATTTACATGCCAAGTCTTACATTCTCGAATAGTTCAGTTGAATGATTTGAATATTTAACTGAAAAGTATAATTTGTATTAATTATATTTGTATTCTCGTCAGGCACTCATCTTGACGCTATATTAACTAAACATCATCATCATCATCATCATCATCATCATCATCATCATCATCATCATCATCATCATCATCATCATCATCATCATCATCATCGTCATCATCATCATCATCACCTGTAAAGAACTCTGACGTTGAAGAAGTCGTCAGTTGTGTGGTTTTCAATTCTCATGAAGCCACGACTCACGTCCATGATCGGAGAGTAACGACCATAATACCTTAGTTTAAAAATAAAATATATTTATTAATGTATTATGCTAATAATAATAATAATAATAATAATAATGATAATAAAAATAATAATTTCATTTGTTTATCTACCTCCATTCGAGACTTACTTTGCGTAGCAGTTTATCGACATCGCTTTTTCAGTCATCACTCTTATTGCATTGCATGTTGTTTTGTTTTCTTGAAAAATAAAAAAGTAAAATTAATTTAGAATATTCAGCATATATTAAACAATAATCAAGTATTTATCGTTTGAAAGAGCTATTTATTTTTGTATATATTTATTTAAAAGAGCTCACCCATGACAATCACTTCGGCGGATGCATTCAAGCCAGCACCGTTGTTTTCAATACAGTAATAGGTTCCTGCAATGCTAGGGGACACCTTTAAATCATCAAAATGTAAACAAAGCTGGTTTAGATGTTTTTGTATATGTAAATCATAATGATAAACCAATTGATTGAGATAAGTGAGACATACCTGCTTGAAAATCAACTTCTTAGAACCTTTTCCTCCACCCTCATCAACGTCTTCTATATCGTAAGTCAGGTGCATATCATCGTGAGCAAACTTTCCATTGAAGTAAATGACTTGGAACAGAAGACTTTCGTTGTATGGCTGGAAAATCCACTGAACAGGAATTTCGGAAGCGACTGAGCAATTGAGTTGGTGGTGTTCGTCTCCCTGAATCATCATCACTTGACTCTGTGGAGTCTCCGTGAATATGAAAGTGGCTTCTTCGGCTTGGAAGATGAAAAGATTTAAATGTGTTTTATGACTTTATATATTTTTATTAAATTGTACAGTTGAACATTATATACATATGTATTCCGGATAAAACATTAAACTATTTTAAATAGAGAATTTCTCACATTTTTCTATTTTGATTTCATATAAATATTTCTTGTAGTCAGTGTTGTTGGAAACGGTGAGAAGAACGATGATTTCATTACAGTTCCAAAAAGTTAGAGATGTGAATAGAGGTGAAGTGAACGAATATTCGCCATAATTTCGTAATGGACCATTGCATTTTTGTGGGTCGATTGAGATCTGAAGTTTTTGATGAATATATGGCTTAAATAAAATTCCTTCTTAATTATCCTGATCTTATTTATTTCATAAGATATTTTATTCCAACAAGTTTCAAGCTCACCGCAACAGACAATCCTTTAGTTTCAGATGAATTCACGAACTTTGGGTAAAGAGTATATCTAGCAGAGGAATTAGAAGTGAGTTTCATTAACGAGCTGAAAGTTGTAAGGTTGAAAAGCGGGGATACAAAGAGTTTTGGGTGTCTCGAGCCTAGCTTTAGACGTCTTGAACAAACTGTTGTGGTAAGGAACATCAAAACTATTTATAGTAAAAATTCAATTGTTGGTTAAAAGGTCTTTGACGTTTGTTCATCAATCTGAAATAGTTTTCCTTCATCCATCTCTCAGTTTCAAATGACTTTTTAATCATTATTTTATTTCTAACATGAAGAGCAATGAATGAAGATGTCGTCTTGGTGCGTACATATGGACTCTCCAAGGTTTTCAGGCACTTTGAAGCTACAGTCCGTGAATCTTTGATGAAGAATAATAAATAAATTAATTAATTAATAACATTTAGTAGAAATTAAAGACTAAATAAATTAAATTTTTAATTTAGTCGAACCTTCGGTCAAGGTCATCGCACGTGACATCATATATCGCCATGCTGTGGTTGCTGCTGCCCAAAAGACCTATTGACTTGGCCTTGCCGCAGTAGTAACCCAGTTGGTTGCAGACTATGCTGGTGGGAGATGAATGCATGAGCTGATTTATTTCTTATCTAAAAATGTAAGAATGAATGAACGAATGATTGAATTGATTGGTTTCGTATCTATAAATGGATTTTTTTATCTACAAAGTGATTTATGAATAAATCAACATTTGAAGTTTTCAGAACAAGATCAACTTTGTATTCATTTGGGTCCAATTGTTTCTTGCACAGACGCTCATCCATCTGGAGCGGTGCAAGTAGAAGAGCTTCTTGAATTGCCTCCGTCCAAGCAGCTTGATGTCTCCTGACTTCTTGGCTTTAAAAACATTAAAACTTTATTCGATTGTGTTCTGATGTTTACGAATTTGTGATAAATATTTTTTAATGATAGATTTTTTAAAGAAAAAATGGCTTAAATATTTATGTCATCATAAAAACTTAGAAATATTCATTCACCTATATTATTCTACTTACAATAAAATACAATAATCTTTGGACATCCATCATTTTAAAACACCATCATTTTTCAAAAAAAATAATTGTTTTCTGGGCCATTTTTCAAAATCTATTTAAAACTCGAATGCCGGCCAAGAATATAGATCTATTTGAGAACATTTAAAAATAAGTTTTTTAAATTTGTCAAAGATTTTGGTATTTTACGTTGTTTAAAATAAAACTTAAATTTCTTCCTACCCTCATTTTCATCCTTTTAAAATCATTTTATTTTTCCATTTTTTCATCTTACTATTGTTACACGAAAGAATGACATCTTGCTTGTGAGTGCAGTCGTTTTGGAAGAGTTCGTTTCTCTTGCAGTCTGATAGTCTTTTAGGATGCGCCTCCGCACCGCACAGTGGAATTGGTGGCCAGGTGTCGTTAACTGGAGGATTTGTGGAAAGAAAAAGTGTTGGAGACTTGGAAGTTTTGCTGTACTAGTTTTGAATAAATATTTTTTATCGGATATTTTCGATTTTGTTACCAATTTTTCGAACTATTTTTAAATTAAAAAAACGAAAGTTTATTTTTTATATATATTTTACCTTGGTCAATGCAATTCACAGTTTTCAGGCCACAATCTACATTATCCAAACCTAAAAATAAATTATGAAAAATATATTTATTTTAATCTAACATATTTATGAAGTTTATAAAGATATAATACACTTATACAATTTGAATTTTAATCGTTTTGACAACAATTCTCAACCATTAAGGCATCTATAACATTTTGAACATCGCATCTCACCTATCCGGGTGTCATTCGGCACTGGAAGGATAAAATCAACTTCATTTCTCATGCCTCCAAGCTCAAATCCCAATTGCTTACAGGCAATACTGTCAATTAGGGCAAAATTACCACTAAAACCATTCTTTACAATTTATTCAATCCAATTTATTTATTTTTTCTCAAAAAGTAACAGCGTCATTAAGTTTTGTCCTTAATTACTCGGTGTTTTGTTGACTCCACCAGTCGTTGCACACTGTCGCCCACTCCTCCTTCAACCACACCATCACCCTCCCGTGCGAGCTGTTGCCGCCATGAAGCCTTAAGTCTCCCTCTGGTGAAACCATTTATACTAAGTATTATTTGTGATATACCCCTTTATTAGAGATGGGACTCCAACCGAAAGTTTAAAAATGTCAAACTCGAATTAAATTCGAACATTCTTATCTAAATTACGAAATTAAATAGAAAAGGAAAGTGTGATATTGAAAATAATACATTCAAACTTTAATACTTTTTTTTGCATTAAACTTAATAAATACAAAAAATGACAAAACAAACAAAAACAAACTTTATAAAAACTGAATTCGACCTCAGCGAAATGGAACTCGAACTGAGCTTTAAAATTGTCAAACTCGAACTTTTAGGTTGTCGAACTCAATCGAACTCAAACGATTAATTTTGGGTTCGAATCCCATCTCTTATCTTTATTCTCGTCATATCTTACAAATGTTTTAATGTAAAACGAGATTTTTTATCTTTTCTCACTAACCAAGTCCAATTGCGATACGCAAAAAAAGATACAACGCACAAAACTCTGTTTTGTAATTCGTAGAAAACATTTTGATTAAACGATTTATTTGTGATATTGGTTTTTTAAGGATTAGAAAGCTTCACAGGTTATTAAGTATTTAAATTATATTTATTCCAAAAAGTATAATTTCATTTTTATCACCACTTATTTTATTTTTAGGGTACTTTAATGCTTGTCTTGTGAGAATAATTGCCTGAAAGATTATTCTTATCGGTTCATGCGACTGTTTTTCGTTTATTCAAGAAAATAATGTTAAAAATATTCTGAAAGAATATAATTTAAATGAGAATAGGACATTTATCTTTGAGATCGTGGCATGTTTGAATTAATGACGCGTAAACGTCTCTTTTTCTATCACTTGTTGACCAGAAAATATATTTTAAAAATATTTTAATCATTTATAACAACTTCTTATCGTTCTTTCTTGCCATTTGAACAATTCCACTATAATTTTTTCAATTTAAGAATTTATCAAAAGTTGTATGGATTTCAGGAAAGATTTAATTTTATTCGTGCTTCTTCATTTAACCTTCTTTTCAAGATTAGTCATAATTTTTTTATGTAACGTAAAACACCAAAATACTCGGATATTCTTAGATAATTATTTTTTAAATGTCTGAAATAGAGGAATTTCCACTATTGACGTTAGAGTTTTTATAGAAGGTTAAAGAGATAAAATTATAAATAAAGGCCAAATAATACTATTTTTCTAATGATGGCCTTTTAAAATTATAGATATCTGACGTATCTGGTATTTTCTTGTAGGTTCCAGCAATGAAATTCGTGCATTGCTTCCACAGTGTACAATTCTCCCAGTATGAGTGTTTTTGTGATAATTGCCTAAATGCCGCTGAGAAAAATCTATTATAATATCAAAGATAGAATTGCAAATGGGTTTTGTAAATTTGAAATAAACTTTTAGAGAGTAAATCACAATAATACTGAAGTTTTCGGCCACAGTATTGTTTTTGAAGATTGCATATTGGATGTTTTCTATTAGATTTATCTAGATTCTTTTTTGATATAAAAATGCTGAATTTAGTATTTAGTAAGTTAATATTATATTTAATTATTCACACTTTAAAACCTCTCTTTGATTAATGATTGTGTATTCAAGCTTACAATGTCCTATATTGTTGAGAATAAAATTATCTGGAAATATATTGTATTTTTTTCATTTTTAAATAATTGATTTTTCATAAATGATCTAATCATGGTTTATAATTCATTGCAGCTACCATGTTTCTGAACACCTTGACTCCAAAGTTTTATGTGGCTCTCACAGGCACTTCATCTCTCATTTCAGCCCTTATCCTTGTAGGAATCTACTCAATTTGTTGCTTAAGGAATTTAAGTTATAAATAAAAATTAATTTGAAATAATATATTCTTTAATATTCTCAAAGTAGTTGTAATAGACAATTAAACATGTTATTTTTTAAATATATGTATTAAATATTTAAATAATAAAAAATCTCTTTACCATCAATGCACAGATATTTGAATGGTGGTACTTCAAGAGGTATGGCACCTCATTCATAGAGCAGTTCACAGTGAATTACTTGAGTCCGTGGCTTGGAGGCTCAGATAATGGCAGTGAAGCTGATGAAGAAATAGCTGAAGAACAAGCTGTCACAGGTGGAAATGGAAAAGGAGGATAATGATGAGAAGGAGGATGATGATGATGATGCTGATGATGATGATAAGGAGGATGATGATCAGGAGTAGGAGGATAATGATTATCATTACTATTATGATAATGAGAGGGAGGAGGAGGAGAAGAAGGAAAAGTAGTATAGTGATAGTTGTAAATAATTCTGTAGTGGAATTTGGAAGCGCATTTAAAGAAAAACATTTAAATAATTCACTTAAATCGTTTTGAAAACTTTTTCAGAATGTAAAGTGTGGCAAAATCCACTAAGTCTGTTCAGAGGGGCTGAGTACCAAAGGTGCCATCATCATCTTCATCATCATTTTCACCATCATTTTCACCATCATCATCATCATCATTGTCATCATTATCATCACATCACTATCATCAACCCTAACTAACCCATTTGACCTTTACCCAACCCTCCACCATCCATCTTTATCCAAATCCTTTCATCACCACTCACCAACCACTTCTGCACCAATCACCACTCTTTCAACCACCATTTCTCCATCCACCAACCAATCAACCCTCCACCAACCAACTCTCCAGATTTCAACAGGCTACGGGTACAGAACCACTCACCTACTTTGACATGAATCTATCAGCGCAGGATCACCAGACCCTCTTCACGTGTGAGGATGATAACGGAAAGTCGGAATATGAAGGTGAGTGTGGTAAAGATGCTGATGATGATGATGATGATGAGGATGGTTATGGTGATAATACAATATTAATAATATTAGAGTGAAATAATAATAATTAATAATATTAACAGTTATTATTATTATTATGACAAGCACCACCAATACAGCAATGCAAATAGCGTGGCGGGAGAGAGATAAGAGCGCTAGAATATCTGCTGCCAAAGAAGTTCTTCAGAAAAACCCAGAGTTATTAATACATTTTTTTAGAACTAATTTAATAATAAAGTTTAATTAAATTTATAAATTCAAAAGAAAACGATTAATAAAATTAATTAAGGTTACAATTTCATTAATATTATGATTATTTATAATTTTTATCTATTATTTTTTCCCTATTTTTTATGCTATAATATATCATAAATGTCTCCATGAAAACCCAATAGTTGCACGCCGGCAATGATACTTCTCGCTGAAGAAGAGTGTACAACCATACTTGAGGTGGTGCAGTGGTTGGGATGTCGGGATGAAGTGGTTGGGTTGTATAGGAACAGTGGTCGGGATGTCAGGTTGTTCAGTGTTTGGGATGAAGTGGATGGGTTGTCGGGTTGTTCAGTGGTTGCGATGTTGGGGTTCAGTGGTGGTTGTTTGGATGAAGGGGTTGCGATGTTAGAATGAAGTGGTTGTGATGTACGGAAACAGTGGTTGAGATGTATGGATGAAGTGGTTGAGATGTATGGGTGAAGTGGTTGAGATGTATGGGTGAAGTGGTTGGGATGTCGGGGGTGCAGTTATGTGGTGCTACGGTTCACATTATAAATACCATTATTGTCACCATGAAATTCCTCACTAATATCCAACCACCGATATATTCATAATCATCACCACCACAACCATCATCATCACCACCACCATCATCATCACCACCACCACCATCATCATCATCATCACCACAAAGGTGGAGAAGCTCTTACGACAGGCGCAAAAGAGTGCCGAGGTAAGTTGCAGAAGATCTCTCTCCTATCAACACAACACCAACGATGCCGTCTATAGTTGGCTTTCTTATTATTATTGTTATTAGTAGTAGTAGTAGTGGTGGTAGTGGTGGTGGTGGTGGTGGTGGTGGTGGTGGTGGTGGTGGTGGTGGTGGTGGCAGTAGGAAGTGGTTGTGGTGGTTTTTGTAGTAGTATTAGTATTAATAATTTTGAGTTATTTGGTAACAACCACATTTACCGAAAAAATACTTCAACGCCACAAATTAACAACGACTAAACCACAACGACACAAATACAAACCAACAACAACAACAACAACAACTACACTACAGAACGAGACGTCAACATTCTAGTCTACATAAGAAGGAGGTTGGCGATGTGCGCCAGGAAGCTAGGCAGAGTCAAGGAGTCCGTCAAGATGATGAGAGAGGTGCTAGTAGTAGTAGTAGTAGTAGTAGTAGTAGTAGTAGTAGTAGTAGTAGTAGTAGTAGTAGTAGTAGTAGTAGTAGTAGTAGTAGTAGTAGTAGTAGTAGTAGTAGTAGTAGTGTTAGTAGTAATAGTAGTAGTAGTAGTAGTAGTAGTAGTAGTAGTAGTAGTAGTAGTAGTAGTAGTAGTAGTAGTAGTTGTTGCTGTTGTTGTTGTAGTAGTAGTATTAGTAGTAGTAGTAGTTGTTGTAGTAGTATTAGTAGTAGTGGTTGTAGTAGTAGTAGTAGTTGTTGTAGTATTAGTAGTAGTGGTGGTAGTAGTAGTAGTAGTAGTGGTGATGGTGGTGGTAGTAATAGTAGAAGTAGTAGTGGTAGCAGCAACAGCCACTGACTCTCCCCCCTTCCTCTCAGCTGATAAAGGACTTTCCCTCCTTCGACCTCTTCAACATCCACGAAAACCTCATAGAGTCGCTCCTCGAGATACAGGCCTACGCAGACGTTCAAGCCCTCATCGCCAAATACGACGGTGGTTGTGGTTGTTGTTGTGGTGTTTGTGATTTTGGTTGTTGTGGTTGTTGTTGTTGTGGTGGTTGTGGTTGTTGTTGTGGTGTTTGTGGTGGTTGTGGTTGTTGTTGTGGTGTTTGTGATTTTGGTTGTTGTGGTGGTTGTGGTTGTTGTTGTGGTGTTTGTGATTTTGCTTGTTGTTGTGGTTGTTGTTGTTTTTATTGTTGTGGTTGTAGTTGTTCTTGTTGTCTTTGTGTCCTTGTGAATGTTGTTAATTTTATTGGCATTGTTTGCTGTATTTTTGTAGGCTGCTAATGTTGTTGTTGTTGTCTTCTTGTTGTTGCTAATATTGTTGAGAATCTTTTTTAATCGAAGATTAATCTATTCGCCATCTTAGTGTTTCTATGAATAGAATTTTAAAATCATCATGACACATCATCATCATCATCGCTATCATCGTCATCGTCATCATCATCACGGACATCATCATCATCATCATCATCACAGACATCAACGTGCCCAAGTCAGCAGTGATATGCTACACAGCGGCTCTGATGAAGGCACGACTGGTCTCTGACAGGTGAGTGGGTGCAACTAATCAATGCATTTCAATAACAAAAATGAAATTAATTATCTCATAATATATAACGAATCAAATTAAATACAATGAAATATGGGTAGGGGGGAAGGGGGGATGATAAAATAAATGAAATGACATGAAGGGTTACCCATGAAAAGCTTTTAGGCTCTCCTATCATTATCACCACCACCACAATCAACCACCATCATCACCATTACTATCATCACCAGCACCATTAACAACCATAACCATCACCCTCATCACCAAAACCATTACTATTATTACCACCACAACCATCACCATCACCTCCTCTCTACCTTCATCAACCATCATTATCACCCTTATCCCCTCCACCACCACAACTATCACCACCAAAACCAACAACACTCATCACCCCCACCCTCCTCATCATCCCTACCATCATCAACACCTCCTCAACCCACTATTTCCTTCCCTACCACCATCATCACCACCCCCTCACCACCATCATCACCACCACCCTCACCACCATCATCACCACCACCCTCACCACCATCATTATCATCACCACCACCATCATCATCACCACCATCATCATCACCATCATCATCATCACCACCATCATCATCACCACCATCATCATCACCACCATCATCATCACCACCATCATCATCACCATCATCATCACCACCACCATCATCATCACCACCACCATCATCATCAACACCATCATCATCATCACCATCATCATCACCACCATCTTCATCCCCACCCTCACCACCACCATCATCATCATCATCACTACCCTCACCACCATCATCACCACCACCCTCACCACCATCATTATCATCACCACCACCATCATCATCACCACCATCATCATCACCATCATCATCATCACCACCATCATCATCACCACCATCATCATCACCACCATCATCATCACCACCATCATCATCACCATCATCATCACCACCACCATCATCATCACCACCACCATCATCATCAACACCATCATCATCATCACCATCATCATCACCACCATCTTCATCCCCACCCTCATCCCCACCCTGACCACCATCATCATCACCACCACCATCATCATCACCACCACCATCATCATCATCACCACCATCATCATCATCACCACCATCATCACCACCCTCACCACCATCATCATCATCACCACCATCATCACCACCATCATCATCCCCACCCTCACCACCATCATCATCACTACCACCATCATCATCATCATCACCACCAGATTCTCTCCAGAGCATGCGTCCAAGAAGGGACTCAGCACCTTGGAGTTGAGCGCAGTAGAAGCCATCCACCGCGCCGTCGAGTTCAACCCGCACGCTCCTAAGGTGCTGGTTATGATGATGATGTTGTGGTGGTGGTGGTTATGATGGTAGTTGTGGTGGTGGTTGTGGTGGTGGTGGTTGTTGTGGTGGTAGACACGACACATAACTCCACTCCACATCACACGAGACATAACCCCACTCCACACCACACGACACAGTACCTGCTAGAGATGAAAGCGCTCATCTTCCCACCTGAACACATTCTCAAACGGGGTGACAGTGAAGGAATCGCATATTCATTCTTCCACCTACAGCACTGGAAAAGGGTCGACGGAGCCCTCAATCTGCTCTACCACACGTGGGAAGGAGGTGGCCTTTGTTCACTTCATCCACTAGCTTGATTCGTTTTTATTCATTCCTACTCATATTTGAATGTTTTAAAATTATTTTTTAATGTTGCACTGCTTCAAAGTTATCTCATCCTCAATTAACTACATAATGTTCCACACACACACATACACACACACACACATCCAACCCCCCCTCCCCCCCTCCCACCAGCCTTCCGGATGATCCCTTACCCTCTCGAAAAGGGCGCCCTTTTCTACGACTGCCCGCTCAGCAACGATGCCACTGACCGGGATCTCTTGCCCGGTTTGACTGCCTCTCTCGCTCAATCGACCGATGGCTTATAAGTTATAGCGCACGCGAGGAGCATTCTTGTTATAGTGGCGAGTATAACCCGAATGGGCTAACCAACCAATTAGGCTGAAAGTTTTTTTATTTGCGTTTATAGGTTACTAAGGCATCGGTTGCATTCGAACCTAGGAGCTTTAACCGTTGCTCAAGCCGAGAGACGTTACACACTCGGCTACTCGTGCACCCACCCGCGCTAATTCTTCATCTTCGTACCACCTTAGGGCACATCCACCACCATCCACTCCATCCACCACCAACCACTCCATCCACCACCAACCACTCCACTACCAACCAACCACTCCACTACCAACCAACCACTCCATCAACCAACCAACCACTCCACTACCAACCAACCACTCCATCAACCAACCAACCACTCCACTACCAACCAACCACTCCATCAACCAACCAACCACTCCATCAACCAACCAACCACTCCACTACCAACCAACCACTCCATCAACCAACCAACCACTCCACCACCAACCACTCCATCAACCAACCAACCACTCCATCAACCAACCAACCACTCCACTACCAACCAACCACTCCATCAACCAACCAACCACTCCACCACCAACCACTCCATCAACCAACCAACCACTCCACTACCAACCAATCACAATACAATACAACCCCTCGGTTAGAAATAATAATAATGATAATAATAATAATGATATAATATATATAATAGTAATAATATTAATAATAATATAATATATATAATAGTAATAATATTAATAATAATAAATATCAACTCTACATCAACCAACCAACCAACGAACCACCAACCACCTCCACGCGACACAGCTTTCCACGACTCTTCTGCTCACCCGAAGAAGGACCTCCCACTCTTCGTTCTCTTCACCGGCGGTCTGTGTTCCTTCACGGCCCTGGTCGCCGTCCTCACACTCCAGTACCCCGAACCCACGTCGTCTTTTTTCAAGATGGTTGGTTTGGGGGGGTGGGTGTTAGATGGGAGGGTTTGGAAGGGGGTAAGTGGGTTGGATGAGAGGGTTTGGGGGGGCTGGGAGTGTTGGGGTGGTTGGTAGGAGGACAAGGGTTGTTGCGAGGGGTTGGAAGGGAGGATGGGTGGTTGGGGTGGAGTGAGTGGTCGGGAGGGTGAGGGTTGTTGAGGTGGATGGGGGTAGTTGGGAAGGGGGTTTGGTGATTGTTAGAAAAGTGTTTAGACATACATTTACATACACATAAATACACATATAAACACATAAACACACACACACACATAAACACACACACACACACATAAACACACATACACACACACACACACACATAAACACACATACACACACACACACACATAAACACACATATACAGATAATAGGGTACGCAAAGATTCCTGTGATGTTCATTTTGGACTGCTTCGAGTTCATGCTACCTAGTAACCTCCTACGCCATTTCTCTACCGTGTGATGATGATGATGATGCTGAGGATGCTGATGATGACGATGATGATGACGACGATGATGATGATGATGATAATGAGGATGATAAATGTTTTTGTTAAAGAGGATGATGATGATGATGATAAATATTTTTGGTAAAGGGGATGATAATGCTGGTGGGAACTACAAAGTAATTATAATAATTGGGCGATGTAATAACAAATTTGATAATGATGGTAATGATTCGTGGGATTGATGATGATAATGTTTAATTGCGATGATGAATTGATTGAATGATGATGATGATGATGATGATGATTATGTTAAATGGTGATGATGATAAGGATGATGGTGCTGTGTTTTATTATGTAAATAGTTGTTAGTTCGACGGCAGTTAGCTCTCAAAGGTGGAAATTGCTGGATGGCTTATTGTAACTTTCAGATTTTAATCTACTTTTCATGTAATCACACTTCAATTGTATATACATGGATACATACATAAATACATACATACACACACACATACACACACATAAACACACACACGCAAACACACAGCATTGTTACATCTATATATCCGCGTTGTTCTACGTTTCTCAGATGTAATGATGATGATAGTAACCTTGCTGTACATCATGAGAAGCTCTTTTGACGGTAAATCATGCGTTTTTGACTTTTTTTAGCGTTTTCAAATATTCCAAAGTCTTTTGGCGTGAACGTCTCTGCCAGTCAGTCACCCCTCATCTCTCACGCCTCAACAAATGTAAATCTTTGTATTGCTTTGTATCGTTCCGTCTTGTTTTGTATTGTTATGTATCGTTTCGTATTGTTTTGTATCGTTTCGTCTTGTTTTGTATCGTTTCGTCTTGTTTTGTATCGTTTCGTCTTGTTTTGTATCGTTTCGTCTGGTTTTGTATCGTTTCGTCTTGTTTTGTATCGTTTCGTATTGTTTCCTCCTCGTACTACCTTCTTTGTCTGTTCCACAGTGGCCAACGTCTGCTTTGTTTGAGTTTAGCATGGCGGTATAAAGCTTAAGATTGAGACTTCCAGCTATATTTTTAAAAATTCTATTTATAATATTATAATAATGTAATAAACATTTTAATAATAATAATTATTGTTATTTTTCTTTTTAGGGTATCCCTCTTTCAAATTGATTTAACTCATTTTTATATACCATTTATTATTATTATTATCGTTATTATTATTATTATCGTTATTATTATTATTGTTATTATTGTTATTATTATTATTATTATTATTATTATTGTAGACTCTCTCCTCAAGACGTACATCGTATGGTATTCACAACGTCTCTGCCAACAACCAATCACCACCCACCAATCTCCGAAACGCTGCTTTCCTGCTTTTCCACACTTTTCCGATTCTTCCCCCCACTTTTCCGATGCTTCTCCACACTTTTCCGAATCTTCCCACCACTTTTCCGATGCTTCTCTACACTTTTCTGATTCTTCCCACCACTTTTCCGATGCTTCTCCACACTTTTCCGATTCTACCCACCACTTTTCCGATGCGTCCCAGACGTGTTAATAGATCAAGTGCGGGGTGTTGGATGCGATGGATTAAGAAAGGGGATTGTCTAGCCTATTAAATTGTATCGTCTGGATTTTCTCGCATTTAGAAACTAATTTTATTTTAGAATTTTGTTTTTTTTCAAATTGTCGTTACTTTCTTCAAATTCATCTTAGTCACAGCATGCCGAGTATTTTGTAAATTTTTGTTCGCTCTGTTCTTGTTGCGTTTGAGGCGGCGTAAAATTGTGTGTTACTTTTTTTTAAAAACTTTGATACAAATACTCACAACGTTGTTACTTTTTATTTCTCATTCATCTTTTGAGCAGCTTTTCTTCAGAAATCTCAAGTCATCAACTACTAGTTTCAGCTACTTAAATGTGCATAATGGCTGCGGATGCCTTGTAATAATTCAAGATCTGTTCGCTTGTAATTTTTTTAAATTTTTTTTTATTGACTTAATCATTATATATGATATTACATTTTCACTAATTAATATTTACTCATCTTATTTTTGTTTGTTCTCGTTCGTTTTGAAGGCATTAAAGTTATCGTGCTAATGCGTAGGTACTGTAGCGATTTAAATTCTACATTTTCACTTCACTTTTCCCATTATTGAATTGCACCTATCATCATCACCAGCACCGTCATCATCATCATCATCATTATCATCTCGAAATTATAAGCTTCCACAAGTATCTCTACTGCATCTTTTGGATTCATTGATTACATCAGCCTCTCCAAAGCACCAGCATCTTCCTCCTCCTACACTGCATCCTTCTATTCGCAAAGATTAATTAATTTTTTTATAAATTTCTAAAGTCTTGTTAATCCATGCTACTGTCTACTACTTCTACTGCCATTAATACTAATTCTACTTCTAATACTTCGACGACCACTACAACTACTACTACCACCACCAACACCACTACTACTACTACTACTCTATTACTACAACTACAACCACCACTACTACTACAACTACCACCACTTCCAAAACTAGACAAACCCAGTACATACTATATTAACAATGAAACCTACTCGAAGGCGTCCCGCATCAGAACCCACCTTCCCGCCATAACCCATCGCAGTCGCAACCAACAAACCCTTGCTAGGCACTTCACGTGTAAAGTGACACCCATTCTAAATTTAATACTTGTAAATAATTTCACCGCCAAAAAATCACTTTTCATTACAGCGGTAGTAGAATTTATGAAAGGTCAAAACGACGCTTTGAGACGACTAGGCGCAGAGTGGACAAGTTGCAGTGGTTACCAATGAAAATACATGGAAAGCGTCAGTCACCATCATCACCGCCATCGCCATCGCCGCCGAGGTTGCCACAAAAATACTAGCGTCACTCATGAAAATATCGGTTGAAGGCACAAGACGACCAATCAAATCAAATCATCGTCATCATTACCAAAATACATGCGAAAATATATTCTTCTCTTGACTGAGTAGGCGCGTCACATGTTTAAGCGCACATATACAAGCACGCACGAACACACATACACACACACACACACAATGAATACTTTAAATGCCTAGTATATACGTATGGATGTGTGTGTATTTATACAATGTTCTGAAAAACGGAACATGCGGAAATACTCAGAAAGATCAACCGTTACTCTTGCCATATCACAAAAATACAAAAAACTCGTTAAGTAAATGCAAAAAAATAGAATTTAAGCGAGTGTACAGATGGACCTAAGCGTACGTTTCCGTGCCTTTAATGCCGAACTGCTAATCCTCACACATTCGGCGGCTATGATACAAACACACACATACATGCCAAACGCACATAACCTCAAATAAACACATACAGACGCAATTACATTTAATTGTCCCACACAATTAAGACACACACAAAAACACACAAGACACACACACAAACACACAAAAAAAACCAACACACAGAGAAAACTCAGTTCTTCTTCTTGGTCTTTTTGCGATCAGGACTTCCATTCGCCACATCCTTTTGGTTCCTTCCCGCCTGAACGCTTTTCCACTTTCGCGCCATTTTCTGCTCGGTGTGCAGAATTAGGCGGTTCAGGTAAAAGTGCCACAGCGTCCACAACGTCAGTGCAGCCACACCCACCATCAGCATAGTCGCAACCTTGTTGTTGTTGAGATTTTTGTGTTTGTTGTGTTGTTGTTTTAGTTGTAATGTTGGTGTTGTGATAGTGGTTATTGTTTGAAAAGTTGCATAGCTAAGAAAGTAAGATTATTACAAAAATATTAATGTAACAGTAATATTTATTAACTTAACAGTAGTTTTCTCAATTCATTTTTTAATATATAAATAAATTAAGTTATTTAAGAGCGTTCATATTAAAAAGCTTTTGAAGGTTTACACAAAAAGATTCTCGAGTATACACTGAAACTGAATACTTAGATTCTTTTATTTATTATTTATCCTCCTCGCCTCATCATCATCATCACCATTACCACCATCATCATTACCATTACCACCACCACCATTACCACCACCACCATTCCCACCACCCACCCTTGACATCATCATCATCACCTTAGGCGGCAGGGGTTTAGTGAAGGTTTCCCAGTCAAACTTGAAGGCGATCAGCTGTTCAGTGAACATCACCGCGAGCACCAGGATTGACTGCGCGCCAAACTTGTTACACGCTCTGATGGAGCAGGAAGTGGAGGAGAGATGATGGAGTGATGAGAGACGATGGGTAAGATAGGATGAAGCAAGAGAGGAAGGGAGGGGGGGAGAGGGAGGGAGGGAGGGAGATTTCGACGAGTGGATTCATGTTACCAAACAAGTATAACAAGCTTGATACAATATTGATACTTTTTCTTTAATGGGAAAAAATAAACTCAAAAGCCCGATCAACGAATTACTCGCTCAAAAGACCATCATGCATTTTTGAAAAATTATAATATTTATTTCCTTAAATTCAATTTAATAAATTAAACAATTTGAATTTGATGGTATGAGAAATGCAACTTAACTATTTTAAAAAGAAATTTTAACTTTAATTTAATAAAAAAATGAATTAAAATTTAAAAACTGAATTAGTTAAAATTTAAGAATCAATTTAATTTAAATTTAAAAACTCAATTTAATTTATTTAACAATATAATTATATCTAAAAAAAACAAGACAAAAAAGAAGAAGCCAACGAACGGGTCGTCGAGGTACTGGAAGACCTCTCTGAGGGCCACAGCGCCCCACATAAAGAAGGCGATGAGGCGGGAAAGACACAAGTAGTGATTGGCCGGGATCCACAGCACCCACTTCAGTGTGAAGGTGTTCAACTCCGCTACCAAGATCTATGCGTGTTTATGTGTGCGTGTTTTTGCGTTGGTGTGTGTATGTGTGTGAGGGGGTTTTGTGTGCGTGTTTGCGTGGGTGGGGGGTTCTGTGTGTGTGTGTGGGAAAGGAGGGGGGTGTGTGTTGGGGGGGGGGGGGGAGGGGTGGAAGTGGGTTTGTGTGTATGTATGTGTGCTTTACTGTGTGTTTTTGTTTGTGTGTATTTATGTGTGTTCATGTGTCTGTATGCGTGTGTGCATGTGAGTGTAAAAACCAATTCTCTCACACACCCCTAAAACGATGACCAGCATGGCGAGCCATCTCTTGAGACTCTGCGTGGGCCTCCAGTCGAAGTCGGTGTAGATGTAAGGTGTGAATTGCTTCACGATGCGAGTCAATTTGCTCCTTGATTGTTGGGGAGGGGGGGGGGATTGATGGATGGATGGATGGGTGAATGAGTGAGTGAGTGAGCGAGTGAATGAGTGAGTGAATGAGTAAGTGAGTGAGTGAGTGAGTGAGTGAATGAGTGAGTGAGTGAGTGATTGAATGAATGATGGATAAAGAAGAGATGAGGGATGGACGAGTGAGTAAGTGAGTTAATTATGAATGGATGAGTAAGTGAATAAATAGGTGGATGAGTGTGTGATTAAATGGATAAATTATGGATGAAGAAGGGATGAGGAAGTGGATGAGTGATGAAATCAATGCTCTAATGTTCAAGATAAAAGAATGAAGAAAAGCCTCAGGCAATAGTGCTCAAGTGCTGGAATATGATTAAATAGCAAACGGAAGCTCAGTTTTTGATTATAAAATACGCCATAAAGCATCTGTTCCTGCGCAAACAAGTCATTAGGTCGGAAACAGACGCTAAGAATTCATACGAAAGAATGATCTAGAAAACCATCACGATCATTGGAATTTAGATTTCCATGGGTGTGATTTATTGTTTAAAATGTTTCTACAATTGTTTTTAAAAGAATAAGAGAAATAGATAGAGCGTGTGATGATGATGATGATATTTATTTATTTAATATAGCGCCAAGTGTGTTTGTGCTTTTTGTATATGTATTGATAAATGTATGTATGTATGTATGTATGTATGTATGTATGTATGTATGTATGTATGTATGTATGTATGTATGTATCTATCTATCTATCAGAATATTTATATAGCGCCATTTAATAAATCTCAATAGCGCTCTAAACATTAATTTCATGACAGTGAAAACAAATATGTTTTCAGCATATCATTAAACATCTTAGCCGTTAAGCCCGGCTGCCGCAATTGATTTGGCAAGCTGTTCCATACAAGAGGGCCAGACACAGAAAATTGTCTTGTCCCTATTTTTAAACGTGTGGGTGGAACAGCCAAGTAGTTCACCTCATCAGAACGCAATCGATAGGGTTGCAAAGTGTTGGTTTTCAAAGTGCACCTATCCATAAGGTATTTTGGTGCACGTCCATTTAAGCACTTATACATCAGCATGCATATCTTAAAAATAATTCGCTTATCCACTCTCAACCAATGGAGTTCCTTAAAAATAGGTGTGACGTGGTCATATTTGTATGCGCCAACTACAACTTTAGCAGCACGGTTCTGAATGGACTGAAGCATACCGATCGATCTCTCAGGTAAACCCCAAAAAAGACTGTTGCAGTAGTCCAACCGAGAGTGAATGAACGCATGTACCAGACCTTGTGTGGTAGCAGTAGTTAATGACCTTCTGATTGACATTAATTTGCGCAGCTGATAAGAACATGTGCCGGTCAAATGCTTAATGTGTTCATTCATTGTAAGTTTTTTATCAAAAATAAAACCCAGATTAGTTGCTTGAGAGGATAGTTCAATATCTTCGCCATCAATAACAACATGGTCGACCTCAATCCTAGAAAGCTGCTGCCAAGTGCCTATCGGTAGTATTTTGGTTTTGCTTTGATTTAACTTCAATCGATTTGCTGACATCCATAAATCGATATTTGATAAGCATTTTACTAACTTATCAATTGAATTCTGAAATTCAAACGGGGAACAACTGACGATCAACTGTATATCATCAGCATATGAGTGACCCAAAAATCCAGAAGATTCAATAATTTTAAAAACATCTGAAGTATACAAAAGAAAAAGAATCGGACCAAGAACAGAACCCTGTGGTACACCATGTGTGATAATCTGATTTTCAGACAACTCACTTTTATAAGAAACTTGTTGTGAACGATTAAATAAATATGATTCGAACCATGAATAAACAACCCCAGTTATTCCAAAACTGCGACTAAGTCGCTCCAATAGAATACTATGATCAACACAGTCAAACGCTGCACTCATGTCCAAAAATGCCAATATTGATGTCTCATTTTTATCCATAGCTGCATATAAGCTAGAAAGTACTTGTAACAAAGCAGTCTCAGTGGAATGAAACTGCCTGTACCCTGATTGGTACACAGGCAATAGACTATTGAAGGTCAAATACTCTAACAGTTCTTTAGCTACAATGCGTTCAATTAACTTTGAAATAAAAGAAAGATTTGAAACCGGTCTATAATTATTTATACTATTTATGTCTGAGCCATCTTTTTTCAATAGTGGAACAACTAGCGCATGTTTACATAAATTAGGAAATTTACCCAAATTTAGACTAAGATTAATAAAACTTGTTAAAAATTTTGAAAACAAGTTAATATATTTTTTGAAAACAAATGTTGGTAAACAATCCAATGAACATGTTTTATTTGGCGAATCTAAAACAACTTTTATTACATAGTCTTCACTTAAGATAGAAAAACTTGACAATTTATAATTCTCCGGAATCTCAGAATCAGAAAACATCAAATTGTCATTTACATCACTATTTTCTGTGTCTTGTCTTACTCTTTCTACCTTATTGCTAAAGAAATGTAAAAACGTGTTTGCAGAAAAATCAGTCTCAGCATCAGCAAAATCCGACTCATCACACAACAGTTTATTGATAATATTCCAAAGTTGCTTTGGTTTCATTCTATTTTCATCTACAAGATTTTTCCAGTATAAGTTTCTTTTTCCTACAAGAAGGCAATTTTTCGATCTACAGGCAGTGATAAAATTGTTTTTATCAACAATTTGCAAAGTTTTCCTGTATTTTCTTTCTTTTTTGCGACAATCTCTTTTTGCCTGCCTGCATTCTCCATCAAACCATGGAGCCATTGGCTCTCGTCTACACTTGGCCATATGAAGAGGCGCAACTATATCTACAATTCTTTTAATTTCTTTGTTAAAAAGTTCAAGCAGCTCATCAACATCATTGTTTGAACATGGCTTACTTATAGGAGAATCAAGTACTAAAGAGACAAATAAATCCTCTTTCATACGTTTCCAAGATCGAACAAGCTTTTTTGCAATCCTTGGAGGTTTTACTTCAAATGGCAGACGTACCTTAATAAAACCATGGTCAGAAAAAATCCCACTTGGAAAAACTTTAATATCGGAAACAGGCAGCTCACAAGAAGTCACAATCAGATCCAGTACACCACCCAAATTATGAGTGGGCTCATTTACTCTATTAATTAAATGGAAATTTTCAAAAACATCATGTAGCATGACAGCATTCGGATGATCAGGTCTATCAACCCTAACATTAAAATCGCCAGCTAAAACAAGATGAGACGCTAAAATTGAAACATTTTCCAAAACCAAAGTGAGTTCCGTAAAAAATAAAGGAGAGACTGGTGCCGATCCAGGCCTATAAATAGCTAATACAATAAAATCACATTTATAACAAAAAAGTTTCAAAGCAACAGCCTCAAAAGTGGATATTTTAGGTAAATCCAATCGTTTACACTTGAAAACAGACTTATAATAAATAATTAAACCACCATGAAATGGATCAAGTGGTCTTAAAAAATCAACAAAATTATAACCAGGAGGCATTGCCTTCCGTACTGAAATTTCATCATGTGATCCATGCCATGTTTCCGTCAACACAAAAATATCCAACCCCTCATGTATCAATTCATAAACCTCATTATATTTAAAAACAATAGATCTTATATTCAAAAGTCCAAAATTTACAAATTTGATTTTTTCAAAATTTTTACTATTTTCCATCTCCCTACAGGACCTATTACCCGGGTAAAAAAACTACCATCACCATTTTTTACTACCTCTTTTGCCTCATCCACCAGTTTATTGAACTCATTTCTCTGTTCACGAGTTAAATCATGAAAAATTTTTACTTTAGCAACCTCACCTGGCAGTGTTTTAATTCTGTGAGAATTTTTGAGAACCATTGTTTTGGAAGCTTGGGACTTAAATCTAATAACAATGGGTCTGATCTTGTCAGAGCCCTCATCAAGTCTACCCTGCCTGGTGACTGTCGAAACATCATCATTTTTAATGGTATCATCAGTTATCTTTTTAAACAGGTCAATGATAGCATCTCTATCATGACCTTTGACATTGCTCTCATTTAAATTAAACAAAATGATATTGTTCTCTCTAGCCTTTGTTTCGCTTGAGGCATCTATGGCTTTCTTCATTGATTTGAGTTCAACATTGACTCCATCAACACTCTTTTTAATCTCACTGCCAACAATCGAGGCCCAAGAGACACTCATTTCTTTTTTTAATTTCTCAACTGATCCTTCAATCAACTTATCAGCAGAAGTAATTTCATCAATTCCCTTGCCATATTCACCTACAAGTTTTTTCAAATCATTTATTTCCTTCGCAGTTGATGCATTTAAATCTATCAACTTTTTTACATCAGCCGATAGGTCATCAATTTTTACTGACGATTTTAAACTTTCTGCGTTGCGTAAACACTCATCACAAAAGACCTTTAGGTTCCTGATTGAACTCAAAGAATGAATAAAATCATCTGACAAACCAATACATTTACCATGCATAATTGTATTACACATGCAACACATCAAGCCATCTTTGGCTCCTTTGTTGCACCTGTAGCACTTCGACATAATAGGCACTATAAAATAATTAATTATAATAAACTATATCTATTATAATAATTAATTATAATAAACACAGGTAGGTCAGTTAAGTTGAAAAAAAAAAGCACAGGTAAAACCACGAGATATGAAAATTAAGTTTAAATACTCTAATAAAATAATGAAATTATGAGTTTTGGAAATATTAATAAACTCTCCTGACTAAACCGCAAAACAAAATCCGAACTTCTCAACTACACGACACTTTATTAACGAAATAAACGCAAAAATGACTCAGCGAAATTAGAACAGCCTGCCAAAAAATCGCGTATGTATGTATGTATGTATGTATGTATGTATGTATGTATGTATGTATGTATGTATGTATGTATTTATGCATGTATTTATGTATGTATGTATGTATGTATGTATGTATGTATGTATGTATGTATGTATGTATGTATGTATGTATGTATGTATGTATGTATGTATGTATGTATGTATGTGTATATGTATGTATGCGTATATGTATGTATGCGTATATGTATGTATGTACCTGTACGTGGTGTACGTCCATAGACCCCTCCAGTGGTAGGTCTTCATGGAGAGGTACTTGACGGTTTTCATGCCTAGCCAGATACCAAGGCTGTTGCACAACATCACGTCCATAATCCACTGTGTGTGTGTGATGGTGCGAATGATGATGATGATGTCTATGTGTGTGATGGTGCTGATGATAATGATGATGATGATATGTATAGTTCTGATGATAATGATGCTGTGTGTGATGGTGCTAATGATAATAATAATAGTGATTGTCGTATTTGTATAGCTCCCGGGAACTAAAGCGCTCTATGATTATGTGTATGTGCGTGTGATGGTGCTGATGATGATGAGATGTGTGTGTGTGCGATGGTGCTGCTGATGATGCGATGTATGTATGTGTGTGTGATGGTGCTGATGATGATGTGTATGTGTGTGTGTGCGATGGTGCTGATGATGATTTGCAGAGAATAAGTAGTAATGTGTGTTTGGTGATGTGAGGTGGAAGGCGTGGCAGGGTACAGTGATCATAGTGTACGGCGAAATAATTTTTATTTGATAAAGAATTTTTTTTAGAATGAACATTATCTTCTTCATCATCATCATCAGTAAAGTTATAAAGAAAAACCTTTTAAATTGATTTAAAGATGCTGGAGCAATAAATCAAACCGACATGGTCTAATTTGCTGCATCATTTATTTTTTCCAACTAAAAGACGTATTTAAAAATATAATTTAAAAACACTTTAAAAAACACTTTTATAATTCTTATTTGTGAAAGTCATTGAAAAGATACGTTATAAAAAGAAATCAAATGAATGTAATGCAGCCCCTGTGCAACCTCAGAAAAAAATTCCATTATGAAATTATATATATTATAATTTATTATTTATTTATTTAATTTAAATATTCATTATAATTTATTTTTTTATTATTCATTTAATTTATATATTTATTATAATTTATTTTTTTATAATTTATTTTTTTATAATTTATTTAATTTATAATTTATTTAATTTATATATTCATTATAATTATGAAACAAAACGAGTTTGTTTTTCTGAACTCATTCTCAACTCCGCACTTTTATTATCTACTCTCTCGTCTAGGCGTGTACGTCTATGAATACATCTTCAAGCCCTGCTGTTTTATTGACTGTGGTTTATAAATTAACTTTATTTATATATTCGAAATTTTATTATTTATCATTACCATGATCATCATGATCATTATCATCATCATTACCATCATCATCATTACCACCACCATCATCATCATCATCATTACCACCACCATCATCATCATCATCATTACCACCACCACCACCACCACCATCATCATCATCATCATCATCATCATCATTGGGCGGACGCAGCTAAGGCGGCTTTTCTGTTCCATCAGCGTCAGTCGTGCGTACACTTCGTGATGCAGCGATGGCGCTTGCCGAAATGTCTTACAGCAAAACTCCTTTCCATACAATCATCAAGACCCCCATCATCATCATCACCATCACCATCATCATCATCATCACCCTCATCATCATCATCACCCTCATCTTCACCACCAGCATCACCACCATCATCATCACCCTCATCATCACCACAACCATCATCATCACCACCACTACCATCATCACCACAACCACCATCATCATCACCCTCATCATCACAACCACCACCACCACTACCATCATCACCACAACCACCATCATCATCACCACCACCACCCTCACCACCACCTCCATCTTCCCTCTAGACATCATCATCATGCCATCATTTCCGTCACTACGCATGCGAAAATAGTGGAGGTTTTTGAGCAGCTGGAAAGATCGCTTACTCGCACTTTGACATGCGCATTTAAATAAGATGAAGAGTAAAAGTTAAAATATTTTAAATAATATCATAATAATAAATCCATAATAATAAAACTGCTAATAACACTAATTATAATAATAGTAATAATAATAATGAGAATAATAATAATAACAAATATAAACAACGCTAATAATAATATAATTAATTACAATAATAATAACAAATATAAACAACGCTGATAATAATATAATTAATTACAATAATAATAACAAATATAAACAACGCTGATAATAATATAATTAATTACAATAATAATAACAAATATAAACAACGCTAATAATAATATAGTTAATTATAATAATAATAATAACAATAAAGCCCTAATAATTAACTATCTTGAATAAGCCCCAGGTTTTCTATTCGGCATCATAGCGAACCAGACCAAACACCGCCGCCTACAGATTCCTCTTAGAAGCGTCAGAAGCGCTAGATAAAGTATTATGCAGGCGCGTGAGAGAGAAAGAGGAGTTACACATAATAAATACACGTCTACGAGGAGGGATGAGAAGTGGGTTTTGTTGTTTTTTTGTGTTCTTCTTTATTGTCTTGCCTAGAGAAATATTATGAAATGCAAATACAGATGTTGTCTGGTGGTGGTGGTCGTGGTGGTGTTGATGATGATGATGGTAGTATTGAGGTTTAGTGCAAGGCGGTGAAAACCCGAAGAATGTTTGAGTGGATTTTTTGGGGATTTTTTAAATGGTGAGAGTTCGCGCAAAGTATCATTGTTTGCGTGGCGATCTTTAAAGTTAATTCGGAACTAATGAAAAGACGAATAAAACAATAAAATCAACTATTCCAAGATCAATCTCTACCAATTTATATATAAAAAAGAAACTAACACCATTACCATCAACAACAGCAACTACGGCCACTAAAAAAAACGAAACCACCCCAACCCCAACAACTACCACAACTAACTAACACCATTTAAACCACCAATAACTACGACACTAAAAACCAAACAAAACAATAACCCCAACAACCAAAAAAAACCACAACAACCACCACAAAAAACACAACAAATACAATCCCAACAACCACAACAACAACTCAAACTCACAACACCACCACCAACACCACCACCACCACCAACAACAACACCACCAACAACAACACCACCAACACCACCACCAACACCACCACCAACAACAACACCACCAACACCACCACCAACACCACCAACAACACCACCAACAACAACAACACCAACCACAACTCACGTGGTCCCACCAGCACTCGGAGAAGTTGGGCAGTTGGTGCTCTAGCGTGTACTCCATCACCTCGAAGAGAACGCTAGTCACGTGACACAGCCACCAATCCCTCACGATCAACGCCTGTCGATGATGGTAATGGTGGTGGTGATGATAATGATGTTGGTGATAAGGATCGAAAATAATGGTGGTGGTAATAATGATGATGGTTAGGATCGAAAACAATGGTGGTGATTAAATAACAATAGAAAGTATAATAATAATAATAATAGTAATAAGAACAAGAATTATTATTTTTATTATTGTTATTATTATTATTAATCGTATTACTTTCACAAGTTATTCGAAGTATTTGCAATTATGGAGTGCGTTAACGAAGCAAAGGGGCGAGAGAGTGGTGAAGGGATGCTCATATTAAATATCGGAAAAGTGAACAAGTATTCAAGTGCACAGTGGATACACTGTAAATTGTATTGCCTTGTATTATACAATACAATACAATACAACTTAGATGATGATGATGATGATGCCTACGTCACTAATAGTCACTATTACGACAGCTTCAATAAAATGTGAAAGCGTGATAATGATTATGAACCACTTTGTGTGAATATTCGTGTCAAGGTCAAACCCCTCCCCCATTCATCTATCTTCTCACCTTCAACCACCATCCGAAAAAATGAACTGCAAAAAAGACGTCCATCTTGTCCTGTGTGATTTTTTAGGGGTTTGTTTGTGTGTGTGTGTGTGTAGGTGTGTGTGTGTGTGTGTGTGTGTGTGTGTGTGTGTGTGTGTGTGTGTGTGTGTGTGTGTGTGTGTGTGTGTGTATGTGTGTGTGGGTGTGTGTGTGTGTGGGTGTGTTTGAGTCCGAAAAAACTTCTACCCATTTTCCGGCCCATCATTTAACCTCTCCTTCATCATCACCATCACCACCACCGCTACCACCACCCTCATTACCACCACCATCACCACCACCACCAGCATCATCAGCATCATCATCACCCACCTTGATATTATGCCACGGATCTTGGGGCATGTCTTGATCGTAGACTCGACAATTGCCGCCGTAGTCCTTTTCGGGCAGTGGTCTGCCCAGCGAGGAGTCGAAGTGCTGCATCAGTGCGCGTGCGTCGTCTACCCGCTTGTGCACGTGTGGGATGATTGCAGAGTGGGTGGAAGAGGGTTTGTGTGGGTGGGTGGTTTGGTGTGTATGCGTGATTGATTGGCGTGTATGTGTGATTGGTGGGATGGAAGGGATTGGTTGAATCTAATTGGTGGGGGTGTGGTGGGATGGAAGGCTGTAATTGGTTGGTGTAGCGGGATGGAAGAGTGTGGCGGACGGGGGTACGGAGAAAACAATGGATGATGGGAAGGAAGAGGGGGTTATGATGATGATAATGACTTTATTTAATATAACGCTGAGAGAAGCAACTGATGAATGGGTGAAACTTTGAGATTGTGCGGAAGACACACATCTCACCTGGAAGAGGAGGAAAACCAAGGCGAGCTCATAGACGATACTCAGTACCAATGCGAACCTCCACAGCGCTGTGTAAATTGAGTTCAATTAAGAAGGGGTCATTTTAATTGATTAATTAAATACTTGCTAATGGAAAAGAAGAGAAAAGTTGATTATTGAAGATGAAATCAATAAATGTGAACGAAGCATCTTAGAAACATAAGCAATGCATCAGAGGTAGTCATAGTGATGATGATGCTGATTAAAATGATGATGATGATTATGATGATGATGATGCTGATGATGATGATGATGATGGAGGAAGGTTGAAAGGTGAATAGTTGAACCAGGATGGGGTCGTCTGAAGGGTCCATCGGGGGTTATGGTGACTCCAAAGACCACAAAGGATATCGTTACTGCTATGATGCCCCTGTGGTGGTGGTGTTGATAATAATTGGTGGTAATGGTGTTGATATGAATTGGTGGAGGTGGTGATGATAATGATTGGTGGAGGTGGTGATGATAATAATTGGTGGAGGTGTTGATGATAATGGTTGTTGGTGATAGATTTTGTTGTGGTGTTGTTGTCAGTGTTTTTGGTGGTGATGTTAGTAATAATAGTAGTGGAAGCGTTGGTGGTGATGGGTGGTGCTGAAGGTGGTTTTTCTGGTTGCTGGTGACGGTGATTTTGGTTCTTTCATTTAATTCTGATTATTTGTATTTTTTCTGATTGTTCTTGTTAACATTGTCATTGTGATTTATTTTTTTAGTGTCAAACGATGTTGCATTGTAGATGAATTTTCCTTAAAAATGAGATCGCAAATGGGAAAATTAAAAAAATAATGTCAATTATTTTAATTAAGAAACAATGATGTAACCCTACTATTGTAACCAGGCAATGCCTAGTAGTCTAGTCATATGAAAAAAACATTTAAGAAACCATTTATTCCCAAAAATCGTTATTTCATTGATTTTTTTTAAATTGCACCTGCCTACACGCTTTTTTAAATTTTTAGCTTTTCAAGTATAAATGAGAATGGAAAAACCGTGAAGTTTAATTTGGAATTCTTTTATTAAAAAAACTAATTTATTTTGGATAGATGCTAAAGGTTTTTATTATTTTTTTTATCATTATTTTTTTTCTATTTTTCACTTTATGGCTATGTAGTTTTATTCCGAGAAAGAATGTTTCCAATAGGAAAGATTAATCAAACTTATTTAAAATAGTGAAACAGTATCAGAACTTCTACCAATTTATAAATACAATATATATTTATAATTGAAAAAGCATAAATATATTTGTTTATACGTATAATACATTTTTTTAAATACTTATATAAAAAAGATGAGTTCAACAACCTCTTGATGTTATAGTTAGTGTTGTTGGAAGGATCATCATAGAGTGTGATGTAGAGGAGAATGAGGGATATGATCACAAGAGCTGTTATTCTATGAGCTCTCCTGTTTTTTTCAAACTTCATTTTGTTCATATTTTTTATATATTCTATAGTTTTTATTTACAAAATTATTGCATTATAAATTTTTTGCATTATTAATATTATCAGATTTGTTACAAATTATAAATTAAGGTTTCAAATATGGGTAAAAACATAGATTTGCTAACCAGAAAAATGAAATAGTTCCATCGTCAAAAAAATCCTTGGTCATATTTTTTGATCCCTCCCACCTGCTGACATTTAATTCTAAGCTCTTTTCATTGCTCTTCACTCCGTTTGAATCAATTTGGTCTGCCATCGTTGTCAATATTTTATCATAGCGTGTGACCAACAAACAAAAATAAAATTCTTAGAATACTAAAGTTATTGCTAATCTAAACCGCAATTACAAAATGAAGCAATCAGTCGACATTTAAAGTACGAATGTAAGAAAATGAGAAATCTAATCTCTTAGACACGTTATAAACATCAAAGTGACACTTTTATTTAATTATTCATAAATACAATGTGATTAAACAAAAAAATTAATTTTAATATTTAGTTATAACACTTAAATTGTAAAATTCAAGTCAAAACGATGGTTTATTTTTTCTGACCTTGTTACATAAGAGAAAACCCAGTGTATGTCTGTGATGAACGTATCTACATCATTACCAATTCACATGTGCAAAAAAGTTGTTCAATTTGTTTTTGTTTAGAGTATGCATAGTTAAAAAAGTTAAAAACTTACTTAGTGACGTAAGAACTTTAAGCTCTTTAATTTTCTCAATTTGTCTAAAAGAGCTAAATTTAGTTTGTTCCAAATAAACATTATTAAGGTTTTTGGCTATAATTGAAAAAGTTTTTAAATGTATTTGGAATGATGCCAAGACCCTAGAGACTTTAATTAATCCACAAATGTTTGATAAATGTAAATCATTGAACCATCATTAAACACTCTTCAAAACAATTCCTATAAGGTATAAGCGTACAAAGTATCTTTTATGAGAAGAAAAAGTCCAGGAATATTTGTTTGTAGAGTGGGTAGGAAGGTGACGGCGGGGAGGCAGTATCTGGTGGTGTGCATGGGTGGAGGAATGGTGCTGAGAAGATGCCCTTTTCTCACGTCCCACACGCGTGTGTAACAGTCGATTCCGACTGCAAATATAAAAAAATGTAATAGTTATGAGAATGAGGTTAAAGTCATGGTGGGTAGGAGATTCGATGCAGATAGAAATACGTGAAAATATGAAATAAATTTATAAATGACACAATCCTCAGAAAAAGTTACTGAAGCATTAATCTAAATACTTTTTAACATTACAGTAAATTACCAAAATACACGGATATTGGAAAATAATTATTTTTCAAATATCCGAAAATAAAATCCTTATTTTACCGACATCTTATTGGCGGCGGTAGACATTTGAATTATAAAGAGACGGCTATGTCAAGAAACTATGTCAGAAACAAGGGACCAAAAATAGATTGCTCGAAGAACGATGATGTCTCAAAACTATAAATTTCCGAAGATTATGGTATTTTACGATATAGTTTGGCGTGCTGCAACTAATTCGCAGAAACTCAATTTTCAGGAGTTAAAAAATTGAATAAGTTTTGAACTAATTAAGATATTTTCAATATAATATATCTTTATATATTGAATATATAAACTGATTTAAAATCGGAGATTCAAAATCTATGAGATGCATATTTTATTCACAAAATCAATAATTTTTTTACAAATTCATAGCAGATGCTAGGTATAGAGCATTCGAACCAGAGCAGAGGAACATTTGGGTGGAATCGACACTGAGTGGAGTGGTTACGTAGTCGTTCTGGTGTTCATGATATTCAGTGATCACCTTGTTGTTTCTCAGGTCAATGTTCAATATCTGCAAGTATTGTAAAGTTATTGGTATTAATTTGGTGGGTTAATAATAATTATATTCATTTTTTATATACAGATAAAACATTGAAAAATAAGTTATTTTTCAAAATATAAACTTTCCCAATATAAAAAAATAACTCCCAATAATTATTTACACCCTTCCTAACACAACACTCTCAAACACTTCCTTCCTTTCTTTACCTGTCCATTGGAAAGTGAAGATAGAAGGGAAAATGTATTGGAAAGTGAATACAAATGGTTGACAGATACTGGCTCGTGTTTGGATGACTTGTGAGTGTAGACAGTAGATGGTTGTAACTTAGTTCTCAAATCCCAGCTCACCACCTCACCTTTTTTCAAACCCATCAATAAAACATTTTCGTCTGGTTCTGCCTGCAAGAATTTACTTTGCTCAAATCAATATTTCAAAATCAATAAATATAATGACATTCTTTTAGAATATAAAACTGGTGATATATACATTTCTGAAATTTTTTTGCTTACGGTATTAAGCGGAGTGACAGACTTGATATGAAACTTTTGATAATGTTGAACTGAGGATCGTGAATTATTAATAATGACGGCTCCTTCACTCGTTCCCACAATAATTCTCTCTTTTCCGTTGCTTGTGACACAAGTCAGGAGTCTATTCAAGTGATAGTTGCTCGCTACGTCACTCTTAATACTGTTTATAGAAACCAGAGACTTATCATGAATTCCCATGCCATTGCCAATGATGATGACCAAGTCATCTTTTGCTAATGATACGTCTACTAAGTTGCTGTTGTAGTCGTAAAAGTAAGGAAAAAGTGATAAATTCAGAATTCTTCGGTTTTTATGAAGAGGTATGAATTTTTTCGAGTTTGGTATTGTTTTGAGGCTTGAAATGTCATAGAACTCTATCAAATTGCACACTTCAGAATTGCATAAAGCCACTAGACTTTTTTCATTTTTGTTTAATTGCAATCTAACTTTAGCTTGGAAAGGTGTTATTCCATCTAAGTAGCCCAGAGCAGCAACACTATTTGACTTTAATCCAGAATATACCCTCCTATTTATTTCATATTCATGATCTTGAAATATTTCAAATTGTCTAGTTTGGATTAATGAACAAAGATTAATTTTCTTCAATTTACTATTGGAAGAAAAATTGTCCTTTAGCAAATCTTCTTTTCTCTTTTTTTCTGCAACCTCTAATGATACTTTTTCTTTGGTATAAACACCCTGTGTACTTGAAAATTTATTTTCCATAATTTTGAAATACTTTTTTTTTACTTCATCATAATAAAAACCTGGAATCTGGATGCGTAATATGTAAAAGAATATTAAGAAATGAAAATAATTATTTTTCAAACTAAATTCATAGAAATATAAATAGTCCATTTTTTAAAAATTGCACTAAACTTACATCAGTCATTTTGCAAAAACGAAAGCACACAATTATGAACCACTTTTGACTCAAAGTTTTGAGAAGAAAATGACGAATGAAAAGTAAATTCAAATAACTAAAACTTCTTTTATAATTTTGCTTAATTGATACTTTCTCAAATAAATTATTTGGATTTTTTAAACCTTAAAAATGTTTCAAATATAAATGCAATAAATGCACTGTTCAGAAATTGTCGCAAAGCCCTAAGTGGATGAATGTGGGACAAAAGCCTCAAAGCTGATTTTCAAACCGCATTTACATTTTTAAATATTATATTCATGTACTTGTGAAAAAATAGGATAACCTGTTCTCAAGGTTAGACCATAAAGTTTTTCCAATGCGTTTAAGAGACACTAAATGTATACATATATTTTCAAAACAATAAATCTTTACTTCCAATTTAAATATATATGGTGGTACTTCTACAAAAAGAGTTATTTCAAATCTTGTTTTGATACGCAACCCTAGGAATATAGAGCATTTAAATTTGTTACTGTAACGATTAATATAACTTTTAAAGACATCAAAGTAAGTTGGAGTTTTTTCATTTTGTAAAAATAAAATGAAACTCAAAGTTGTATAAACATATATATCGATACAAGTTTCCACTTTTCAGTTTACACTTTTTGCTTAAAGCAAATACTAACTTTAAAATAAAGTTAGTAAAATCACTACATCAATTTTACAAATCTAGGCTAAAGGCTTCTTCAAAGTAAATAGATTTACGTTGATGACATTGCTGACATACAAGAAATTACGTAAAACTTTTACGTAAAGGAGCTAAATATTCAACAGAAGCCACTGCAAAGTCGTTCGACTTATCGTCAAAGAAATATATTCATATTTTATGAATGTATCTATTTTAAGATGATTTTGTCTTCAAATACTTCTTAAAATTAAGACCAACAACAAAGCTCTTAAAGGTTATCCATAGTTTTAATAGTTTTGTTAGTTAACGTTTAAAAAGTGTAATAAATATTTTAATTCTGGTTTGAAAGAAATAAAAATTACATTATAAATGTTATGTTTAAATTAATAGAGTTGAATTCATGTATTTTATAAGTTGGTTAATTCAAAAACCACGCAAAAACATTATTGTGAACAAAAAGTTTCATTTAGTGGTGCCAGTATAGCGACAAACCATTAAAGTTGTGGAGGGTGATATATATAATAGTATACTTGAATTTATACTTAAACCTAAAATACAATTTAAACACATTATGAATGCCTCTGAAAATGCATTATACTTATACACATACAAAACACATAACTACACACATCTCAAGTATACGCATGATTTAGAAGGAGTATAAATCGCCGAGTGGAGGTCTCGTTGTATGCGCTGAGATAGATAGAAAGAACCAAAGCTGTTGAACTTTGCCACTTCGTAGTAAATATTTGAGAGCTTTTTATGTTGTTCTTTGTCGCTGCCTTCTTTGATTCCTACATTGGAGTTTAAACCGTCCAAAGGTACCATTCATTCCTCTCTTTTATACGCCTGTTATGTGTTGTCTTTTTACATTTAAAATACATTTAGAACCTTTTTAGCCTATTTATCTTTTTATTTTATTTTAAGCGTGAATTATTTTGAAAAATATAATTAATATATTTAATTTATTATATATTAACTGCGCTATATTTAATCGTCAACATGTTAACTCTAACGAATATCTTTTCTTCCATAGCTTCATCACTCTTTTGAACATTTCTAAAAATAGAAATATTTAATTTATTTATTTGTTACATTGTCTTTTAGTGTTCTCTAACGAATAAATTAACACGTCTATTAACTTGGTTCATAACCATTCTTGTATCCATCAAGCACTGCGCATGTGATCTTATGTTTTCGAATCCAAACTCTAAGAAAACAAGTAACAAAGTAACGCGTTCGATGTTTTTATATCCCTGTCCTGGGTCAAACTGAAGAGATTCTAACTCCCCAAAAAATAGTTTTTTATATTTTATAGACATTAATAATGATACGATGAAGAGGATGGTTATTGTTATTGATACCTTTACGGAATCCTTTTAAAAGTTACAGGCGATGCTAGATAAGAAATTACTCAAACGTAGATGTGTCATCATAAATGAAAACTTTATTGCAAACACATTCACAAAAAGTTTAGCGCTTTTAAAAATATTTTTGTAAAAAACATAAATTAAAATGCCCAAGTTTTTATTAGTTGAATTTTCAAATAACTGTAAATCAAATAGAAAATGATTCAAGTGTTTACTTATTTTTGAATCTCAGACAAGTAATAGCAATTCAAATTGTTTTTTCTCTCAAAAAAGTAGCACTTCTGAAGTGTTATAGGACGTTCAACGACTGAATTAATGATATTTTTCAACGAAATACTCAAAAGTTAGTTTGTTCTTTCTTAAAAATACGGAACCATCGAATAAAATTTAACTTATGGTTTGAATATGATAAGCTTGAAACACTTTAAAACGACATTTTTTTTGCTTCAGGCTTTTTCGAATATAGCAATTTAACAATAAAAATCAACACTTCACATTTCTTTCCACTCTAGCTCTACATAAATTATCTTTAAAAACCAATTCAAGTAACTAAAAAAGTAACATTATTTCGCGAAGTATTTCAAGTTTGCGCGTACCATAGAAAGATTTAATGAAATAATTCATTGATATTCCCTAAAACCTGGAGGAAATATGAGCCGAATTAGCATGACGCTAACAACACTGTGTCTAAAAAAGTTCAAAAATAATTAAATTGCATAATCTCATAAAAATACTCACTATACCTGCGTTAAATTATCGAAAATTCAAGAATATAAATTTTTGTGAAAAAACACTGAAAGACCATTTATTATTTATTTGCACTACTTTTAATAGAGCAATAATAACGATTCATTCTTGTAATTAAGCAGTTAAAATTCATAAAATTATTAAATTGGTAACAATGAAATAAAATCGATTTTATTTTGTAAAGACCTTCAAACGATAATCTGCCAAGCATACACACACCATCAAAAGTTTTATTAATAATTCATAAATCGTGAAAAATATTTTTTAAATCATTAAAACTAAAATCTATGGATTGTTAACTAACGGGCCAAGAAAACTAAAATTAGGATTGGGTTTAACTTCTTAAATTATCTCGTTTCGAAGTGCTTATAATAATTTTGTTGTCTAATTACTTCATTGGTAATTGTTTGGAGTGACTCAATGTCTTTTAAGCTTCAAATTAATTTTTGCTACTATTTAGGGCAATTTTAAAATATAAAAGATAATTTTCTTTTACAACGCTCAAACTTGTATACTTTGTTAACGCCTTAATTTTCTTAATGAATCAAACCTAAATTTGGTTGTATCTGCTACAAATAAGCATATATATTTTAAAATCCTTTGCAACTTTTATTACCTTTACCTTGATTGGAAAGCACCTGAGTTAATAAAGGTGTATACGAGGTAACCACTCGAGCACTCTATCTCAAACCGTAAAAACTTATCGTTTCGCAAACTTTCTTATCTGCCTTATTCCCCAACCAACTCAAACCCATTGTTTTCATATCTCTCATACATTGATTGATGAATTGGGGAGCAAGTAAGCATTGAAATGTTTTATTTTCATGTAATGTTTTCAAGTAATTTCGAGTTTTAACAGATCATCCAAAACAGTTTAACACAATTGTGCTTTTTATATGAATATGAAAAAAGAAATGGACCAAGACTTTATTTTCAAATTTATCAAGCCTAGCTCGATTACGTGTTTTAGCCATTTTTATGAAACTTTCTTTCTTTTTTATTTAGTCCTTTCAAGTAGTAACTCGTATGTAATCAATTATGACTAAAAGTATGATGAAACAGAGATGATACATTAATTAATTAAGAAAACTAATTTTGAGTTTAGATAAAAAATATCTCAATTTTAAATGCATCTAGGCTCCATCATTGTGTAATCGCTTTGACAAGTTATCTCGTGTCTAAAGTGTGTGCGTGTGCCGTGCTTTTGAGCCTGTGTGTTTGATGATGTACGTGATAGAGAGTAATTTGGTAATGCAGACATTAAACAGTTATGGAAACTTATCGTTTTATTCATCTGATTCAACTATTTGAAAATCAGTATTTCAGGCAGCTTGAAGATTTGCTTCAAGGTTTTTTGATAAGTTAATTAATTTTGTCTTGTTATGGAGTATTTTAACTTTTCAAAAAATATTTTTGTTGTGCTGTATAACAAATTAATTCAACTTTTCGAAGTAGGACATTTATTTATTTCTATTTTCATTATCAATATATAAAGAAAAGTCGGCTATTGTGCAATTCTTTCCCTAAAACAAGTTAAATAATTTATTTTAAAGTTAATGGTATTCCATAATACCCGACTTTTTTCTAAATATCATTTTGTTGCTTTAAATGTTCAAGATTTAAATATTTAATATCGTTGGTAAAATGGGTTGAAAAATAGACGCCTTTCATAACACAAAAAGTAGTTTATCCAAATGACTGGAAGATTTAGACGAAAACATGAAAAGAAGTTAACAATTTAAAGTACTCATACCCATATAAATTTAAAACACTATTAAACAAAAGTAATTTATGCAGCTTGACATATAAACATACAAAGGAATGAACAAAAATACACAAACACACACACACACACACACACACACACACACACACACACACACACACACACACACACACACACACACACACACACACACACACACACACACACACACACACACACACACACACACACACACACACACACACACACACACACACACACACACACACACACACACACACACACACACACACACACACACACACACACACATACACGCACAAACACATACACACACACACGCACAGACACTCATACACACGAGTGATAAGTGAGTAGCATCTTAGTCTTGTGACCGAGATACAGGCCTCAACAGGAGCATGTGTTTCTAATTGTTTGGCCCTTGATGGTGACTTTGCCTCAGCTTTCATCAGTCCATTAGGCTTTGACGTTTGTCTAACCTTTGTGGACCTTGTTGTGTTGTGCTTGTGCGCTGCAGAATCGATTTTATCTCGCCAAAAATTTACGACTCAAAAAGGTTTTTTCAGCTACTATTTTCTTGCAGATATTTGATTTTCAAAAAGTCATTTTGTTTATCTTGATAGAAGGTTTAATGAAAAAAGAAAGGAAGAAATTTGTAATATTGTTCCAATTTATATTAAATTAATCTTATAAATCTAGACGCTTTTAAAAGTATTTTTGCATAGTGCTTTGACCTGTCTAGGCATCAAATATTATTTCGCTTATTAAGGCCACAATTGCAAACACACAAATCAAATACGCACGTACACACTTACAAACACAAAATCCATAAATATCCGTTTAATAACAGAAGAAAATAGTAAAAATTGATTTTATTTTATATATTATAAGACAAACTTATTTAAAAATAAAATGATCAATAATTGTTTTTAATGTACAACAAAATCATTTCACAAATTTATCAATACAACTGAAATAATGCAAATTGGCTGCTATAAGTAATGTCTCGTGACCACACTTGAAATGTTAGAGTGTTGCCAATCTAGCTGTGGCTTGCAACTTTAGAAGGGTAGTAGTGCTGGTGACATACCCCAGTAGTTTTAGTAGTCGCTTTGTCGTTGGTGATTTCTTTTTGATAGTTGTAGTTGTGGTAGTTGCAGTTGTGGTATTTGCGGTTGTGGTAATTGCAGCAGTTGTAGTGGTAGTAGTAGTAACTGTGATATTGTTAGTTTTAGTAAGGGTTTAGGTTTTTAAAATATTGATAAGTCAACAAAGGAAAAATATGTTTTTGTCTTGTATCTGTGACAAACAAATGAAAGTGAAGGTATCCTTCCCACTTTTAAATGAGTTTCTCAAAAATCTTTATGATTTAAAATTGGTTTTCAAATAAAATGGAATGAAACTACATGGGTTTATATGGCTGTTTTAAACTTTAAATTAAAGCAATTATAGACCAGTTAAATAATCCTACGTATCAAAACTACAGCCAACTAAATGAGCATCACATCATAACTCTCATCAGATTCTCAAAGCAGTAGTATGTTCAAAAAACCCTCAACTGCCATCCACAGGTATGAACATGAGTTACATCAGCCTGCAAGTGCCTTCAAGCATGCACGACAGCAACGGCAACTCACTGCCAAAGAACAACCACAACCACCACAACTACTCCGAGCACCTCAACAACATCGCCAACGGCGGCAACGATGCCATCTCCACCTCCAGCGTTCCTTATTGTGCCATCTGTCTCGACAGAGCCACAGGAAAGCACTATGGGGCGGCCTCTTGCGACGGCTGTAAAGGATTTTTTCGGCGAAGTGTCCGCAAAAACCACGTCTATTCGTGTCGATTCAACCGCAGTTGTGTGGTCGACAAGGATAAAAGAAACCAATGTAGGTATTGTCGTCTGAGAAAATGCTTTCGAGCTGGAATGAAAAAAGAAGGTGAGGGTTTGAATAGTTTCGAACGTAACGGATAATAAAATGAGAATAGATACAATATAATTACAATATATCTAACTAACTATTTGAAAACAATTAAGTTGGATAATTTCCAATTTTTTACATTCCACATTAGCATATAGTGATAACATAATCTCGAAAGCTGTCCAGAACGAAAGGGACCGAATCAGCATGCGACGAACAACGTACGATGACGTCACACAAAACGGAAGCCTCAACGTCGGATGCCTTCTCAATGCTGAGCTTCTATCGAAACAGGTTTTTAAAAATTTATTTTATTTGATCATTTATTTATTTTTGAATTGTCTTACGTATGAAAAATTCTTAAGCAATGGACTTTGAAAATCATGCAAGATTCAGGATTTTCAATCTTTTAACTAGTTTCATGCCTATTACACGCTCCTTCCACTCCCTCCCAACAGCAGGTCAACTCTCCCGTTGACATATCACAAATGAAACTCGCTTCTATAGCAGACGTGTGTGAATCGATCCACCAACAACTACTTGTATTAGTAGACTGGGCTAAGTACCTTCCAAGCTTTTGCGAACTGCCACTGGATGACCAGGTGCTTAGAGTGATTTGGTGCTTTTCTAGATACATATATTTATTTTAGTTGTAAAATCGTAATTTATATTTAGCGAGAAGATTCTCGCTTATAAAATGTATTGTGCTTTGATTAACTAAAGCATCATGCAACTTTTCCATCACTTTTATCACCTTCAATAAAAACAACTGAACTTCCAACAACCCATCTTCAAGGTGTCCTTGTTACGGGCTCACGCTGGGGAACACCTCCTCTTATCGCTCGCCCAACGTTCCATGCTCTACCAAGACGTCCTGGTACTCGCCAACAACACCATCCTGCCAAAGCAGAGTTCTGACCCAGCCATGGCCAGTCTAGCCACGAAAATCTTGGAGCATGTGATGGAACCTTTGAGAGATGTGCAAATCGATGAGACGGAATTTGCATGCCTTAAGGCTATTGTTTTTTTCAATCCAGGTTTGTTTCAATTAGAAAGTTTTGTGTTTTCAATATTATTTTCGAATTATTACTTTTCGAGTTAAATTCATTCGTTTAAGCATTTCAATAATTTTGGTTTAAAAAATAATAATAAAAACATACGCTTTCCAGCTACCAAAGGAATAAGCGACTCTTCAAAAATCAACTCTATCCGATTCCAAATTCAAGTGAATCTTGAAGATTACATAAACGATCGACAATACGAAACCAGAGGTCGCTTCGGGGACATGCTATTAATTCTTCCTTGCCTTCAACTCCTTACGAGACAACTCGTCAACCAGATCAACTTCGCCAAGGCGTATGGCATGATCAAGGTGGATAACCTGCTTCAGGAGATGCTCCTAGGTGTGTTAATTTCTAAACAAAATTTTAAAAAAATTCGCTGTTTTGTTCAATTGTATGAAATTAAGATTTTAGTACTGAAGATGTTAATTATTTTAAGTTTTAAACAAGTTTAAGCATTATACCATTGAGAAAACTAAAAATCATAAAAAAATTAATGTGTTCTTTTTAATCATTTCAGAAGTCAACCACGACTCATTCATCCCAAATCCAATGTCTTCAGCGTACGTTCCAGTCTACCTCAACCACGAAGCAAACCCTTCATTTTCCCGGTCTGACCCAGAGCTCTCCAGGATCACGCCTATGACACACACCAGCCAGACTTACACTTTCAACGACACACACGTCACTTCTTCGGAGAGTTTACCCATCAGCAGTATTTCCATGTCGAACCTTTCCTACTTCGACGACAGGACTCAAAGCACGCAACAACATCAAGTCGGAGTCAACTCCTTCATGCAGCCTCTCCAGGGTGACTCTCCCCCCCTTCCCAAGTCCAGTTCCTCACCCACCGACTCTGCCACCCTCAAACTCAATGTTTCTTCCAGCCACGATTCTTCTTCTCTAAACTCGTCTTCTTTTTTCAACGCTGTCTCCGAGGGAGAAATCTTAAACGAAATAAAAATTAATTCTCCGAAACATACAGATGCCTCCCCAGCTTGCACATCCTCTCACACCGAAAGCACCCATACCACACCCACTCCAGACCGCGTCTCAGAATTTACATCTCCAGACGTCTCTTTCAAGCTCTTTTCTCACCACTTCAAAGCCGAAATCATATAGAATGGTTTTTATTTTCTTAAATTTTTATCGATTTTTTCGTCGTTTGGATCAAACTTGCTCAGCACCATCAAAAGTTATATCTCAAACTGCTCAAACACTACTGCCTTTTGTTAAATGAAACCTCGAATTTATTGTTTAAGCTCCTTCTTTTATAAAATTTATTCAATCATATTTTTACTCACATGTCATAATTCCAAAGCTAGTTATGACAATTATTTTAGTATGTAGATACATGATTTCTTAAGTTAGTCTCCAATGTTAAGAATTTTTTGCGTGAAATGTTCATTATTAGTCTGTTAAAGGGTAGGTTTCGTTATTTAACTGTTGTTTTGTTTTTCAAAGAATATTTTAAAACTTTATTTTTTTTTAAATTAATTAAAACTTTTTATTTCTCAAAAATAAAAAACATTTTTCTTATTCTTTTTTAAATACAATTTTCAATATCAAACTATTTTATAAAATATTAAATAACATAAAGAAAAAAACTCGAATTATAATGATACAATTCAGGAATAGATCATCTTAAAAGTATTTTTATAAAATTAAATTAATGAATTTTGATTGTTTTAATCTTCGTTGAAAACTAAGTGACTGTATTCCGAATAGACGGATAAAGTATGTTAAACAAGAAAAAAAGGTAGGATGGATTTGTCAATTTCAGACTAATCTAGTTTTCACTTCAAACACTGGGCATTTTCTAATGAACTATCCTGTTTTATATTTAGCGAAACTTTAACGAACTTGCCTTTATTTATTAAAAATTTAATTAATTATTAATTAATAAAAAAATAATTTATTATTTTGTTTAAAATCATATTAATCAAAAAGTTCTATATAAATCGGCACTCTCAGCTCTGAATAATTTTGAGAAATTAAATTTTTCTTCTATTAATCAAAACGCTTTACCAATCTCTTAGATTAAATAGATTTGCTCTCTCTGATCATTCAAAAAAGAAAGGTTATTAGATAATCTAGTTATAGTCCTTAGAAACCGGGTTACCTTAGTTTCAGTTTTTCAAAGTAACAAATTTACTTGACTTTTTCATTAAACTCATTATATTTTAATAAATAGTTGATATTTAAAAAGTTCTCAACTTTAATCATTTATTTAATTATAAATTCTATTATTTCAGAAGACAAAAAATGTATTGCTTAAAAAGAACTTGCTTTGTTAAAGGTAGAAAAATAAACCAACATAAAAATGAATTCATGCATCAAAAGACATTCGATCGAATCGCATCTGAAGTTTTTGATACAGACCTTGAAAGAATATCTCGAGAAAACTACAGAGACTTGAAAATAGCCTCCCTCTTCGTCTTTTTATTTATCGTCCTTCTATCATTCATGCTCAGATTCAATAGTAAGTGACATTGATTTAAAGAAGACATCATTAGACTTTTCAGGAATCTCACAATATGGCGATATTTATCATAAATTTTATGAAAGTTTGGAAACATTGCAATAGTCTAAACGTTCCATTTGTAACGACTGTCTAGTTTTGAGATGAATCTGTCCTACACATAAATATTGATCTACACGATGTTTCTAATGACTTTTATAATAAAAGTTTTATTGCTCCTAGAAACTCTTCTGTCTTATCAGATTTATTTATGAGTTCCGTCGTATGTTGAAGATGAAGAAATATACTGAGAATCAATCTAATTTGAAACAAGAAAATCTCATAAATTTAAATAAAGAATATAAAATACAAATTTTTACTTTAATTTTTAAATTAAAATAAATTTAATTTATCCTTAAAACATTTAGAAATCTTAAACATTTAAATAAATATTTTGATACATTTATTACAACTTCTTGGTAATTTCAAGATACATTTGGTCACAATGAAAAATTGGCAGTTAAAAGTTTATTTTTCTTATATTTATTAACCATATGTAACTTTAACTTTTCATATCGAGGATTACACTTTAAAGATGATGAAAGAAAGATGCCTAACTATTAAAAAAGAGTAGTTCAGTCAAATGAACCAAGCAAGTTTCCACGTTAACGACACGGATATGTGATACTAAAAGATTTCAATCAATGTTAGATCATTAAAATAAATTAATTGTAAAAAAACCTTAAAGTTTTAATTAACAGAAAAATAGAAAATACTTAGTTGAAATAACGTATTGAATTAAACTAATAAGATAGCTTTTCAAAAGTATCAAAATCATTGTAATGAAAATACTTTTATGAAGATTATGAGTCCCTAATGAAAATATTTAGAATAAATCGCTCGTATACCAAATTACGTTATACTTTTGGTTCTGTTCTTGTTGCTATGTAGATCGAGCAAGTGATAGTACAAATACAAATTACTAAAAAGCCCACTACCCGAACACATTTAAACAATATAGTTTTTAAAACTTCTCTCTTTAATATTCAAAAAATAATTTTGTTCAACGAATAAATAATATAAAATGATGTTTCTAGTTTCAATAGTTTTTCATACGGCCTATAAACCAATTAAAAAGCTGTGAAAAACGATAAATTTTAAAATCTTAGAAATAAATCTTAAAAACGATAAAATCAGAATGTGTTAAAATATTATCTCAGAAATTAGATGTATAAACAAAAAAAGAGTCTAAACTGAAACATAAACAACTCCAAAGAAATAAAAAAACGTCAAAAAAAAACTATGCAATGCCTAAAAAGAAAAGATAACATAAAAACTCTTTTTATTATTCAAGACATTTCTGATAAATAATACGAGGTTACTGCATTGGACATACAATGTTTTCTACAAAAGTATAGTGATGTTGTAATGATGATGTAGTAATGTTGGTAGCTGTAGTAGTAGTAGTTGTTGTTGTAATAGTAGGGGTAGAAATAAATGAATAAATAAATTCTAATAATAGTGTTACGTTTGTTTATTTCGTAAAAAGTGCTGGTTACGACTGTTTAAAGATGTGTCAAGAACTGAAGGGGCACTATACATTTTTAATTCAAAACTATATATGCATCAGTTCATAATGCCTTTTCATTAGTTAATACCAAAAAAAATCATATCAAATGTATAAATGAATGCAATTATAAATTTTCCCAGCTTCATGATGAATCTCCATGTACTGTCATTTTCCAGCGAAGGGACAGATCAATGAGGCTAGTAAGAGACGAATAGAGTCAAGCCATGCGAACTCATCGAATGGATAGCTTCATTTTATATATAGAAAACTAAATAAATGAATGGGATTATTGAATAGATCGATAAAATACATTAATGATTCGAATTGACGTCAATAATATCCATTCCGCATAGAAAATCTACAAGCGCATGATGGATATGATACTACACACCAAGAAACAGTCTATGAGATGGTCCGTCCATATGAAGAACAAACTTCAAAGTTCGCTCATCCATTCGACTGATTTATTTAATACTGTTTAAGTTATGTGGTTACAAAATTGGGGTTTATATAGTAATACTTACAAACCGTGTTAGAATCTGCGTAAAGATAACAGTCGAGTATTTTATTATATTATTTCCAATAAACAATTCATTCAAATCAAACCATCATGGAAACTTGTAGGACTAACAGAGAAGAAATAATGCCACAACATCAAGAATCTAAAAAGACACATTCAAACAGCAAAACACAAAATAGGCATAGCAAATTTAAATGACTCAAATATTATTATCATATATAGGAAAATGTTTTTAACAAGTTGTGCATGATAAATAGTTCAGCGTCGTTAAAAGTCACCAAAAAACATCTTTCAGATTTAGTTTTTGAAGTATTTAGAAATGGTGGCAGTGAATTTGTAAAAAGAAAAGTTGAATATTTTGTGAATATTCTATGGCTCATTAAAATGTCCATTCGTTTATCTTTGCTTTAAATTAAATTAATTAATTAATCAATTTATTTTATTTTTTTAGTTAATTCACCAATGTGCACGGGCAGATTTATTCATACTTATTCAATTAGTTATTAAATATTTAATTAATACTTAAATTTTTTGCAGCGACTTTAACAACCACCATTCAACACTCTTCAGACAATTTAAGTGTGTCACGCTAAGTGGAAAAAAAGACAAATTAAATATTCAAAACGTTTAAGATAATAGAATATTTAAAAATAATTAAATGTGTTTTAGAAGTTATTGATAAAAAAGATACGACGACCTTGGATAGAAACTAAAGGATAAAGATGAAACAAAATCCTCTACGACAAAAGGTTGCTTCCTTCTTCTGAGATGAGGGTTTCATCCATGCACGCATGCTGCTGTTCCTGGCAGTGGCAGTGGTGCTGGTGTGGACAGTAGTGGGACCTTATCTAGGGTGAAGGTTATTGTTTGTGTTTTCTAGTGGATATATTTGGGAAAAAAATTTTGATTTTTTGGTGAAGTGACTGCTTGTGTTTTTTGTGTAAAAATGGGGTTCTGTGAAAGCGTTTCATTCGTTAACAGCGACAATCTAAATGCTTCAGAGTGATAGAACGTTTTCCATTTGAAATAATACAAATATCGTATTTTTTGCTTCTGCTTTTCCATATTATCCAATTAATTTTTGAAGCCCAGCTGGCAAATCTTGTTACAAAACAAATGTTTTTTCAAATGGCCCTTCAACTCGATACATTGCAAGCGCTTTCTAGTCATACATCTCTTAGAACAATCTAAAATAAAACTTTCATGCATTTTAAAACTACTATATTGTGAAAAAAAAAGTTCAGTTAAAAGTTATGTGAAAAATTTGATCATCATCATTTCCGAAGCAAAAGTGGTCTTTGGGGGGATAATTAAAGAAGAGGACGCAGCAATCATCTCCATTCAGTTCTGTTAGCAGCGTTGAGAAGACTCTTCAAGGGAAGAGACGTCCACTCTTTCACGTTGTCCATCCACCTCTTTTCTGACGGCCTCGACGACGACTCCCTTGTAGCGTGCCCCGTAGCACCGTCTTTGACAGTGAATTGTGACTGGCGACGCTGCTAAACCAAGTCACCCTTCAACGCTTGACAGTTGCTAGAAGAGTTTTTTGTGTTCCAACTAATGCTATTGTAATCTGATGAACTTAGTTGTTGGTTTTGTGCTCCAAGTAAGAAATACATTTTAGTTTTCGGACATTTAAATTTTAAGATCTGGATCTTGAGTTGTGTGTCCGAGTTAAGCATCCATGTCTTACATCCGTAAAGTAAGATTCTGATTATAAATGACTTGTAGATTTTGTATCTGAGAGAAAAACTTTCTCAATCACACAACCTAATGATAAGGTCTATCCAAGACTGCAATCACTATTGAGAGTTTCCTTTTTATTTTTGTGGTGCTTGTTCCATCCTTCCAAAGGTTTACTCATAGGTATTTGAACAGTTACACTTTCTTGACCTTCGGTTGAGTGTCTGTCGTGCTATCCACCATAACCTTTGAATTTTCTTAGCTCTTTTACATCTCGTAAACTAATGCTCTTTTATAAAGTTTGTTGGTGAAGTCTTTCAGTTCGCTGATGAAGCCTCCACTCAGATCGATGTCGTCAGCAAACCTTAAGTTTGAGATTGACCTGCCACCAATAGAGATGGTAGAATGATGAATTTAGAATTTTTTTTTGCTTTATTCTTTTCAGTAAAATTTTGACAAAACAGGGGAAAAGCAGATACTTTTGATGAGCATCCACTGATGTTTTAAAAAACTCTGGCAACTGCTCATTAGAGAGAACTGTACTGTGGTGTTTTTGTTGGGATCTTCGATGGTTAGTAAAAGCCCTCCACCAATGTTTAATTCTCTCAATATGTGTAACAAATGAAAAAACATTTTCAAAGTCTTCAAAATGATCAGCCTGCAAATGAAAGGCTGCTCCACAGTGCTCTGTTTCGTTCTGAAACCAACCTGACCTTCAGCTAAAAGCTCTTCAACCTTTATAATTCTATTAGATTATAAGATTGTTATACTTGATATCAATTAAATTAAATCTAAAATTATTTTATCTTATGCTGGAAAAACAATAAAAAGATCATTTTGAACATTAAAAAAATAGATAAAAACTTTTTTAATAGTTGACTTCACGCTTGAAATAATTGTTTCGATGCTTGGAGAACAGATTACTTTTCACACACCAACACTGTTGATAGTCGACTGACATGCAAGTCTTTTCTCCATTTTTTCCAATTCATTTTGTATATCGTTTTATTCCAAATTAAGTCTGAGTTTTTATATTTCCATTTTTAGTTAAGCTTTTTTAGTTCAAAAAGTAGTTTTTTTATCTTTTCTTACAATCAAATTTACACTCATAGTTTTTTCTCCATCTTCTTGGCCGTTTGAAAAATACACTTCTATCTATCCTTACACACATTTGGCACATCTAATACTTTTTTGACGATTGACAAACACGAAAATGCAAAAAATCTATGATGCAATATCACGCATCATTTACAGCATAGTTATTTTTTGTTAATGCATTACGCCACATTCCGGGTCCATTTCTCGCGGCCCGTAGATCTTTCTTTGCTCACAATAATAATTGCTTTACTCATTACTGTCGTTACTGTGTAGTTTATAAAGATATTTGTCACCGAGCGTTTTACCGCCTGCCTTCAAAACGCCTTTTTATTTCCTTTTTTGAGATCATTTTTGCTCATTAACAAATTTGTTTCTATGAAACATGGTGAACCATTTACGCTCAGCAGCATTAAAAAACGTTCAGACTTCTCTTCCGCATCCACAATTACACCATCTACCACACCGCACAGGCAACAAGACTACTGACAATGATTGGAGGAGAATTTGTTTAGCGCTTAATTTATTTGGGTAATATAAATTTTGATTGCATTATAAATTCAAGGCACACCCAACAATAAAGTGTTGTTACAGCATGCAGGTGGCTTGAAAGCCAAAACGTGTATTTCCGTAATTTAATGGTTTTGAACTGAACCACAAGTCAAAATAATTGAAATATCTGCTTTTAGACTTTAAATTATGTTTAAAATTTGTTTGTAAAAAAATGATTTTTTTAAAAATTCGCTTTCTCAGAGGAACTTTAAACGTTTAAAAAATGAACACACATATTTCTTAAACTGCACCACTTCCAAATGCCATGAATGCTTCACAAACCTTGTTCTTATGTTTGTAGACAATGATGGCGACAAGGATGAGGAGCAGGACGATGGAAAGCCATGTGTAGATTACCACCAGGCTGATGTTCACCGCAGGTTCTGCAAACGTGTAGTGCGACTTCATGCGCTCTTGTGTGTCTTCGACTGTGTGTGTGTTTGTGTGTGTGTGTGTGTGTGTGTGTGTGTGTGTGCGTGTGTGTGTGTGTGTGTGCGTGTGTGTGCGTGCGCGCGTGTGTGCGTGCGCGTGTGTGTGTGCGTGTGTGTGTGTGTGTGTGTTAGTGTTTGTTTGTGTGTGCGTTAGTTAGAACGTTTTCTTTTTGCGCATTATTTGGGCTTTTTAATTGGTTTTTTACGGTTATGATGTCTTACTTAAATTATAAGTAACTTTCATGTTTTTTGTGCTTGTTCGATGCCTGTTCATATTGGATGGTCATTCTACCGATAAATACATAGAATTTGTTTCTCCACTCTCAGCCTAGGAAACCCATAAAGCAATCCATCTCAATTTAATCATAACAAGAACCATTAAGTTTTGCGCGATTCAAAGTATGTTAGAAATTTTAAAAACCACACTAAAACATCTTTCAAAACTCATTTTGAAGGGTACATGCTCTCCCATAACTTCTTTTCATTTCTTTACTTAAAAAATTATTTATTTGTTCAGGCTTCCTTTCTTTATAAAACCCAAAGTCCACAAGAGTGTTCATAAATATTTTTTTCCAAAATAATATTTTCTATAACCACTAGTCCACTCACTAAAATAACCACACATAGTCAATCTTAGAATAACACATACACAATCAGACATTCCCAAACACAAACACAATAGAACCGACTTGATTCATTACTGTAGAAGGGACTGAAGGGCAGATAGGGCTGGCTGGTGTTGTATGGCAGATAGTCGTATGCAGTGTGATAGGGCGCCTGGTTTCCATAAGAATCTGTGGGATTTTAGAAATATAAGTTTTAAAACTAAAGTTTAATTTAAACAAATTTTGATTTAAAATATTTAATTAAAAATATTATGTTGGTTTTGAGTCTTCTAATTAGAAAAAAATATATTTTATATTTTAAATGATTTCAAATTCATTTTTACAAATCTTGGGTTTTATCAAGCTGTGAAAAAAATGCTGGTTTTAAGAAAAAATCATTTAAAAAAGAATGAAAATTTAAAAAAATAAATTAATATAAAAAATTTAAAAATTAAAGTTTTTTTTTTATTAAACCTTGAATTTGTGAATTTAATTTTCCACAATATTTAACTTCTCAACGAGAAAATAATTTTTCCATTGGATTCTCCATCAAAAAATCTCTTTGACATTTTGACAGCTCTTACGTTTTAAAATTGTAAATCCAAATTTCTATTTAATTCCAATCAGCTCTAATGCGCTTTTTCACTAGGAATAAACTAATATTCTCGAAACAAAACATAAAGTAGGCGCTTTTTCATAACTTAATAGTCTGGCGATTCGACTTTTCACTCTCAGATTCCCCTCACGAAACCATAAACACTCCATAAATCTTTCTTTCTTGAAATATAACGGACCTTCCCTGCCTCCATCGAATGCAACCGACCTGAACATTCATCATCGAACCATCCTCGAAGGAAGAAGTTTAAGACACCGCTGTGCTGTGTAATTAAATACGACAGACACTACTTTATGGAAAGAAGATGTTTTAAACCCTTTGATTAATTAAAAGTAACTTTGGGAAGCTCAAAAAATCGAGTTTAGGAAAGAAAAAAAATACCTATGTAAAATAAAGTAAATAAATAATATCGGAAAAGTTTTCTAGAAAAAAATATCTGAAAGAAAAGGCATATTCAATAGAAAAGCATGAGCCTGTGAAAGAGTGGTCATTCAAAAGCTTAATGGAATTTCCTTTGTCGTTGTGGTATAATTTTCGTAAAAAGAACTTTCAAATTAAGATTGACGATGAGCCTAGACTTTATTAAGTTATTAGTCAAGTCTTAAATAACTAGTTTATAAACTTCTATCAACTTACCTACCGCTTTATTAACTTATTTTAAATGTCTCATTTTTCAGAATTATCAAATTAAATCAAGTTATTCGTTGTTTAAAGAAATATTCTAATTAGATTTATGAAGCTTTTCATTGCTCTACCGCAAGAGATATCAGCTTAAAATATGCGTATCTGGCCTTTGATGCCTAAAATAAAAATAAACGAAACTTTTAGTTTAAAAATCCCTCTGAGAACAATGTTATGAATTACTTCACAGATAGAATCAGCTATATACACTTGTATGTCTTCACTTCTCCAATTACTTTTATCTTTCGTCCATCTAAAGAGAGATGCATCTCTTTTTATAAAAGTATGAAAAACTATATTTACTCTATTTCCTGTTTTATCCATTCTATCTATCTATCTGTACATTTTATTTCTTTTCATAAGTACAACCAAAGTCACGCGAAATGACATACACGTCATCGCGTGTCGTCTAACGTCACTGCAGTTTAGTCGTCAAACGAATTCAATTCTAAGAAAATTTATTTGAATTCCAAATCATGTTAACTTGTCAATATACATTTTAGTTGTTAAAAGATTTTTGTAAAAAGAAGCTTAGTTTTTATTTCTCAGATTTTTTAGGACTAAGTTTGATCAGCTGTTCAAAACTTTATCAAAAGTATTTTTGAAAAAGTGAGAAGAAACAAATGGATGTTTGCATTGGTAGAAGGCATTCCGAAATAGTACAGATGAATATGTGTTTTATGTTTGTGAATTTATGGCTTCTGAAGACATCCACACATATGTCTTTTGAATGAGTAGCCTCATCATCATATTCCAAATAATAATACTTTATTTAACTGGGTTTACTCGTCGTTGTATTTTATTGTATTAAATTCTAACTTATAAAAATATTGGGCATTTCAAACTTAATGAAATTATAAAATTTACATTATCATTCATATTAAACTTTAATTTAAAGGTTTAAAACAACCAAACTGCGAAATCTTCAATAAATCAACTTTTCACTTAAAATGAATATACAACATCATTAAAAAAAGCAACTAAAAGCACCACGACACCACTGCCCTCAAACTATAAAGCACTCGAAAGACAAACACACGGCATTACCCAGCTGAGGGTCGTAGTAGTCGGCATCATCGTCGTAAACCTCCTCGGCTTTAAGGGTTTCAGGGTTGATGTTATTCACTTTTTGTGTGGCTTGATATAGTTAAGTGTAATAATACAAATAAAATTTAAATTTTCTTTTAGTTCATTTATAGTTCATAATAGTGTGATATAATTAAGTCTAATAATACAAATAAATTTTAGTTAATGAACTATAAATTAAAGTCTATAATTTATAGTTCATTAATAGTTATAATTTTTTAAAGACTACGTATATGAAGAGTTATTTTGAAGAGAAGTAATTTAAATTCTATTGAGTTTAGAGCAAATTTTTTAATAAATTTGTTACAATAATTTTTCTTGAATCTTACAGTAGATCCTCTCGTGGTAGTCCATGTAGTGAGGTTCAACTGGATTGTGTTTGAGAATATTCGTCAGAATATATTATTATGCACAATTTTTATAGATTAAATGAATTTGAAGTATTCATAGAAAAGAAATTAATTTTAACCGCTTTGTTCAAATGTCAAAAAAATCGTCTTTTAAATTGTATTTCTAATGGTTACTCATTGCATTAAAATGAAATAAAGACAAAATATATATTCTCTCGTATCTATCAAGGCTTAGCTCTGAGACAACAATAATCCTTAAAAGAAAATTTTCAAATTGATTTTTGTGTGAAATCTCTTAAGAAATGCCAAGACTGTCACCATTTTTCTTCGGAAAAGGAGTGACGTTCGAGGGATTAGGGAGAAGAATTGGTTTTCTGACGATCAAGGTAAGGGATCCGTTTTTGAGAGAGTTTAGTGTAGAGTTTGATGGTAGTATGGAAAGTGTTGAGAGTAGAATGGGTTTAGAAGAGCCATTTTCAGGTAGAGGAGATAAGTTTTCTGCATGATTAGATTCATTGTTGAGTGGAGTGATGGATGATTGATAAGGGCTTTTAGATAATGACTTGAGTGGAGGTGTGGAAGGGTAGAAAGGATTAAGATGTTGAAGAGGAATGATGGCAGGAGGAAGGGTTGGTAACGGAAAAGTAGTTTGTGCTATCATGGCAGTTGGTAGTTTGTCTCTTTCTTGTGGAATGACAGAACAATCGCTGAACCCTGTAAAGTTAGACATTAAATTTATTTTAGCCATATATCGCATAAATTAAAAATACATGTTTAGATTTGGATTTTCTAGTTTTTAAAAAGTACTTTTTTATTATTCTTTTAAGACATATGATGCTCTTTGAAATTTCAAATCATTGGAGAGAATATTCAAAATTTCCAAAAAGATGCTTACAAACTTAATTTTTTATCTTTTTTTTCTAAACTACTTGAAAAATGAATAAATTTAGTTTAAAATAAGATACTTTTAAATGTATACTTTTTATTTTCACATTTTAAACTGTTACTTTGAATATAGTTTTACAGTATTGTGTTTCAAGCTTAAAGCATACAAGTATATGGCTCAAATCGAAATGATCCGTTGTCTTCTTTAAATCCCCAATGGTTTTGATGGTTTTGAACAAATCCTATCTTATACTTAAAGTTTAAGCCCTCCATTGAAGAATAACAAACACAAACTGAAAAATAATTTAAGTTATAAATTAAATAATTTTTTATTTTATCATGTAAAAATAAAAAAAATGATTAATGAAATATTGAAGTTATCTTTTATAGTTAATGAAAAATGAATATTCATCAAGCCCAAGGCGAGCTTAACATTGGAACTTTCTAGATTCGTTTGAGCGTGAGAAATGGAAAAAATGTTTATAACTTAAAAATTTTTTATTTAGAAACTTTAGAACACTTTATGCATAAAAAAACAAAAATTAAACTATTTGAAAAAATTATTTAAAACCTTGAACTTTCAAGCTTCTTCTTCAAATTAATTTAAAAATTCAAAACCATATTCAATATTATATTATCTCCCATAAAAATTTTTAAACGACTTTTTCTCAGAAAAAATATAATTTATAATTTAAATAATCAAAAAAAGCTTCACTATGGCAACATACATCATGTCTAAGTGATCATCAATATATGCAACAAATTACTTGCAATTCGAAATCTACTTGATACATCGCTGCAATCAATTTTTATGTTTACGTGATGGATTGCTAATTGTGTTAATTAGGTTTTGAGACTTGCAGGTCCCCGCTTGAAGGATTCCAAGTCTGGCGACTTGACAACCAAGGCTGGTAGGAAGTTCCAAATGTTAATTATCTTATTTTTAAACCTTTATTTTTTTTGGGTTTTGTGGTTGGAATTTGAATAAGTTTTTTCCATTTTTTCAAATATTATAGTTAGTTTTCCTCAGATCTTTCTTGATTCTAAGGTTTTCCACTTTAGACCATCTATCTTAGATGAAAAACTGCTTGTTGTCTAAACCCATGAACAAATTGCTAACCCCCCTGATCGCTTCTAGGGCAATTCGTCACGGACAATTCGTTGTAGAAAATGTTTTTCCGTGTTATTTACCCAGTTGAAACTTATATGACTAAACAAAATCTACAAGTTTCAACAGTTCTAGAAAGCGAAAACTCTAATTATTTCAGAGTGACTTAGATGGATAAGCATTCCTTCAATGAGGTTATACTGATAGTATTACTATTAACCACTTAATCAAAATTGAAAATGTTTATTATATCAATACTTGCGAAAATAAATGTTTACAATCGTTTTATTTTGTCATATCTTCCAGCCAATCTTTATTCTCGTTACAAAATCAATTTTATTACTTTTCCGCATCTCATCGTTCTTTCAGCCCTTCATAAAATGCTTTTAATGTATCAAGCCAAATTGCTTTAGAGAACTTATTATCTAGAAAATCTTTTTAACAGCAGAAGTCTACTTGAAAAATTAATTTCTACCTGTGGATAAAACTAGACTATTAATTCAGAAAACAAAGTATCAAAACATTATTTGTTTTTGAATGAAAGAAAAACTTACAGATGCATTTCATCGACCCTTCATCTCCGTCAGAATCTCATTACTGAAGTTACTTGGAAATCATTATCAGCTATAGACAAATTTATTTACCACGACTTGTAAAAAAAAAGAAAAAGTTAAATTTTTCCATATAAAAATATAACTGTTTATACTCCTGCAAATTGTTTGTGCCTCCTAAATCAGTTTTATTTTATTTAACTAACATATTTATATCGAAAGTTTTAATCTAAAAATAAATTGACTTAATTTTTTAGTTGATTCGTAGATTTTCAGAATCTGAAACTTGTTTTTGTTTAAATTTAAACAAACGTTCTTGCTTTCAATGTGGCATGAGCGTGTTTACCATCACACAAATTTAATATAAACTTGAGATTTTGTGAAAAATCTTTCATTAAATAAATTGCGAGTATAAACACGAGTGCGTAAAAAATTATACTATGGAACATGAAATAATAAAATATAATATCCCTTATATTGACAGTTCCTATGTGGTTTTTAAAGCCTCTCGCCTTATTAACCAAGAAAATAACTGCACAAAATTAGAAGGCAGTTTCAATCCCTAAGCCTGTTATATTCTCTGAAGACAACACTTAAAAACTTTTAGTTTTTTTCAAGTTCGTTTAATAACTTTTTGATAAAGGCTTTTGTTGCAGCAAAATCATTTAGATTTATGCTTTTAAATTTTTATAGAGTTATTCAATGATTAATCATTAGTAATTCATAATTCAAAGCTTTCAAAAAATCACAAAACAAATGCTGTAGAGATTCAAAATTTAGTATAAAATAAAGTTTAAAATGTTAATATTTAACAAACACGATATATTATATGCAATAAACAACACCTAAACGCGAAGCTGCGTAAATTTTCTATAATTGAAAATTCTAAACCTAACATAGAATAGTTTAAACTTTCGAAGTTTTATTTCATGTAAAAACTTAAAAGTATTTTTTCAAATTATTTTTTTTTTCTTCCCAGTTTCATTGCCGTTTTATAGTTTTTCTTTCTTACACCCGAAAAAAATACAAAAGATGTTTTCTTTTTTAAATTTATTCAATTTAAACTTATATGTTTTTAATTAATATCATAATGTATTTTAAGCTATCAATTTGTTCATAATAGGGTTTCAAAAAATTTTCTCTTTATTCTAGAAAAGTGTCTTTATAAAACTTTAAAAAACTATGTTTTCAAAAATAGAAAAAAAATGTCAAAAAATGTTTTTAATTCATTTAAATGTTTCAAATTGATTTAAATATTTTAAATTGATTTAAATATTTTAAACTGATTTAAATATTTCAAATTGATTTAAATATTTCAAATTGATTTAAATATTTTAAATTGATTTAAATATTTTAAATTGATTTAAATGTTTTAAAATGATTTGAATGTTTTAAAATAATTTTGATTAAAAGATTGCGAGTTTGGAGTGTCACTGAGAACTTAATGGGATTTGAAAGCCGATAATATAGACTCCTTGTGGCATATTAAACTTCCTTCGAAACCAAAAGTTTTTAAACTGTCACTATTGCAATATTATATTATAAATCCTTTTTTAAGCATTTTTAACCAATGATACAGATTGATAAACAAAATAAAATTTGCCAATTTCTAAGATAACTGCATCTAACAGCCACCCTCAGCACATTCTAATCTGTTACACTCCACTTCAAAATCATTTTCTAACACAACAGAATACTAACACACTATATTTAAATCACATTCCTGTACAACGGGAATTCTAAAATACAAAGCATCTAAACGATAAACGAAACGCAGGCATGAATAGAAAACTGATGGTAAATTCAATGCGAAAACAAACGAGAGCATCTACCCTCAAAATACACTGACACAATAAATAGCCAAAGGGTAATTCCAAAGCATGTAGAATATTTCCAAGCGATCCTACACGTAGAGAAGCCTCTCAGATGCACACTATTTCACAAACTCACCATAAAACAAACATGAAAATAGCTAATAAAGTGTTCTGGTGTATGTAGTAATTGTTTTTCTGCTTCAAAAATTGTTTACTTTTTTGGTGTGTATTACTTATTTAAAATCATTTTGATAAACTTAATAAACTAGTTTATATAAATCAAAAAAATTTTTTCTCCAATGTAATAATTTTATATTATATTATATTCATCAATCTTTTCCAAAGCATTCGTTATATTTTAAATAACTTCAAACCACGAAGCAACAACTTGTTTTTGTTCTTGACCCCCTATCATTTTGACTTATTTTTACATTTAAAAAACTTGAAAATAGCTTTCGATTCTGTTTGTTTTAGTTTAACTATACTTCTGTAGTTGATTATGATTACTGCTTCTATACATTGTAAAAACGATTAATTTTATTTTTTAACATACCCATAAACACAAAGAACTATTTTTCACCGAAATATTTTCTATTATATATTTTTCACATGCTATCTTTGCTTTTTTAGAACCTTATTAATGACTGTTTTGTACTCACAGAAATGTTTTTTAAAAACTCTTTAAAAACAATTCTTATTTTAATAAAAAATAAAATAATGTTATATTCACCTCAAGTGCTCAAACACAACAATGTACTCAACACGAAGAGAGTTCGCCGTTAATTTATTGCGAAAGATGGATGAGTGTGCGAGTATGAATGGCGTTCTGAGCTCTCACGATGCATTTAATATGCACTGAAAACGACCATGGACATTTCAGACGTCATGTAGAAAAGTAAGATCAAGATTCAAGGAGCAGCGTCACTCTTTGAAAAGAAAGATTAATTATTCATTTATATCTTTTCAGCAGAGTTAATCCGATCTATTTTTTAAGACTTTTCATCAATCAATAATGGAGTATAATTAAATTATGGATTTGTAACTTGAACTAAATCTATTTAAAGTTAATTAGATAGGTTGAAATAATATCAATCTCACGGATGCATAGAGCGCCCAAGAGAGTCGTGGAGATCAGGAAACTAAACAGCGACGACATTTCGAAGCTTCAAATGAATCAACTCATATCTTAGAGTTCTTTGAATAATAGAATTGTTTTGGCTTTGAATGTCTTTTATGTCTCTTTGAAAGCTTGTATATTCCCGAAGTTACTCACTTTCGGTTTTTTATATTCAATTAAAACATATTTTTATTTTTAAAGGTTTTTTAGAATGATATACAGAGACTATAATACTTTTTTATAACTCAACTTTTAAACTAATAATTTTTTAAAATGATTTTAAACGATTATTTTCACATTATTTCTTAAATCTATATTTTTCCACTTTTGATAAATGAGCCTATTTCTAAGATGCACAACAAATGAAACTCGCGGGTGTATTTAAAACCCGAGTAATCTCTTATTCACCCATGCAGAATAAAAATTAAAATATATTATTTTAAGTTAAACTTTATTTAAGCTACTTTAATGAAAAACATCAAATTCAAAAGGTTTCAGGAACGGTGAATCAGGAAGTTTGTTTATGTTAAAGGTGCAGTGCTTATATGCTATTGTGTATTTACTAGTCTTTGAGAAGGTAATTTCAGTCTAGAGGTATATTTAAGCTTTTTATTTTTCACCGAGAATTCTAAAAATTCACTGTTGCTATTTGTTAAACTTCTGTTCTCGCCTGGTTGATAAAAATTAGATCACATTCCATTGGCAATAACAACAGCATTTAAATAAACATCTCAAGCAATTAATTCGACCAGCTTTAAAAACTGTAAAACCGATGTGCTCAGTGAACTTGAACTAAAATAATGGCATCATTACATTCTCTCGGATCATAAATTTTTATAGTTAAACTGTTATTAAAGTTCTGTTTTTAAAGATTTAAATGTAAAAACTAATACATGTATCTATTAGATGCATTGCATATAAACGCTTCATCTAACTTAAACGATCGCATGTTTGTGCAAAAGCGCGGACCAGGTTATAAAGACTGCCTCTCTCACTTGTTTTACTCTCTTTCTTTCTTTTCTATTATTATATTAGCATGATTCTTTTGGTTGTTCTCGCTTGGAGACCCCCGCCTTCATACAAACATATACCCATACATTTATAAGTAGTTTGATTGGCCGAGCGTTAATATATGCATGACTTTGATTGGTCACTACTTGTGTAAAAACATGACTAAAACATATATTACGCAGCTTTAAGATTAACATTTTATAGCTAACGGCACTGTTTATTTACTAATATCAGCTGATGTATGTAAGACATGAAAATAATGATAAATAAAGGCGGCCATTTTTTTTAATCTTTCGGCAACTATTTGATACGAGATATATCGTAAAATGAACAAGAATTATGGCTTATTTACTTCTAGAATATGACCTGAATGAAAAAGATAGAAACAATCAAAGTCGAAAAAATTTCATCGAAATGATTTATTGCTCTAATAATTAGAGTCTAATTTGCAGCATATCCTTTGCAGCTTTAAAAAATTCAAATCTATTCACAGTCGTTTAAAAATTAAGTTTTTACCACTTTATTAAACTCGATATGTTAAAAATGTAAAAATAATGTGAAATTGTTCACTAAAAAAATGTTGGCATAATATTGGTCAGAGGACTAAAAGTCATCAGCATGTTTTACTAATAAAACGTGGGTAGATGTTTCATAATTTTAAAGTATTTTCTTTTGCCTATCAGCAGTCAGAATATTTCTTCTTGGATAGTCCTGACATGTTTTATTTTAAATCTTCTTTTTATCAATGTCAGCTACCATGATACAAAATAGGTGGTTAAATTAAGTTGATAATAGGTTTGAAAATATTATAAAACAGTGTCATAATGTTGAAAAAAAGACCTATTTCACTGTTAGTGGGCAAGTCACTTCAAAACCCAACAGGCCATAGGCTGCTCCATTCTCTTGACTGATCTCTTTTGCTTCTGCTGGTGCACATGGAATGTGCTTGGTTTTCTTTAGCTCAAATCTCTTCTAGCCCTTTGTATTTTGTTTTTGTTGAATGAGTGAGAATGAATAAGCCTCATTCAATAAGGAAAGAACATACTCTCTCAGTGGGATGGTTTTCGAGAATAAAAACAATTGATGCACTATCTTTTACGTGAAATACTTAATAATAGGTTTTTATTACCTTCAATTAAGTTTAAACTTTTAAAAATTAAGTTTTACGTGAAATACTTAATAATTGGTAAAATAGAATATTTTAAATTTATAAGATATTTTTCACCATATTACTAGTAAAACATTTTTAATAAATTGAAAAATATTATGTGAAATTTTTCAATAAAAAAGTTGTTGCATAATATTGGTCAGAGCACTAAATGTCATAGGCAAAATTTAAATTATTTTATTTTGCCTATTAGCATTACCACACAGCTATTTAAACATTGGAAACTTGTCTTCAATAATTGTTATGGATGTGTGCTTGTGTGTATGTGCATTTTATGTTTGGTGGACTAATCAAATGCATGCATACTAATCAACGCTGGGCCAATCAAACTATATGAGTATATGTTTGTATGAAGGCGGGGGTCTACAAGCGAGAGCATCCATTCTTTTCAAGGATTTCGAAAATAATTACTTTCTAAGATAATTATTCTATTAAGAATGTATATGTGAAGTTAATTGCATTCTAATAACATTTTATTCATTCCATTTACCTCGCTATCATACGACGGAAATTGATCGGTGCATGAGCGAAATAGTAAATAAAACCAAAAAAATAAGTTGAAAAAAGTTCATTTTGTACATAGTGATTTTTTAAGTTTTAACATCACACAGCATCTTTTCAAAAGACATAAATTTATTTGTAAAATTTATTTATATTATTTTTTAGAAAGGGAAGGCGTAATAAAAGCTTTATAATTAAATATTATATTTTAAATAAAGTTAATTCTAGTGCAAACTTCATTCTAGAATATAATGCGTAAGATTTTTTATTGAAAAGTTTCCATAATTTCTATTGCACAGTCCCATTCCAAAATGGGACGAAACTCATTCATTAGCAAACAACTCGTTTTCAAACACGAGGAGCTCCTATCAAAGCCAAGGACGATATGATCGACTCACTACACGTGTCATAATGATCAAATTAAATTAAAGCATTTACACACACATTGATCTACCTAAAATAGATTCTGCCGATGGCCTTTAATGACCTTCCCGCTCAATCAATGTTTTGCTCTGCACTCGGGTCTTAGAAATCACTCAAGCACCTAATCATTTTAATGCATCGTCGTTACTGAGACATTTTGTTATTTATCGAGTAGTCATTAACCCTTTTGACAGTGAAGCTTCATGGCTGTAGATTGGTGGGCAAGGCAGAAAGACTTACCGATGCTATTTGTCGTCTCGTTAGTAGCGAGAGGGTTTCTAAAGCGGTCATTACAGTGGAATAACGAGTCGTTCTTGAGGATCATGCAATAGATCCATTATGACTGAATGGTTTCGAAGACATTGAAAAAAATATAGTTTTTAAAAATAATTTCTTTAATTTGTGAGAAAAAAATCCATATTTAAAATTATATATTTATTTTTCACACAATTTAGATTTATTAAAAATGCAAATTATGTGATTTGAAAATGTTAATTGAAAAGAAACTTTTAATATGCGAAAAAACCTTCTTTTAAAACATTAATTTTCTTTTATATATCACGTATAAGAATGACAGGACAAGAAATAACAGGAGATTCTAAGTAGAAAACGACGCTTTCGTTGGCTCATGGCTGTGCTTTCTTGCAGGCGTAACGAAAGCATAATGCTTTGCACTGATGTATTTCGCTGAATTAAAAAATATATAATTATAAAAAAAAGAAAAATTATATAGTTTTAGTATTTTTAAATTAAAAAAAGATCATTCAAAATGGTTTATAGAAACTTTTTTCGATTGTGAAATATAAAAATAAAATGATATCTTAGAAAAAAACATAATTTATTAATGTGGAAGGTTTAGTGCTTTTCTATCATTGAAAAAAATGTTTGTTTTTTAAAAAACCTTTCAGGAACACAAACGACAAAGGATCCTTTTGGCATTCTTGACTCATTATTTTTCCATCAGAGTGGTTTTGTAGCACACAAAAAATACTCAAAAAATAAAACTTCTCAAAAGACGAATTTTGGGGCAAAAGGTTGTAAAAGAATGTGGCAAGAGAACATAAACTGTTTTGACCCTACACTCGAGGGTGACAGAGGAGTGCATAATGGCTGGAAAGTGGCGTAGATTGAATAATAGGCGCCCATAAAAGCGTTAGCAACCCCTAAGATAACTCAGCATTGGGGTAATATAGCGGAACCGAAAAAATGTATTATCACGCTGGATCATTTATTGGATGCAACGGCAAGCTGAACAAGCGGCAAGATTATCATCCGTGTAAGGATTTAGTATGCGTTGGATTATCTCTTAAAAACTCTCCCATCCATTATGCTTTCCAGGACTTCGTGAAAGTAAGAATAATGCTGACACTGAAAATTTCGTTTTTGCACGAATAATTACATACTTATTAGTCAATGGTTTTAATTCTCATGTATCTGAAACTTCCGATCTTAACTAAATTGATTTTGATATAAATAAAATTTTAAATTCATAAATGGAGATTGAGCCTTTTAGAGGAATTTAAGAAGACAGCAGAGAGGCTTCTTTATGAGGGATTGCATCGTTGCTCGCGCAGGAATAATACCCTCGGAAGACTCGCTGATTCAATTTACTTCCTCGCCATGACACCACTAGGTCACCGGCCATTATCCGTTATCATCGTCATGATGAAATAGTCATTCTTGTTCTCGTCATCGTAAAATCGTCGTTATCACCAGCTTGATCAGTTTCAATGGGCTTGTTAATAAGAAAAGTTTTAATTAAGTATAAATTGAGTACCGTGGAAATACAATATATTGCACAATAAAAAAAATTAATTTAAAAACGACAAATAATTTTTCAACTAATTCAAAAAAATTCTAAATGATAAATCTTGAAGTTCTTGCTCATGATACTTTCCATTCTAAGTCTATTTAAATGTATAATATTATTATTAAAATTCCGGTGTTATATTATTATTATTATTTTTTGTCATAATTACATCATAGACATTCTAGTTTATAAAATCTATGCCGAATAAAAGACTCAAAAACAATTGTTTTTTCGAAAAATGATGGTGTCTGAACATTATAGGTGTACGAAATATCTGGTATTATAAGGCAATAATTGAAGTGGTTTGCTCATTCGTCTTTCTATTCTTAACATTGCTTTTTTAAAACATACTTTATACAAGTTTTTAATGATATAATTTTCTCCCATTTTTCTTCAATTTCCATCGAAGACATTCTAGTTTTCTAAATATTGTGTCTAAACTAAGGGCCCAATAAGTTTTGTTTTTTTAAATGATGGTCTGAACATAATGAGGTTCCGAAAAATCTGGGTTTTCACAGTATGGGGGAAATTTATAAATATTAAAACACCAACTGAAATATTCTTTCAGTAATGATTTAAAATGATTTATTCTGAAAACTTCAATAATTAAATGCCTATTTTAGGGGTAAAAAAGTAAATGAGCCAATCTCCATTGAAACCGAAGGTTTCCAGTAGTGGATAATGTCGTGAAAATTAATATGAATCAATGGAAAGCATCAAAAGCATTTAAACCCTAAAAGATTAATGAGTTAGGTTTGATGGATATTTATTTTTTTTAAATCATTTAAAAATAAAATAAACTCTATTCTAAATTAATGTTTAGTTTTTGTCAAAACTGTATTGTCTGAAAAAATTTTTTAGTTAATAAAATAAGTTTATTTAAAATATTCTATCTTCATTGGTTTTTCAGCAGCATTTAATCAAATTATTTCTTGGCATCTAGTGTTTTTAACTTATTCTTCAATAAGATTTTTTAAACAATTTTAAACTGCCTTATTTTACCTTCAACCACAACTGCCTATTAGCTCTGGAACATTTTTGACGTTTTCCAAGCGAATATTTTGAAATTTTCTTGAAGAGAAAATTATGAAGAAAATAGTTTTGCAAACATTAATTTTGCATTTTATGTTGTCAATATGATTATATTTGGATAATAACTAGTTTTAAATTTAACATGAAAAAAAGGTTTACAAAGAACTTTAAACTGAAAATTCTTACAATTATGTGATTTTATTAATAATTTTTCCGTTTCTCTTGTAAAAACAAAGTTTATTTAAAAACGTATTTAGCATTTATGTTACAATCAACTGTATTTTCAAAAATAAATAAATACTTGGGCAAAAAATACTTGAAATCTTCAACTAAATGTCCGACTGAAAGAAATCAACGTCAAATTGTATTTACATTTACCATTTGGAATTAACCAATTTCCAATAAAACCACAAATCATAAGCGACTATGAACCAAGACATGTTGGTTTGAGGAATAGAAGAGGGTGGATCATTTGTTTTCGATTACATATCGCGTGTATTTTTCGGTCCATGGGTTGCTAACGTGGTTCTTGTCGTAGTAGAAGTTGAAATAGTTGGGCGAATTGATGGGGTCGAGTTGTGGGCTGTGTTCGAGGTAGTTGAAGTGGTTGAGCATGTGGCCCTTATCCGCGCTCATGGGTGCTTGTAGGTAGGACGGTTTGTGGATATCATTCTTGAAAGGAATATTCTGGAAGTAGTTGTTGCAGTTGGCGTTCCACTCGAATGGCACTGTTTCATGTGGTATTTTCTTGACTAGATCGGCTTTGTTGGGTATCGCGTTGCTGTTGTTGTTATTATTGTAGGAAGGATGCGATAAGTAGTTGTAGTTGAAACAGTTGTCGTTGTTCGGAAAGCCGGAGTTGTAGAGATGAACGCATTCTGGAGTTGAAAATCTGGAGAGGTAGAACTTCTGTTGGAACGAAACAGGCGGTCTGAGAGGCCTTTTCATTCTTCTTCGTCTTCTGAAATTTCCTTTCTCGAACATATCTTCAAATTTTATTGATTCGTCTAGAGCCCAAAAGTTGCCTTTTCTTTCCCCTCCGCCGTCTCTCGGCACTTTCACAAAGCATTCGTTAAGACTCAAATTATGTCGAATACTATTCTGCCAGCCTTTTCTGTTGCGTTCGAAGTAAGGAAACTTTCTGATGATGTATTGGTAGATGGCGTTGAGCGTCAGTCGTTTTTCTTTGGAATCCTTGATGGCCATTGCGATCAGTGCAACGTAGGAATAAGGAGGCTTCTTGGTGTTGCTGTCGTTGTTGTTGCTGTTGTTGTTGTTGCTTTGAGCCATTTTAAAATTTGTAAGAAAAGTTACTAAAATTATTTCAAGAATTTTTTTTTCTATTTATGTTTGGTGTATAGATTAAGCGAAAAAACAATTAACTGTGTTTATATTTAGAATCATTAAAATTTTTATGTTCGAAGTAATTAACTTTGAAATTGTATCAAACTAAGCGTTTCGCTTGAATTTTATTATCCATAAAACTATTCAACCAGCATCCTTCTTGATATCATATTATCAAAGCGAGCTCAGGCGTTAAATGAAGATTCATCATACTTTCAAGCATTACAACGCTAAGTTTTATATTTATAGAGAAGGATGGTGTATATGAAAGACTGGTGTCTATGTTAGGGCATATATATGGAAAAAAAGTATAATCTGTATATTCCCATACAAACTTTACTAAAGTAGGAAAACTTTCTGAAAACTTTGACATATAAGCTTAATGAGCTTAAATTCATCTGAGATAATTATATTGCTTTTTTTCCTAATACTGAAAAATCTATCTTAAATCCTTTTTTAGACATTAAAAAAAATATTTTTCATTAATGAAATACTTTACACTTTATAATTTCTTGTCAATATTATCTATGGATCGAAAGCTTGGTTGGAAAGTTTAATTCTTTCTTAATTTATTCTAAAACTCTTATTTCTTTGACCTAAATTTAAAGAAAGATTCCAAAGAATACAATCTGAACTATAATAAAAAATTCAAGAAAATCTCTTAAAAAAAGATAAGTTAGAAGAAATAAACAGATTTAAAAAAAGGTTATATTAGAATTTTGGTACATAAGTAAAGTCAATGACAATTCAATATTGAATACAATAAACACAATTGAGTGGTTGACTTAAACTTAACAATGCGCATAATTACAAATAACGATTAAAGAAAATATCAAGAATATCATATATCTATGCGTTTATAGTAAAAGATGCCGTTCTGTGATGGTGGGCAGTTGGGGAGTGGCTGTGTGAGAGAGGCTGATTGGACTCTAGTTAAAACTCATAGTTTAAAATGCATTTTTATTATACCGGAATATTAATTTTCATCGTTAAAAAAGCAGAAAAGATTATTAAGTAAAATATATTTTCAGGGTTCGATTATAATAATTATTAGATTTCGGAATGAGTTTTTTGTCGAGCTTTAAACGTATCTTGTAGATAGGGGTTTAATGATGTTGTTGAAATAGGAAACGAGCGGTTCAGTATGAAGATATTACACGCAGTATTCGCAAAATATTTTTATCACTCTTATCATCAGACAAACATCTCATAATCACATCTTTCGAGGAATGTAGATGATTAATAGCGAGGCTTCATGTCTTTTTTTTTGCTGAAAAAAGTTAAGTGTATGATTTACAAAAACCTTTTTCCAATATAAATGAACTTAACCCTAATAGATTTTTAAATGAATCAAAGAAAAATTAATATGATGCGTAATAAATAATGTTGAAAGTAATTATTATCTTTAATAATCAACGACAGCTCTAAGAGTTGATGAGCGGTAGAGACTGCCTGAAAAGAGATGAATGAAAATATATGCGTGTGTCTGTTCCCTTCTGTGAGAGTTTGTGTCTTTGTGCGCTTGTGTGTTCGTGTTTCATAATTAAGTTATGCTTATTCGTTTGATTATCTGAATTTCAGATACTCAGCTACTATTTTTGCAAGTTTCTCCATTAAAAACATAATTTACGACATTTCCATCTGTTTATTAGTTGACGTGTGTTGCATTGGCACAATTTTTGATTTTGTTTATGTGATGGCAAAAATAACTAAAACATTTTCTTTATATTTAACGGCTTTGACTTTTTATAATTCGAGAAAAATAATTTTTCAACTTATTGAATAGATATCTCAGATAGCTAACTAAAAGGTCTTGCAGTGCCGGGAAAAATGATTATGTTATTAGAAATATTATGGCTCATTATATTATAATTAGATTATTATTGCTGATAAAATCACTTGAAGCTTTCAAGAAATTGCTTATGTGTTCACGAATATGTACAGTAGTATGGAAGAGACTTGGCCAAAAAAATACTTGATAAAGACTTATAATCTCAAAATAAAAGTTTTTAATAAAATATTCATTAAAGATTATACACAGTATACATAAATTAATATATTTCCTTATGGTATGGAATACAAAGTAGGACAGTTTAAAAGAGCATCCATATGTTTATACACACACATAAGATTGTATGCAAACAATTACGTATACATTCATGCAAACAATGTAACACACACACACTCAAACAAATACACAAACACACACACACACACACACACACACACACACACACACACACACACACACACACACACACACACACACACACACACACACACACACACACACACACACACACACACACACACACACACACACACACACACACACACACACACACACACACACACACACACACACACACACACACACACACACACACACACACACACACACACACACACACACACACACACACACACACACACACACACTCGTGCAAGAGAAGCAATGGTGAGAGTCAAAAGGTAAGATGATGGAGGCGAACAGGCGTTGCTGCCAATCAAAGCAGTCTGGAGTATCATATGTGGCATATATAATGAAGGGGGAGCCTCTCGCTGATTGGCGTTTAACAGCTGGCCGCTTGGGGTAATATATTTGTGTGTTTGCGTGTATGTGTGTGTGGGTTTGTATTTATGTTTATGTGTTTGAACGTGAGTATGTGTTATTTTTTTGGTGTGTTTGTATAAATAATTTTAAGATTGTAGCTTGTTGATTCTCACGAGGGTCCGAGAAGCTCGTATGTGCAACTCTGTGTCCTTCATTGTGTTTGAAGTGTGTGTGTGCAAATATGTTCATAAACCTCAAATATCAAGGTGATTGAACGCATAAAACATCATCGTCCAATAATGGAAAACACAGTTGATGAATTGAGGGTGCGATTTCAATTGTTTTATGGCTTGAAATTATCAATAATTATTATTTATAAACTAGTGCGATAAAATTCTTTCAATTTATTAATTTCCAATCTGAACAAACCATATGATCTAGAGAATATTTGTGAGTTCTAATGAAGCTTAAAGATACAAATGGCGAAACGCCATAGGCCTGAAGGCATATGTTCTCTTCCAGGCGCTTGTCAGAAGCGGCATGCCATTATATTTTCCACAATTTAAACATTTTAAACTTTTAAAATTATATATTTTTGGTTTGTTACTTAAACTTTAAAAAAAAATCATTGATTTTTAAAATCTTTTTTTTATTTTTCTCATACGATCGGCTAAGCAATTGGAGATGTTTAAAAATAACTACATTGGAATTAAACTCATTAAAATAGAATAATGTAGTTCAGAGCTGTAGATGCTTCATTGTTAAAAATGGTTTGCATAAAGATTGTTCAAATAAACTAAAAATAATTGGAATGGCATAATAAAAACATATTTTTAAAGATGGATTGCTAAAACAGAAAAATCTAGAATAGCGATGGTAACATTAGCAAAAAAGGATTACTGAAAAGTATAAAGATATTAATAATAATAAAGGAGAAGGAATGCTTCTTAAAAGCGCAGATATGTAGGTAGTTGTGTTGTTTGCTTGATTAATGAAGAGATTAATAAATTTTTTGGCGCCATCGTTAAGCCTTGAGGCTCAAAAATATATGTTGATGTTGTGTTCAAGAAATTATTAATTGCATTACATCATTTATTAGTTGAATTCACCCTTTGATGCAATTGAAAATGACAATAATTAGTTAATTGTTTTGCATATATGAATTTATTCTCTGGTAAAATGAATGATGGTAATTTATAATACGTATTATTTTTATGATGCTATTTAAATAGATTTTTAGTTTCCTATTAATTTATAATATGAAAATATTTCTTTAAAAATTGAGTTTTTAAATACTTAGTTTTTTCCATCCATCCATCCTTACTCCATCACTGATTTAGGTTTTGTTCAAAAGTTTATTTCCGAACTTTGCTGAATCTTCACAACATCGTCTGGGGAGGTTTGAGTCTAACACATGATGAAGGCCGAATTTTTAAAACAAATTATTGGTGATTTACTTCTAGTAGTTGCAGTACTAGGTAGGAAAAATATTTTTAGCCTATATTCAGCTTTATATGAATAATTTTAATATGGATGCCGTTATTAAATAAGGTCGGAAAGTTTTTTAAACTGTAAATTCAATTTGATAAATGATATTTATCTATAAAAATGTTTTTATAGATCTTTTTGATTAATGAATTAAGAAAAGTTTGAATGTTTTATAACTTTAGAAACATTTTACATTTTATAATAACTAAAATAAACCAAATGGATATTAACTTACTTACCTCAAAAACATTTCCGTATTTTTTTGTGTATAAATAAAAAATATTTATACGTCTTAATAAATTCCATTTAAAAGTAACCAAAGCCTTACGATACATGGGAGAGTATGGGAAAAAAACATCCATAACAAAGGTCAAGAAAGGGCATAAAACAGCGTCTTAAAAGGCATAATGAAAAAATAGCTTTCTTTTCAGTCTATAACTCATTCATTAAAGATTTATTGATTTTTCTAGACAAGAATGTTGTGAATAAAACAGTTTTAGTTGAGATAATACGAGGAATTTTTTTGAAGAACATTAATTATTGAGTAGATGCAATGTGAGAGAGAAGTTCTTTATTAAATTTAAATCATGATTTTGAGTGAATGGCTGATCGATTGATGACAGGCTGATAGGTGTTGGGCAAAGCTGGGCAACAAATCGTTTATCCGCTAAAACGTTGATAACATAGTTAAATTTTTTCTTAATGATTTCAATTCAAAATTAACTTTTGAATTCATTGAGAATTCATTAAATTTTTTTTTTACTTCTATCAGTGTGTTAATCTATTAATTTGTGGGGTTGATGTAATGCTAGATGATAATTTAGTATTCTACTTTTCATTGAGAAAAACAAGCCCCACATTGATAAAATAAAGAAACAGCAAAGGAGAAAAGAGATATTAAATTATGAATATATTTTATTTGGCATTTGTCTCATTCTATGTCTTCACTAACACCAATAAATAAAAATAACTTTGGCGTCCAACCCATCGCATATTTCAATGATGTTTTCACTAAAAAATTATTATTTTTGATTTATAGTGATTTTTTGTAACATTTTCATATATTTTTTAAAATAATTAATAAAACTTTTTTTTAAAGACGTCACTAGGGGTTTATAATGGTAGAGGTGAACCATTACAGACATTGTGGTCAAAGACTGTTTTCTGTGTATTAGCCAATTAATATGATGAAATATATGTGAATTAATATCTTGATGTCTGAGATTTTGAGTTAATTAATATCAGAAGTTTTTGAAGCCAAAAAAACAAAGTTAGCTCCAATGGGCGCTGATCATGACATGTGGCAATAAAACTATCAATTTCCGCATGAGTATGTAAAGGTGGATGAAAGGTTTGAACCGTTTTGAAGTTGTTTTAGTTTAGAACAGTACATGCATCTAAATCGGAAAAATATAACTTTAAAAATTGGTGCCTTTGTGATGCCAAAACGGGGTATTGTTTAAAAGTGAAGTCATTTTTTGGTAATAATCACGGAGGTGAGCTAATTCGAAAATTTGGGAATTGCTGCTGTAATCAACCTAATAGAACATCTGGAGGTTTTACTAACAAATAATTTATTAATTTACTAGAATTGCTCCGTGAAATGCAAAATCGCTGTATTTCGAAACCATAAATGATATTTAACATCTGAAAAATGTGTTAGATTTCCAATAAAAATAAGACAGTCATGAAAATACAACAAAATAACTTGACAATTAAAAACACAGTGAGCGATTGAATAATGGTATGGGTCGAATCGACCCATGTTGGTGTTTAAGGGTTAATAAATTTTTATAGTTTAATAATATTTAAAAATGTCATATTATAAGAGTAATATTTCATTTCATTCAAGTATTTTCAACTCTAGTTTTTTTCATAGATTATTTTAAATTAGTAAAAATTAATTTTTTAGTGTTTAACGGAAACTTCCGTTAAATTGAAAATAAATTAACTAAATAAGGGCTAAAGAAGTTAACGTTTTGGCTTACTAATTAACGGTTAACGTAGTTATTTCATTGACTAACTGTGCGCACCTTTGGTGATAGATGGGTGGTGGCTGGCAGAAACAAAAGTTCATTAAAATTAGAGACCGACCGAAACATATATTTTTTTTCGGCCGAAACCGAAATTAGGCCAAAATTGAATATTAATTTTCGGCCGAAACCGAAATTAAACCGAAATTGTAATCATTGAACGTATCCCAATTAACTTAAATTTCAAATACAATGGATGTTGTTGTTCCAGATGCTTGTATATGTTATTCGAACAATTAGTCTTATGACACCCATAAATCAATCAACCACGATAACTAACTCTATTAGATAATAGAGAATCGAACCTGAACCCAATAGTTCGATTGAGGATACAGATATATCAGATAAACTACAAAGATAAATAAAAATTTCGGTTTTTCGGTAAATATGAAATCTATTTCGGCTGAAACCGAAATTGAGCCGAAATTACATAATTATTTTCGACCGAAACCGTAAAACGACCGAAATTGTAAATTTAGATTCAGCCGAAACCGAAAAATTGCCGAAACTAAGAAAATTGACAATTTCGGCGCTGAAACAAAAACCGAACCGAATTTCGGTCGGTCTCTAACTAAAATATATTTTAGCTATTGGAGGTGTTGTCGATTTACATTCTGACAAGGAAGTAACTTTAATAGAGAAGTTATTATGCACTTTGTTATATTAGTATTTTTATGTTCATTAAAGACTATTTTAACATTATATTTTTATAAATTTTAACACAATTTTATGTGTTTTTTTTAAATTTTAGCGTTTTTGCAATTGTATTGAATCCTTATCTATGTTGATATGATATATGTCAATACCTAAATAAATGTATTTCTGAAAAGCATTTTTGATTCATCTGATTAAAATATCAGCTACATATAAAGTTTAAAAACGCTGAGATCTGAAAAAATTATATAATTTTTAGTTAAATGCTTTAATGAAACATGTAACGCTCATATTTGTAAAAAAAATTAAATTCTTTGAAACGAAAGAGTGTTTTCCATTTTTACAACTTAAAAAGATTATAACTTATGAAAAAAAGTTTTAAATGAAGTTTTGACTAACAAAAATAAAATTATAATTTATTCCAATTCTTGTTTTGAGTCCTTATTGTTTTATAGTATACAATTTATACAGGTGAAAGCAATTGAAAGGTTACCTGCTTTCCTACCGAGAGATCTACATTGCTTGAATGGATTGCTTAAAGCACATAGGAAAGATCATACTTTTTCTGAGCATTATTTTTAACTTGTACTTTTTAAAATTGCATTTCAATCAAATTTGCATCAATGAGTATTCTCCAGCGAATGAGGAAGAAAAAAGAATTCGTGAAAAAGAAAAGATAGGCACTGTCTTTCTTCCAACATATGAAAAACTTGAAAAACGGAATAAACTTGAAAATTCCGGAGAGCTACTTCAAGATGATCACATTGTTAGGAATTGTATTAGTGGCGATATCATCGGGAGAGTCAACAATAACACTTCACAAGCTTCAAACATAATTGAAATTAATTCAAATAACGTTTTTTTGGGAAATATTCTAAAAAAAGAAGGAGAAAAAAATGAAACAAGACAAAAAGCTTTCGAAGGGATCTTCAAGAATCGAGCATGGGGCAGCAACTATGATACATCCTTCAAAGGAATCACCGCTTCAGGTTAATTGAACCACATTTTGAATAAAGAAAAAAATAATTAAAAATTTAATTTAATCATTTTTTTATAGTTTTTATCATAAAAAATGCACTTAAATGATTTAGTTTTGTTTTTGAGTTTCCAAAAGCATACGATTAAAACTAACCGATTAGGTCCAGGATCAACTCTGAATTATTCACAAGAGGTGAGTGCAGTGCTGCACACCTTGATAAACGCCATCAAGAAGACCAAGCCAGCTGGCTACAAAGTTCGTCTGCTGGACGCTCCGTGCGGAGACATGGCGTGGATGAGCAGGTTCCTCGAGACGAGGAGTGACGTGGAGTACACTGGAATAGATATCGTGCCTGAACTCATTAAAAACCACATGGAACTTTTCAAAAAGCAGCCATGGAAATTTTATTTTAAGGATGTTGTGAACGCTGAAAAGCTCGATTCCTATGACATTATCCACTCAAGGATGATGTTACAGCACCTGTACGACGCAGACGTTTCGAAGTTCGTTTTTATATTTTATTCGTTTTCCAAAAAAATGATTTATAAGTTTTAAAACTTACGCAGAGTTTTGGAGCTGTTTTCCAAGAGCAACAGTTCGTATTTAATGACGACGACGTTTTTAAAAAGCTACCCTAATAGAGAACTGAGCACCCAGCAAGCAAGTCGGTTCAGACATGTCAATTTGGAAGTTTCTCCCTTTTCCCTCACCCATCCCCTGTGTTACGTGCATGACGGACCTGTTGCAAATATTCATTTCGCTGCTGTGTGGAAATTACCTCTTTCAGTGGTTAAGGACTGCAAACCTGAACCGCCGTTTTATACCTGTTCAAATACTAAATTCACGAGTGAGTTTTGAAGTTCGACTACTGTGAAACAGCCTCATTTAGGCGCATTTTTATTCATACTTTTTTTTACAAAGTGGGTGCAATTCCAAAATGGAACTTCATAGTAAACCATGCATGAGATCGTCACCAACGACACACTGTCATTATCTAAGAAATTTCTAACGTTTAAACTATCTAAAACGGTATTTAAAAAACAATTTTTATTTTAACCATTTGACTGTGCCATCTTTAAAGCGTTTTATTGGAAATTTTTAAACCTTATTTGTAAGATTATTATTAAAACTTTATTTATTTATTTGATATTATTTTATTATTCAAAAGTAATGCTGATAAATGCAGATGTATAGAGAGAGCAATAGTGAAATGGAGGCTTTTTTCAGTCCAATTTCAAGTTTTTTATTTTTTTATTTTTGTACTTGAGAATTCATGCTGCACTTAACTCACATAATTTTACGATCTTATTTATTAATTGAAATTTTTATTTAAAGTTGATAATTTATGTATCTATTCAACACATTCCACAAACTTTTGCATTGTTGACTTTAGTATTTCAAAATACACAATGAACATAGGAATATATTAGAATCTCATAATGGTGACCGGCTTTAATATACTTTCGAAAGTGATTTTCATTGTTGCCTTTTTGGCATATTATATTCAATGCCTAGATATATTTTCTAAACGCCACATTATTCCCTCAAATGTGTTAAGCTAAATTGTAAAAAACAATTGCTAAAAAATAAAAAAATTTATTAATTCGTGCAATACGGAATGTTATATCTCCCCATTATCTGTGATTATAGACTTGACATATTTTGTTTGGACAAATAGTTTTAATGTTTTTGTTTTCTACCCAAATAGTTAGAATGAATAAAGCTACAGCATTATTATTTGTATATGTTTCGAAACTTACAGTACATTAATTTTTTAAAATAAAATTTATATTTTGAATGATAACTAAAGTTTAAAATATTTAAACATCTATTTAAAAAAAATTAGGTTAAGAATTTCAACAGTTTCAATGGTGGCTTTGCTGAAAGAATAAGGAAAAAAACTCTCCAAGATCATCATTGTACCATCTTTATCTGTGGCAGATCAATCTCCAACTTGAGGCTTGCTGACGACATCGATCTGATGGGCGGGTCCAGCAGCGAACTTCAAGACTTCACCAACAAACTTAACAAAAGAGCAATTGCTTACGGCATGGAACAAGTACCACACAGATAAAAACTCGAATCTCAATGGAAACTACAGCAATAGCCAGATTTAATCAATTATGGTTAAGTAATTCTATCAGCTTCTCTGTCAGATACAGACTCTACAAGTCACTGGTGCTCAGTATCCTACTTTACGGATGTGAGATCTGGACGCTTAACGTGGAAACAGAACGCAAGATACAATTATTTGAATCTAAATGTCTCCGTAAACTCCACGGCATCTTTTACTTGGATATAATTAGAGTAATTTGCTTACTTTATAAATTATTGTTAAATGAAACATTTAAAATTTCAAATATATAATTTATTTATTCTAAAATAGTTTTCACTTTTTGGGATAAATAGTATAATCTATTTTGGCCTATAAATAATTTAGATTTATGTTCAAAAGTTTCCTTCCGAACTTTGCAGAATCTTCACAATGTCGTCTGTGGAGGTTTGAATCTAACTCATGAGAAAAGCGGAATTCATCGAAAAAACTTTATTTTAGTTCATTCTTAGTAATTAAATAATTGTCTGAGCATAAATGTTTTGGAATTTATATAAATTCTAAAATTTATGTGATTTTTACTTAAAGTCGAAAAAGAATCTGACTTTTTTAAATAATTTTATTGGATAAATGAATTTATGATTTTAATTAAATTTTGTAAGAAAACATTTATTTATTCAATCTAGACTTAGGTTTTAGTATAGTCAAAATGAATGGCTTAGAGTTATATTCTGGTTTTCATACGTGCAGTTAGATACAGGTAAAACCGTTTCACGAAAATAAATCAGAGTGCAATATTTTGTGATTATAACATGGATCCGTTAAAACATTTAGGGAAGATTACACTTCTTATGAGCATTTTTTTAAACATCTTCCTCTTCAGCCTTTTTCTTAAAAAGATTTCAGTCGATGAGTGTTTTTCAGCTATTCAAGAGTACAAAAAACTCTTTGAAAATGAAAGGAAAAACTTGAAAGAGTGCGAAGAGAGGGAGATTTTACAAAAGACGAACAAAATCACGCCAAAGTATGTCCCCACCACAGCCTCCCTGCCTAAATACGAAGAAGAACTTGAAAAACGGCACAACGTTGTACCTTGTGAATCTCTCAAGAATTCAAGTGAAATTCTGCAAGATGATGGCTTTCTGAGAGATTGTATTAGCGGAGAGATCATTGGGAAAGTCGACTTGAGCCTTTCAGGAATGGTTGACATTGATTCTAGTGGAAATGCCATTAAAAACAATGGAGGAAGAATAGAAGAAGAAAAAGAAAAAAGGCAGAAGTCTTTTGAAGAGGTTTATGAGTCTGGGGCTTGGGGAAAGAACTGGGATTCCTCCTTCAAAGGGATGGCTGTTTCAGGTTTGTTTGCGATATTATTTTTGAAATTACGGAAATAGATTGAGATATTTTCAACTATTTTATAAGAGCGCTTGAAGTGTTGAATTTTTTGACATTTTGAAAAAGATGTGACGATCTTTCTTTTATAACTAGGCGAAGGATCGACGCTCTACTGGGCGCAAGAGGTGAGTGCAGTGCTGCACACCTTGATAAACGCCATCAAGAAGACCAAGCCGGCTGGCTACAAAGTTCGTCTGCTGGATGCTCCGTGCGGAGACATGGCGTGGATGAGCAGGTTCCTCGAAACGAGGAGTGACGTGGAGTACACTGGAATAGATATCGTGCCTCAAATCATCAAACAACATTTGGAGAAATTCAAAAGTCAACCGTGGAAGTTTTATTTGAAAGATGTCGTACAGGCAGAAAAGATTGCCTCGTATGACATCATTCACTCAAGAATGATGCTACAGCATCTATACGACGCAGATGTTTTGAAGTTCGTATTCAAGTTTTCTCTAACTATTATAAAATCCAAGATCGATTAAATTCTAATTCAATATCCATTTTCACAGAATTTTGAAGCTTTTTTCCAAGAGCAATAGTTCATACTTGATGACCACAACGTTTTTACAAAACTACCCGAACGTTGAATTGATCGTCACAAAAGAAAACCCAGGTAGGTTTCGACCAGTCAACCTTGAGATTCCTCCTTTTTCTCTGAGCCATCCCTTGTGTTACGTGCATGATGGGCCTTTTGCCCGTAGGCATTCAGTCGCCGTGTGGAAATTACCTCTGGCCGTCGTCAAGGACTGCAAACCATATTTCTCTAAGCGGTCGTTTTATAGCTGTTCAGAAACAAAATTTTTGAAAGAATTGTGAGGTTTAGTTTTGAAGTTTATTAGAAACTATTGATGTAAACTTTTTCTAAATTGTGTATATGCTGAAACTGTCGGGTTTCCGGTTACTATTTTTCATTGTTTTTTAATGGTTTTCAGTTTTTTAACGAATTTTTGGTATGGGAAATCAACTTTTTGTCTTTAAAATTAAAAAATAGTATTCGCAAAAAGTAAACAGTCAAACTTTATTCAGATTTCTTTTGTTTTGAGATGAAATTATTTTTAATAAGATCACTATTTATATGAATATGAAGGTTATTCGCTGTTCAAAAATTCTACATGTCGTATTTGTCGCAAAAATGAATTAAATTAACCTCTCAGGTTTTCCGATTTCTAGTTTTTTAGAAACTAAAAAAGTTAACTTAATTAAAAAATTAAAGAAAAAAATCGGAATTAAGTTTTTAAAAAAAACCCAAGTAAACAGATTCTAGTTTTGTAAATATACAAAATACATGTTTTCAACTCACGTTTTTTTTACTTTGGGCTTCATAGAGTTATTATATAGTTCTGCTGTGCTTTTATGCTCAATGAAATATAAATTAAATTTAATGATCAGCAGATAATTTGTCGGGGAGATGAACTTTTTCATTAAGGCGCTTGTTTTTTCTCATAGACATCTCTGTAGATTAAACTATGACTAATTATCTTAAATGAATTTTTTTATTAAGTTTACTGACTTTATTTATAAAAACCTTTTGTCTAAACGATTTAACAATACAAAAAATTATATGAAAAAATTCAACTTATCTAAAGTGTATTTAAGTGTAAAAAGTCAAATGATTACAATTTTATTGATTCAATATAATATATTTTTTAGGTATTTTCAACTATTTAAAATAGAAAAAATTAACCCATTTTTTCTGATCTTTTTATTATTTCCGAAATTCTTCTAGAGATAAACATTCACAAATACCCGAGAGAAATTAGCATTATTGATTTGTGGATTAAGAAGAAATAGAGTATACAAATGATAGCGCATCGATCCTAGAAACTGTTGCTGCGATTTATCAACCTATGTCCCATCTGAGCTGAACTTGCATCGAAATCATATCATACACAAGCTAGTTGACAAAGTAATCATTTGATTGAAATAGCCATCTTTTTTCTCATAATTCTTCCAATTTTATCTTTTCCCGAAGTGGAACTTGATTACATTTTCACTATTTTCTTTTCTACCCCGAACACTTTCGTCCATATTAACTACCGTAAAATACCAGAATCTTTGAACATTCATAAAGGAAAAACACTATACGTTATTCAGGCGTATTTCCTTGGGGCTTTTGTTTTGGACATAGTTTGTTAAATATCTATTAAAAAAATGAATGTCTCCGGCGAGAAATGAGAATTCATATAATCAAATTTATTGTAAAAATCATCAGACGATTTCTTCAAAAATTATTTTTTATCTTTAGAATGTCTCTGTGTTCTTTGCTTCATCAAGCAAACTATTCCAAACTGAGATAACTCGGTTGTTGAAGAAACTTGTATGTTGGCAATGTTGTTTGATAATTTTAATTTATGGTCTCTTGTTGAGTTTGTATTGAGTGCCACTATACCAGCCGTTGTTTGGCTGTCGAATATATTATTAGATATTTAAATGTTTCTATCATGACACAACGTATTCTGCGAACATTTAGGGTTGGTAAATTAAATAGCTCAAGTCAATAACTTCACGACCACTCTCTTAGTTTTATTAACAATTCATTAGCTTTTTTCTGGGCATTTTCTATACAAATAATATCTTTTATTAATTTTGGACCTCACATTGCTTGCTTATCAAAGATAGAAAGTATATTTATATTTATATTATCATCTCTGATTCTTATTATTTATTTATCTACTTGATTATTACCATATTCACCATATCCTTTGTCTTGTAGTGTTTTTACCAACAATTATCATTAGCATCAGTATCCTATAATTATCTACTATTATCTTGTATCTTATGCAACATGTAACATGGCCTGCGTCTGTCAAACCGTGATCAATAAAGACTATAAAAAAATATATAAAAAGTAGTCTACATGTTTTTAGATCTAGGAGTTTGAAAGTTTTACACATTAGATCCACCATTTTTTAGCTTTACTCACTTTTTTTAATTATATACTTAAGAATTCATTTATCTATAATAGCACCTATGTCTTTGTTATATTCAATACTCTCTTATACCACTTGATCCCAATTTTTATCCTGCATAGAATCGACCGTTTGTAGATTTTAATTTCTAGATATTTGCAATAATTTAACTTAACTCAAATGAAGTTTGCGCTACCATTGCAGGCTCCATTCCGTCACAATCTTCTTGTAGAAGCATCTCATCAAAAAACACTGATATTTCACGATACATGTTTTTATCATTTGCATCTCAAAAGTTACTCTTTTTGGCAAATCATGAAAAAATATTTCAAATAAAAATGCTCCCAAAACATATCCTTGGCGAAAACCTCTTGTTATTCCCTCCCATTGAGATCTGGCACCATTTACATTAACCCGTTATATTCCATGTATTCATGCATCTTGATGTTATCACTAATGGTAATACCATACATAAAATTCAAGATAACTGTAAAGTTATCCACTTGTGAATAAATAACGAACTTTACGTTTTTTTCTCTCTTTAAACACAAATCGATATCAAATTTTTATATTTAGAATGCTCTGTGAATGCAAATTCAGTCAATAAACGAAAAATTTCAGCCGAAGTATTTGTTAACGTTAAAGCGGTTGAATATACACCCGCCTAAGATTTTCAAAATTAGAACACAGACGCTAATCAGCAAAGACAATAAATAATATTTAAAAAATATTTATAATCTTTTAATTTTTTAAATATAAATTAAGAATGCTCATTAAATTTTACACGGTTGGATAAATGAAATGAAATCCATAAGTGAGGTATCTAAGTTGTGTAACCCAACATTTTTCATAATAATAGTTAAATTTTAATACAAAAATTTGATGAATTATTTTAAGCTGGAAACAAGTTTTAAACCATTAAATAAAAGTTATGATTATTCATATATATATATAAAGTATACTATATATATATATATGAATATTCAAAACTAAAAGTGAATTAATGTCTAGATAAATATTTTGATTTCACTGAGTGCATTTTTAAAATAATCAAATTTCCGAAAAAATGTTTTTTAATCACTTCTAAAATATAATTTTTTAAAGAAATTTGTATCCACAATTTTTTATTGATTCGGTATTTAATAATTTTTGACAAAGATAAGTAATGACTGGTAGAGAATTTTCTAATGTCTCAGAAAGAAGGGGGATGAATCGTGAAGAAACTTCGAAAAAAATAGATTGCGATAATAGTTATAGACGAGAAAGGGAGTCAAGCTCAAAAAGAAGGCACAGGAAAAGTTCCAGATCCAGAGAAGATAAAAGCCAAGAATTAAAATATAAAAAAAGATCCGTGTCAAAAAATCAAAAGTCTGTTTCAAGGGACAGGAAATCAAATTTAAGAGATAGATCGACATCAAAAAACCACATAAATTCTAGATCAAATAAAAGAAAAGACTTAAAATCAACAAATCCAAGGGAATCTAAATCAAGGAAAGATTATATGCCCAGATACAGAGAAAGAAATCCTCGGTCAAAAGATAAAAAGTCAAAAAAAGAAGATTCATTTTCAAAGGAAAGAATTGACAGAAAAAGAAAATCATCGAAAAATTCATCTAGATCGAGGAGAAGGTCAAATAGGAGAGATTCTGGATCTGTGAAAAGAGAAAAACCAAGAAAAAAAGGTAGTTCTAGATCAAATTCACGAAAGAGTAAAGAACACAAGAGACACAGATCCAAGTCAAGAAATAGAAGCAATCGTTCAAAGGATCGAACTAATTCTCATAGAAGGAAGCACTCCAAAAGTAGGGATAAGCACGATAGTAACAAGGGACACCATGCAAGAAGCTATGAAGAGGACAGATTCAGTAAGTACCCAGATGAAGGTTCTTCTCAAAGCACTCACAATGGAGGGCACCATGCCTCATGGAAGGACTCAGTGAACAGGCAAGAGTTGGTCAAGTACCCCATTAGGTACCCTTCAGAGGCGCACGATGCTCCAGTCTTCGGGGTTGATGTGCTCCCTGGAAAGATTCCTCGCCCGAGTCAGTCGGCTGGTGAGGTGCATAGAAGAGACGGAAAATCATGGGAGGATTTCATCAACAGCAACAACCTTAAAACATTCTCTAGTTTCCATGTCAATAATACTCCAGTGGCAATTCAATCCAACAGTGCGGCTTCCGTTCTAGACCAGGCGAATAGCATCCCTTCGTACATCACGCCGCAAAATAAACTATGTCTTCCGAATAGGCCCAACACCATTCCATCCATCACAGCGCCCATTAAACTACCCAACCTCAACCAACCTCCTCCCGCTTTCATTTCTCCAACAGATAAACCCCTCTTTTCTCATCAACCACTTCCCATGCATCCTTCGTACCCTCAAAACTCCTTCAACAATCAAGTCCACCTTAGGCTACTGACGAGCGACCTACAACTGTCTCACCAGTCCCAAATGAATGGCATCGTCGAGCACCCACAAGCGCCACAACAAGCAGGCTTCTTCAGTCCCTCCACAGACCATTTGAAAGTCCCCTTCCTAGCACACCCACTAGCACCACACCAGCAGGCAACGCCAAACTTTTTCATACCACCACAAGCCTTCCAACCACCCTCGCATCCACCATCTATGCGATTCTCCACCCAACCACAAATTTCACAAATGACTTCGAATTTAAAAGTTTTTCCACACCATTCATCTTCCATTAACGACTACAATCACATTCAATCGGATGCGATTGACTCCAACAACCACAATGACAACCCCCACAACAACCACCTTGCACCACCATCATCATTATCATCACCACACACTTCACCATCACCTCCACCACCACCAGCACCAATTTCTCTTAGCAGTGAGTTATGCAATGGTGACAAAGACCTTCCACCTCCACCACCACCACCACCACGCAACAAACCCTGCCACATTTCATCAACGTTCACAAGCAACAACAACCTCCATCTATCTAACAAAAAGATTATCACCACCACCACCAACAACATCAACAACAACAACTTCACTATCCCTCCTAAGGGTGCTGCTGATGATGATGATAGGTATAGTCCCTATTCGAGCACCAGTGAAGGAAGTGGTAATGATTGCATTGCTAATCACGTTTTTGAGGATTCTGCTGTGGCTGTTAGTCCTGCCACTGAAGGCAAAAACAACGGGAAAACTCATTTGGATTTTATAAATAATAATAATAATCAAGTTGTAATGTTGGATAATGTGGCAAACAAACTCATTAAAAAAAACATCAACAACAACAACCATAAAAGTTCAACGCCATCATCAGAAAAACCCTTCATAAACTCCCACGATTCTCCGCTCACGACCACTCCAAAGAACATCAAATCCGACCACATATTATCACTGGCTAAGAATCTTGACCTCTCAGGCTCTCTGGGCATTCGCGTGAATGACCTTAAAAAGGTGCTTGAAACCGCCAACATTTCATACAAAACACCCACCACCACCACGACCACCAATGACCTCACCATGACGACCACGACAAGCTCGCACTCTAAAGTTGACAGCAGTAGTAATGCCAAGACAGGAAAGGTGAGTGTAAAGCTGCGATCAATCTTTTAATGTTTTGTATATTTCTTCAAGTCTATAATCGAATTAAGTCATAAATATAAATTCACATGCGAATTTCAAGTGAGAATATCATATCGATTTCCAATCATTTTCTCATTCTTCCATTGCCTACACCATTATCATGCACGTATCTCCAGGCCAGGAAGATAGAACAGGTGGTGGAAGAGGTAAAGGTGGCGTTAAGACCGCATTTCTCGAAGAACCTCATCAGCAAAGAAGACTATAAGAGCATCATGCGAAAGGCGGTTCCTAAGGTGTGATGAAGGGCTCTTTTATCGTGATACATTTTCATTATATCTTTTTTATAAATATTTTTTTATAAAAATAATTTTTACTTTTCGAAATCATTTCATTATTCAAAAGTTTTAAATAATACATTTCTAACTATCATCAAAACCACCATATCACATCTTTTCAACCACCATTAGCAACCCAACCTCAACAGCCCATAACCACCTCAATAACCCACAACCATCCAACAACAACAACAACCCATAGCCACCCCTACAACAACAACAACAACCCATAACCATCCCTACAACAACAACAACCACTTTCCCAACAACAACCCATAACCACCTCCTCAACAACAACAACAACAACAACAACCACAAAAACCACCTCAACGCAACTAGATAATGAGCAGCAAGAGCGACCTGGACAGTGCCAGGGTCAAGGCCTTCATAGGCGAGTATGTGCACAAGGTGCTTCTCTCTAAGAAGATGCACAAACTCAAGACGCTAGATGGAGAACGAATGAGTAACAGTTGAAGCATGGAAAGGGGGGTGGAGGAATGAGGGACGGGTTGGTTTTTTACTTTATCAGATTATTTCAACCAGGTGTGGCTGTGGGATGGTTGGTTTTTTAGATTATTAGATTATATTAAAATTTGGGTTGTATTCTACCGTTATGGGCCTTTTGAATCCCACGCATAAACTGTTTTATAAAGTGCTTGTCAAGATAATTCATGGAAGTTTGTGTATGGACATGATTAAGGTCTTGGAGTGGTTTAATATGTTTAAATTCACGTTTTTATATTTTTGTGAATTTAAACTTCGCATAATTATGTAGATATATTTATTAGATAGATAAAATATTGTTGGTTAATAGAATATTATATATAATTATTTGAATGTAACTTTCGACTTAAGTTACAAAATCAATGCGTTTTTTTAAACTTCAGAAATGTATTTAATTTCAATGTTTTATTTTTTTTCCGTTTGCTTAGAATTTTTAAAGCTATTTACAAAAACCTTTCTTTATGATGCTTATTATAGTTTAATTTTCTGAATTATAATTTAAAACGTCTACATTTTTGTGTTTTGTTATTAAATAAATATGTAGTCGAATACCGCTCAAACAGGTATGAAATGCATACATTTTATATTATGCAACTAAATACTAAATCGTTTGATGAGACGGTCAACCGTAAAACTGGATTTGTCCACAGGTGTCATGAAGTTTAAAAGGCTTGTTTTTTTAGGAAAAAATAAAATTAATTGACCCGTTGAATAAACCCGAAAACTTATCATTTCTTCGAGCTCTTGATCTCTTCAAATACAATTAAAGAAATATATTTTATTCATATATTAAAGAACGTACATGTGGGAAGAAAACGACAAGCTCATGACGCTGAAACTCCCGATGATGGTTGGAATTCCTTAATACTTAAGTGTCTCACCATCATCAGTGCCTCTGCCCCTACCATTACCAACCCAGATCTTTAAAATGTAAACCTTATAATATAATATTGAACAATAATAATAAACAATTGTGTAATTTAAAGAGAAAAATAGAACTCGTTAGTTTTTTTTAGTTTTTAGATATCGTAAAATTTCAATATATATATTGAAATATATTCGTACACTTTTAAAGAATTTTTTTCCCAAATGCAAGAAAATATATATATTTTTTCGACTAATCCAAAAAAAAATTCATAATTGTTAAATATTTAAGTTGTTTTCTAATTAGTCTTTCTATTCTAGGTCAAATAAAATTATTCATATTATTGTATTCAATTAGAGTGCTACCCATAATCATCCCCACACACATTCTTTAAAAAAAATTATTTTCCAACAAAGAGCTCATAAAACATTTTTTCGAAAATGAGTGGTCTCTGAACACTATGCGTGTCCGAAAAATCTGGTATTTTACGGTAGACATCGCGCGAGAGCTCATCATCATCATCTCCTGGCTTTTGTTAAACAGGCCAACTTTTCCTCTCCCGAGGGTGGGGCCTGTCTGAAAAGTCTCAATCTCTCTCTCCACTCCTTTCTGTCATGGGCATCAGTGCTGCATGCCCCCAGGTATTTGAGGTCTTTCCGCACTATCTCTTCCCACGTCTGCTTTGGCCTGTCAGATCGTTTCGTTCCAGAAACCTCCATTCTTCTGACCTTGTTGATCCATCCACCATCACGTTCCACATGCCCAAACCACCTCATTCTTCTCGCTCGCAGTACAGCACCAATATCCTGGATCCCCATTATTTTTTGGAGCTCATCTGAACTTGAGATTTTTTGTTTTGATGTTGCACATCTGTGCCTTGACAGCGGGCACACTTCAATCAATCAATCAAATAGATTTCTATAGCGCTCTTTCTTCAAATTCAAGAGCGCTAAAAAGCTGTTGCGTAAAAAAATAAAACAGATCCAAAATTGTTTTATTTGAATATTTTTATTAAAGTTTCGAATTTCTCAAAATATGTATAAAAAAATTATAAAATAATCATACAAGGAAACATTCTTGAAATGTTTATTAAATACAAATCGTTGTTAAACGCGCACGTCTTGACTAGAAATTTCATTTTTCTTAGCCACTTAACATAACGACAAAATATAGAAGATCCATCAAAAGCAGTATAGAGGCTTGAATAATTATCTTAATTAGACAATTAAAAAAACTAAAAATAAATTTATTTAATTAAAGGGTTGAAACACTAATAATATCGCTATGAAAAGCAGACATTCAAGAGAATAATATAGTAAAAGCAGCAACAAAAGAGCTTCGCAATATGAGGAAAACTTAATTAATTGAAAATGCCTAACGGAGTGCAGAAGTTGAAATAGATATAAAATGATTTTGCGAGGTTGAATTCAGGTGGGGAAAAACGCATGAAAAACATAAAACAGCAAAAGTGTAATACTAAAACGTTGGTCCATGTAAAATATATCGACAAATGGGTAGTTTTCACTCTCTTTAAAAAATATTGTTTGTATGCTGGGTGTTTGCATGAATGAAGAGATAATTAAATGTATAGTCACTCACAAATTATTCAGAATCACATCCTTCAGAAGGTTTTCGTCTTTTTAGATTTTGCATTTAAAGACGCTTCGTCAAGGATGCAGTGATTTAAAATTTAGAAATAACAATTAATAAAATTAATACTACAAAGTAAAACTTAATTATTTAAATTATCTAAACTCAGTTCTGGATTGGCTTGACAGCATGATTTGGAAATAATGGAAACATCAATAAAAGTGGTATTCTCTTTATTTATATATAGGATCCCATGATCTCTAATAACCCCTCTCTCCTACCTCTTTAAAAATAATAGCTTAAAACCTTGAATAATACAAAGAGAAGAACAATCAATGATTGAATAGATAATGCATGATGGTAATGCAGACAGAAAACACATGGTGAATTGGGAGGTTTGCCATGATCATACAGGCATGCTGCTATGAGCCATTGAACGCAGCTCCAATCGATAAAACCTTCTCCTTCCTCCTCCTCCTCCTCCTCATTCTCTCCCTCCTTTTCTCCTCCCCCCTTCTCCACCTCCTCCACCTCCTCCTCCTCCTCCTTTTCTCCTCCCCCTCCTCCATGCAGACTCTCCTACAAAGGGTATACTTCAAGCGTGTTGTAACCTTCACCCACATGAAGCTTCGTCACTGCAGTGGTATAGGCTTCAGCATCGTTTGACGCTAATTTCTTTTCAACACCAGCATCTCCTACTCCTTTATCTTCGTCCTTTTCTAGTCTCTCTCCTTTTTCTTCTTTCTCTCCATCCCTTACCGCCTTCACTCCTCCACTCATTCTCAATGCTTTTCTTCCCTCACTCACGGTACTCTCTACTCGTCCCCTTGAAGTGGAACCATCATTTCGCACTCCTCCCTCCTTCTCTCTATCTCTCCACTTCTTCTCTACATCTCTCTTTTTGTCTTGATCCTCCTTGGGAGAGGATATCTTGTTACTGGTACCTTGATTGGCAAAGGGTGCCTTTGATCGGTGCTCCTTTAGTGATGGATGATGAGTCAGTCCTTCGGTATCATTATCATCATGACCTTTGACATCATTATCATCATGACCTTTGACATCATTATCATCATGACCTTTGACATCATCACCTTTTACATCATTCTCATTCTCAACATTCCCATCATCATTTTCAACGGCTTCGTGATCACCAACTTTGTTACTTTCATTTTCATATTCAGCGTCATCGTTAATCTCTTCACCATTATCATCATACTTTCCATTGGCCAATTTATCACTATCACCACCAGCAAGACGACCTCTACCATCATTATCATCACCCTCGAAATCATCATTTCCACCCGCTCTAACATCATCACCCACACCATCATCACCACCATCACCACCACCATCACCACCCCCATCACCACCCCCATCATCATCAGTATCCAACAAAGACTTTTGGTTGCTTCTAGCATAGGCCAGTCTGGCTTGGAATAGCTCCTTAGCGTACGCATACAGCTTGCTATCCAGTCGGTTACGCTGCATCAGTCGACGGCTCTCGGTCGAAGTGAGGTTGGTTTTGCTGGCGTGCGTACCGGTGTTCTGGCTGAAATTGCCGTTGAACTTGAGACCGAATGTTTGTTCGAATAGGAACCTTGGAGAGATTGGTTTAGTGGTGATGGTAGGGATGGTGGTGCAACGGCGTTGTTGGGGTAAGAGTCTGTCTTTTGGGTTGGTTAATCGGCGGTGTGTTTTGAATTGTGTTTAGAAAGGTTTTGGGATCAGACGGAGTTTAAAAGAGAGAGATAAAGATGAAAAGATTATTCATTCATTTATGTTATTGCTTGCTAAAATTGTCGTAATGTGACATGCTTTTATTTTATTCGGATATGGGCATACGACTTGTTTGCGTCGATAATTTCTGTGTTATGTTATGATGATGATGACGATGATGATGATGACGATGATGATGATGACGATGATGATGATGACGATGATGATGATGATGATGACGACGATAATGATGACGTCGACGATGACTAGGATATAAATACTAACTCTTATAAGTTTACACCACACATAAACAAAAAATAAAAGTCTCAAAAGCAAACGAACTGGGTCTCGGCCTGGAACTCAGTGAGGCCAAAGAATGACATCTGCCTAAGGTTCTGCATGGCGCTGTGCAGAATTGCCTCTTCCCTTGCCTCTGAATACACTGTACTCTTGGGTCTTTGTGAAAGTTAAATTAATTAATTAATTGAGTTAACTGGTAAATGTATCGGTTAAATTAATTGTTAGACGTATCAGTTAAATTAATTTTTGAATTTATCAATCGAATAACTGATTGTCGTTTTCTGTTGGCGCTTTGGAAGTGGTAATAGAGCCTTATACTTAGTTGCGTTACTTAACATTTCATTAGTCCAATCGTTAGTCCAGAGGCACACTTAGTTTTAAAAGCCACTTTAGCAGTATCCATTAAAAATATTCATAATTATCACAATTATCATTCTAATTATAATAATCTATATATTTTTCATTTTTAAAAACCATAAACACATCCCTCATTATCACTCGAGCCCTCCCATCTCCCCATCACTCCCCATAGCCAGCCATCTGCAAGCAACCTTGCGTAACATCCGACTTGAGTGAGGTTCGAGAGCATCCTACTCTGTCTGTTGTGCGCCAGGTTGTGCTCGCATGCGACGAATTCGTTCAACGAGACGCCCCTCCAGTTTTCGCCTAGAGCAATGGCGGAGGTTGTGCTAGTGGCGATGGTAGTAGTGGTGAAAAGTAACAAGGATTTAAGTAATTATGAAAAATAATAAATAATGACGATAATTATTATAGAGGCTTATAAGTTATACGGTTTAAGCCGAAGGAAAAGTCTATGCAGTAGAGTGATTGGGTAGTTGGCAAATACGAAAATTTATGAGTAATAACAACAGTTATAATAGTAATAATTCCGGGCATTATCATAGCGGCGTATAACCCAAACGAGCTTCTGGTCACTTAGGGTGGAAATATTCAATAGTGCCCCTGGGCTACAAGGGCATCGATTGCACTCGACCCTAGGACCGTTAACCATTGGTCAAGCAGAGAGTCGTTGCACGTTTGACTACCCGTTTATGCCTAGAGGCGTTGTGGTTGAAATGATGGGAGGAAGTGAATGTATAAAAAATACAATAATCGTATCATTATTGTAATTATTAGTGATAACAAATTAAATTAAAAAAGTGATATTTAAGAAAAACAAGTTCTGTGGATTATAATGAAGTCAAAGAAAACAACTCGAAAAATTATAGTTTTATATATATTTTAACTTATATTTATTTAATATTGATCAAAACATTGATATAAGAAAAAGTACCCAAAATGTAAAAACAATCAATTATATTTAGTCAATCATTTTTCCATTTTCTAAATGAAAAAAAAGAAAAAAATAGAGAATGACATTTGATAAGATGCATTCGATATATAATCGATATGGGTAGAAAAATCATTTTTTACTTGTCGTTTTTTTGAAAATTCAGACAAATCACTTCAACAAAAAAATTGTCTTTTTAACCAATTAATTCTTTGAAAGGCTCTTTTTTATCTGTAATCGATATACCGTGATGGGTAAAAAAATATTATGTAACCGTTCAAATTTTTGTAAAAAGCCACTTTATTAAGAAAATTTGTTTTTAAACATTTAAAAATCTTTTATATATATTTTTTAATATAAGGAAAAATGAAATTAATTAAAACTTTTAAAGGCTAAATGATTAAAACAATTTTTTGATAACCAAATAAGATGATTATTATTACTATAATTCTTATTAGAAAATAACTTCCTTTAATGATTAAGTAAAAATCATTTAAAATCACTATCAACAACCAAACCAAAACAACCCCAAAAAGTCACAAACAACCCACACACCTTCATAGCATAAGGGTACTTCTTCTCTGGTGGTTTTCCTCCCTCCACACCATAGCGTGGCAGCTTGCCATGTACTGCCCCTCTGCACGTGCCTCCACTCACTGATGTAGCGCATGATTGGTTCGCGAAGGATTGTCATGTAGAGGTATCTGGAGGAAGGATGGATGATAATGGTGATTAAGGATTTTGAAATGGGGTTTCAGCATTTATTTAAAGTGTGTCATAGATATTTTAATACAATATTATAACAAATTTCTTCAAGTTTTTAAAGGACTGAAAGACCCACAAAATTGTTAAAGATATTTCCTGTTACACTACTAACCTTCGTGGTCTTTGGAATCCATCAATGCGGTTCAGGTAGCCGGGCACACACTCGTGCAGTTCGGTCCAGTCTGCATGCAAGCCACACGTCCAGCCGGAGGAATGCCGACTGATCAGCCATTGAAAGCCCTTCGAAGTTCTGCACTTGCACCTCTTTTGGTTCTTGAAACACTTGCATTTAGCGTTCTTAAAATTAGATTCTTTGGCTAAATGTATCCCAAAAGTCGAACCTCCTGTTTTTTGAATGTGTATGAAGACAAGAACGTCTTTTTTGGCGTCAAATTTGGTTCTTTTGTCTAAATCTTCCAGAGTGAAGTGTTGTCTTTTGACATGGTTGGAGGGAATGACATGATTTGAAGGTAATGCGATGATTTTTGTGAGAGTGTTATTCCAAGAGCAATAATAACGGAAAAAATAATTACATATTAAGATGCTTCCAGTACATAATACTAGAAGCAGTAATCCCATACACTTTAACTTGCTTTTTCGTCTATCAAATACTTTTGTTATAAAATTCATTGTGAAATATATATTTTTTTTAATGTGAAACTTTTATAGAATTCTCAAACTAAAATTCATAAAGGATTTATGTTTCAAGTTCAGGGCAATATATTTCAGGGTATTTAAAAGTTTCTGAAATAAAATAATTAGTAAACTGAAATACTATTTTTTAAAGAATAAATTTCACACAAATTTAAAAAGTTTAAAATATCTAACAAATTAAGTTTTGTCTAAACTAAAGACAAAATAATTTTAAAACACCTCCCACTTTTGAAATCAACTTCTCAACTAACTTTTAGCGTAAAGACTTTAATGACAAACTTACAATGCACTTTTCCATTCCATCATGTGAAAACCTAACAGATTCTAAAGAGAATACTTACACTGTTCGTTTTTAAATTTTATAAATTTTGTTAATTCTTTCACAACGCCACATGCCACAAGCTTATAACTTAGAAAGCATAAGTTATGATAAATGTATATATATATATATATATTAAATTTTAATATAAACAAAATAATGTGTGTGTTTCACACTAAACAAATTAATTAATTCATTAAAATTGTTAAATTAAAAAAATATGAAAGTTCCTTGACCATTATCCCATTGATTGTAGGCCTACAACCTGCAAATAAATGGAGTTTACCATTGCTCCTTCAGATATTCAAAACTACATGACTTCAATGTTCAAGTTAGAAGCTTGTTTGGCTTATTAAAATTATCCCTACATATCTCCAGTCATTTCTCATTCCATAATCATATAACATCTTTCAAAATAAAAGTTTTTCTCTTTTAGAGTTTAAAAACCTATTGATAAAATACTGTTCTATATAAATATTTCACATTAAAATTCAATCACAGCTGAAAAAAGAATTCAATCATTCCATCTTATCATCATTTCCTTCAAAAAAACTTCTCTCTCTCTCGTCTGCTCAACTCGAGGAAAGAAGGTCTGCTCTCGAGAAGTACATTCAAAACAGTAAGTGTACTATAATGATTATAGATTATTAAAAATCCCAAAAAATGAATTTAATTTTTTAATTTTTTAACAAATCTAAAAGATATTTCTATAAATTAATTATACTAATTTATTGATTAATCATATTTTCTTTTCCCATTTTTAATTTTTCCACTTTTCCAGTCAGCCAGATTCCGGAAATCGTTTCAAGTGACACCTTCACTCTGTTCTTCTTAAATGCACAAAAAGTAAGTTAGAAAAGCACCTCAACAACATCACCAAAGACTTCACTGCCAACCCCACTAACCTACCACTATGATGCCTCAAACATGCTAATAACAAGCAATATTATTGTCAAAATTATATTTTAATACATACATTTTTATAATATATTTTCATCATTACCACTAAATCATCTAAAATAATATTATAAACAATAAATCATTATATTTACCCCCAAATCATCACAATCATCTCTACTACCACATCATCATGATAATCATCTCCACTACCACATCATCACAATCACAACCACCACCATCATCATCATCATCATCATCATCATCATCATCATCATCATCATCATCAGGAGAGCATGCGAGAGACAGACGGGGAGATGGAGGTGGAGGTAGGAGTGCCAGGCAGTGGCAGTGTAATGGTCTGCATCAAGTCCAGCCAACAGACCAGAGTTGTTTACCAGGTGCTTTATTTGTTTGGTTGTTTATTTGTTTGGAACAGTGGTGTAACATTTAGATAGAATATATAGATAGATAGAATAGATAGATAAATAGATAGAATCAAATCAACACAAGTTAATTTATTGGAATTTTTAATGTTTATATTAATGAAGAAGATGAGGATGATAGCGATAATAATGATGAAAACTATGACGATAGCAATAATGATGATGATAATAGCGATAATTATGAAAATTATGATGGTTAAGAAGATTTTTATGATGACCATCACACCACACCCCTCCCTCCCCTCCCCGTCAGGTGGTCGCTGACAAACTGAATCTGTCTGAGGCGTGCAGGGCCTACTTTGGTCTCTACCTCACCCTCCACAAGCCCGATGGCCACTTCACCAGTGGGCTCCGTTGTCTTTTTTTGAAGAGGCGCGCTCGTTTTCTAAGTCTTAGAGGACTTTTTCTCTTGCAAATAACCTAATGTTTCTGATGAATCAAATATTTTTAAACCAGGAAACTTCAAATGTATCAAACATTTGAGTTTACATTCCATCAACCATTCAACTTTACAACCCGTCAACCATTCAACCTACCCATCCATTCACAACCCATCCATGCACAACCCATCCATGCACAACCCATCCATGCACAACCCATCCATACACAACCCATCTATACACAACCCATCCATGCACAACCCATCCATGCACACATGCACAACCCATCCATGCACCACCCAATCATGCACAACCCACCAGTAATCAGGAGACTGCAGGGTTTCGAGTCGCCCCTCATCTCACTCAAGGCTCTGCAGGGCGTCAAGGCGTCATCTTCCGTCGCAATCAGCATTCGTAAAGTGTTAGCCTTACTCCACTCGTTGTTCAACCATTGCGAGTTGCAATTTCTTGCATTGAGAAATTATTCGGCTGGATACCATTTTTTATATAAATAAAATTTAATTGTATCTTCAACTTTGAATTTTAATCTTGCGTCTCTCCATCCATTAATCGACCCGTTAACTCTTCTATCCATCCGTTCATCTATCTATGCATTAACTCTTTCATGCATCTATTCATATATCCATTCATTCATCTATCCATCCATTCATCTATCTATCCATTCATCCATCCATCCATTAACTCATCTATTCAACCATTAACTCTTCCATCCATCCATTAACCTTTCCATCCATCCATTCATTAACTCATCCATCCATCAATCAAGTTACTGGGATGTGGAGTACGACAAGGAATTGATGAGCGATAAGACGTCCCTCAGTCTCTTGGTCGCTCTGGTTGGTTGGTTGGTTGGTTGTATGTTTGTGTCTGTATCTTTTAACTATGTTTGTTTTTATGTGTGTCTGTGCTTTTAAATCTCTTTGGTTGTATTTGTGTCTGTATTTTTAACTCTGGTTGGTTGTGTGTGTGTGCATCTTCTTTTAGTTGGCAACTGTTTCTTAATCAAACCATTTATCTATTTATCTATCTTTCCATTCATTTATGAATCCATCTATCCATCCATCCATTAATCCATCCATGCATCAATCCATCCATGCATCAATCCATCCATGCATGCATGCATCCATCAATCCATTCATGCAATCACAAGGCGAAGAGTGATGTAGCGAATGGCTGGGTGAGATGTGGAGAAGAGGAGAGGACAAGGCTGAAACAGTTGCTGAAGCAGGGAGCCCACAAAGAGGTTCCACTAATTGCCTAATTAGTTTTATTTAATTAATAATTAAATTAATTATTTTTGTTAATTAACAGTAATATAAACAGTGAAAAATTTGAAGCTTAAATGGCCTGAAGCCCGTTCGTGTAAACCATTAATATATAGTATATATTATATGTATATCATATAATATATACTATATATATAGACTATATGGTATAGCCTAAAAGGCTATACGCCATTACAATTATGCTCGTCATCATCATTATTCTTATTCTTATTATTAATTGTTTATTACCATATTCTCCAAATACGCAATCACTCTCAAGTTATACACATTTCACCAATCTTAATAAAACTACCCAACGAACTCGACCGCAGTACATGCGCTCAGTCTCGATGCTTCCCTTCTACGGACACGTCGTCAGCGAAGCATGCTACGCCAACTTCCCGCTGCCCGATTCTCTCGTCAGCGTCGCCTTGGGAGGCGGTGAAGTGAGGTTCTTGTTGGAGGTTGGTATTGGGATTGGGATGGGATGGGATTTGGATAGGTGGGGTAGGTGGGTGAAGAGGGGGGTTGAGGTTAATTCGGGTTAGTCATGGTGGTGGGGATAGTGATGATAATAGTGTTGATGAAGATAGTGTAGTGGTGGTGGTGATGATGGTGGTAGGGGTGAGGATGAGGGTGAGGCTGGTGGTGAAGTGGCGATGAGGAGGATGGTGAAGAGGATAGTAGTAGTGAGATGTGGATGGACTGAGGCTTTGTAATTCACTTTCTGGCACATGACCTGCAGGAGAAGGAGAGTGACCTGAGACTGAAGGTGACGAGGATCCGGTGCTGGAGGATCTCGTCCATTGTTTGTCCATCATTTGTTAATCCTTCCATCATATCAAAACTTTCAGGACTTTAATATATATTTTATATATTTTTTAATTGTGTGAATAACAATAATTCTTATTATTGAAAATATAATTATGTTTTTTCGTTATCATTTCACTATCATCATCATCATCCTCATAACCACCATCATCATCATTAACATCACCATCATCATCAATAACATCACCATCATCACAACCACCACCACCATCACAACCACCACCATCATCATCACAACCACCACCACCATCATCACCACAACCAGCCTATAGAGAACCGTAGCGTTTTGGCTTCGAGACTGGGCACAGGCGCTCTGGAGCTGTCGATGGAGTACCTAATGGCGAAGGACTCCCTGCGCTGGATCAGTGTCTACAGCACGCAAGTGAGGCAGCATGGATGGAGTGGATTGGATTGGTTCATAAATATATTTTTCTAAAAGCCCACAACCATATATATTATTTATTTTCATTTTATTTTTTCTTTTCATTTTATTTTTTCTTTTCATTTTATTTTTTATTTTATTCATTTTTTCATATATTTATTTTATTTATATTTTTTATTTGTATATTTTCCATTTATTATTAATATTATTAATATTATCATCATTGAATTGTCTATAACTAAGTGGTCTTGAAGTTCGTCCGGGTTCACGCCACGTTTATAATATTCGTCTTTGTATTGTATTGTGCTCATTGGTGTGAGGTGATGGTGAAAAGTATGGCAAACATGCAAGAAAGAATATACGGTGTCTATTAGACACCACAAAATGTTTTTTTTCCCTCAAAACACCTCGCACCACTACCATACCACACCACACCCAGGCAATTCTGATGAGCATGTGTCTGCAAAGCATGGTGGACGAGTTGATCGTGAAGAGGGATGGAGGCAGTGTAGGCGTGGTGAGGAAGTTGTTCTTGTTGACTCATAACACTGAGCGATTCTTTTTTCGTTAATTTGGTTTTAATGTGTCTTTATTTATAAATATATTTATACATATTATTTTTGTCTTTACTTTTTTAAATTATGTAATTATTTATTAAAAATTTTTTTTTTAAATTCTTTCTGACATCTCATGTGCATATTGACGGCAATGCTGCCACAGAAGACTAACTCGACAAGGTCCACTGACCAGCTCATCAACAAGTTCACTTTCAACAGACTTAGCGAGGTACTTACACCAATTCAAATGACTTATTTAAAAAATTAAAATAATTAATATTTTTATTCATTCAAAACTTGCATTCTGTCATTGCCAATAGCTTAAGGGTTTTAATTTCGTTAGAAAATATTAAAATTTAAATATTAAATAAAAGTCCGCTATAAGTCCATATACAATTTCAATATACAATAACAATCCACAATATCAAGATCATTTTACATATCAATATCGCGCGAACTTATTTCAAGTTGTTGAGTTGGAATTTCAACATATAGATCTACGTCGTAGATCACACTTGATTATTATGCGACTAATATGCCATCAGATGGACCTGCAAGAGCAGAAGTACTTCTCCCAAAACAACGCCTTCGACGAGATTAGAGACGACGACTTATGAAACCCTTCTTCCAGCTTCATCCAAGCAACCACCCAAGCACCCACCCAAGCAACCACCCAAGCAACCACCCAAGCAACCACCTAAGCAACCACCCAAGCAATCACCCAAGCAACCACCCAAGCACCCACCCAAGCAACCACCCAAGCAACCACCCAAGCAACCACCCAAGCAATCACCGTCCAACGCTACCGCCACTTTTTTATATATATTCCATCGAATATTCCTTTTCTGATCGTATTTTTAAATAAATGAATGCCTTTTTATTCTTGGTGCGATGATGATGATGATGATGACTCACTGTATTGTATCTACCTGCTTATTGTGTTGAATTCAACATTTATTTCTTATATTTTTTTATGTTTCTCGCATTTTTATTCGATTATTTATATATGTCTTATTTTAATATTTATTTTTTTATTTAATTCATATATACATATATATACATGTATAAGTATTTTCATTTTATTTCGCATTCATCTTGTAGCGCTTTATGTACTTCTTTTGCTCTCTTCTGCCTCTGCTCAACTGTGTTAAGGTCCATGCTGATTATGCAATTCTGTGTTGGGAAAACATTTGATAGGGTTTCTTTTATAAGGTATTTTATCATCTTCCCCGTTTCAATTAGTGGACCAATTAATTTATGTACAATTAAATATATAATTAAATGGAGTCAATTTAAGCTTAGACCCATTAAAGCATTTGTATTATTCCAGCTTAATTATTTTGAATTGTAAAGCTTTTTGACCATGTTAATCCTTTGAAAACTTACTCTTCATTTATGGAAGTAAAAGAAGTTTTGAATCAGAAATTTTCAACCCCTTCAAAGTTTCTCTCAAATATCACATTAAAAAAACTTCTCAACTTTTATTTATGTCATAAAAAAATATAATTAATCTCCAACCATTATTATTCCCCAAACAATCCTTTATTATCGATAAAAATCAATAATTTGCCACGATCACCGCAAAGTGAAAAAATCCATTAAAATTACGTAAATACCAATAAAAAAATCTCAAAAATCTAAAAGAAACTCCAAAAGAATAGATCGTCGAACCATAATTTATTTAATCGATTAACAAATTAAATCTTGAATTAATTATCAATCAGGATTAATTGAGCTCGTACAACTCATGAGAAGCATACGGGGCCCAGACTAATGCCGAATTGCTGGTTGCTACCGCTGATGTCGGCTAGTTTCATGTCTAGCACGGGCAGCCTTTTTGTCTTTGTCGTCTTGAATTCAAACACAGTTCTCGCCCACGTGCTTTCGTGGTCCTGAGACGTTATTACGTGTTTAGATTAACCGTAAATCTTACAATCACCGTCTTCTATCCCCAAACATTAAAAAAAATCTATTAAAATTATGTAAACATAAAAAATGTAAAATAAATTTCAAAAGAACAGATCATCAAGACATGCAATAAACACATGAAAAACCTCAATCTCCGATAACCCTTTCAAGCGTTATTTAAATTTATTTCTTTATTTAATGATTGACCTTTTCACTCCCCACTCACTTGGCACTCGTCCAGCGACACTGAGTAGCGGAACTTGGTTGGCTTCAGAGCGACCAGCTCGATCTCGTTGTACGACTTGAAGGTCGCCGCATTGTCGTACTTCATGCTCTGTTTGTCGTAGTAGGCGGCGCTGTTGTGGCAGTGGTAGGTGAGGTTCTGGTAGGCGTTGACGCTGCTCAGCTGCAGGAAGGTCAGCTGGATGCTGTTCATCTGGTACTCGAACTGTGGTGGTGTTAATTGTGAAACTATAGAACTGCAGTGGTATTGGTGGAGAATAATGAGATTTTTCAAATAATGATATTTTAGCTTCATTAGGCTAAATACCATTGACTTGATGTTTATTAAAGAGGTTTATGCCTTTTGTACATTTTTAATTTTTAGTTTACAAACAAATATTTTTTAATCTACACAAAAACAAATCCACAATAGAACACAAAGGCACCCGGCCCACAAGCACATACTTCTTCTCCATTCTGTAACTCGTCTCCGAACCAAATGCTTCTGTCGGGTCCTTTGTACCAGTTCTTCTTGGCGATCTGTGCGTATGGTTGCGTACTCGTGAAATTGAAGCAAATTGCAGTTTTAGGAACGTGCTATGAATTTGAGAAATTCTCAGAAAAAGTGTGGTATATAAAAATTTAATACTGAAAAATACATTTTATTTATAAATCAACATCTATTTGAAGCAATTGTATACACATGAACATAATATGCTAGACCTAAACGTTATTCTAAATAGATTATAAATAAAATTCACTTCAGGATTCTTGGGGAAGACGCATGTTTGTCTAGTTTTCATGTCGCACAAAACCTGCACCGCATCCAAGGTGCTGCCACCATTGGGATCAATCCAGTAAGTTCCTGTCGAGGTGGAAGACAGAAATGCAAAAAGGTTTGAGTATTGTAGGAGAAGCGGTACTAAAAATATACTTCTTTGCAACGGTTAATACTTGTTTATAAAAATATATTGTTTGAAACTACATAAAAAGGCTTTAAAAGAAAACTTAAACACACTTGTATAATATAATACAATAAATACATTGTTGAAAAATTAATAAATAAAAATCTTTGAAAAAAACCCAAACTCGCCACACGCACCACTGGGAAGTTCTGGATGCGACTGGAAGAGTTCTTTGCAGTTTCTAGCGGGAGAGGCTTTGCTTCCCTTGGGCGCCTTCAGGAGGCTCAGAGTGGCTCCAATCTTCTTCACCTCCTCAAACGCTGTCTTGCCAATCTATCGGGAAATTGTTTGGGCGTGATTTGGTGTAGTGGTTAGGTGTAGTAATGGATAGGCGATCGTGAATATGTTGGTAAATATTGGAAATGAGGGATCTCATAGACATTAAATATAGTTTATATATTTTAGGTGTCATTGAAAATAAAGAATAGAATCCGATTGAAAATGACACCAACCAGCATATTCTTGTCGAGACTGGCAGAAACAATGCTTGGATCGTCAAACTGGCATGGTTGATCGATTAACCGTGTATGTATAAATTGTATGTGTTCAAAATTATATTAACTTTTTTATTATCTATTATTAAATATATTTAATAAAATAAATTAGTTTGAAAGAGCATATATTTTGAAATTTATAAATAAAAACCCCAAATAGTGTGTCAGAAGTTATGAAACATAAAGCAGCATAGAGACTAACGAGAATGTCTGCGGGGATGGGCTTGGGTCTCCTGAAGAGCTCAGCAATCTCGTAGGAGTTGGGAACGCCTCTACGGGCCCCTGGCACTCCCTGTCGAGATGGGATGAAAGCATTAAAGATAATTCTATTTATAATTTCAATTATGTTTAAAAAGTCTAAGGGTATTTTATTAATATCTTTTGAAAACAATTTTTTAAAGGAAGTTTGTTGCTACAAATAAATTAAAGTTACAGGAGGTCCTGGAGGTCCTGGAGGTCCTATGGGTCCCTGATTGGTTGGAAGATTTAATTTAAGGTAAGCTATAAATAAAATGTAAGATGTAAATGAAATTGGTTTCACAAGGCTTCAAAAACAAGGCTTATACTAAAGTCTAGAAAATAAAACTCACAGATAGACCGTCTTCTCCTGAAGGTCCAATTGGACCCTGATTAAGGTTTAAGGAGATAAAAGTGAAATAAAAATAGCAATAAGAATCATTAACATGTAGAATGAAATGTTAATGATTATATAGCTTACATGATGGAAGGGAATTAAATAAATTCCACATTGATTGTTTTAGAAGAAAAACCTCGATAAAGTAAATAGTATTTTGATATACACAATTCATTACATTACGCTTCCCATAGTCGATCAAGTCGTGGGAAAGAAATTACGAATTTATTTTGTTTCTAATTTCTCAGGGCAGCGCATTATATAATCGAATAATCAGACTCTCCATGCATACCCTTTGTCCTTTGAAGCCAGGAGGTCCATCGGGTCCCAAGAGTCCACCTGAGCCTCTGCGTCCTTCGTCTCCCTGGAAAAATAATTAAATAATAAAATTAAATAATGAAAAATATGAAATATTATGCATTTCTTTAATTTCCCCTTTCCGTTATATGTCAGTTTTATTAGCACGTCGACGTAGGCTTTTACATGAAAAAATATTCGTCTTTTCATGTTTCTAAACGTTTTTTGTGGCTCTTGCTTTCACGGGGTTTTTCTCGCTAGAAATCAAACTCATGATATTTGGAGTAATGTCCAACGTCCAAGTCATTACATCATCGCCGTTAAGCATTTGAAGATTCGAAATCGACCCGCGATTTAGACTGCTATTACCTTATCAATGAATAAACGATTAAATGAATTAAAATCAAAATAGGAAAAAAAGTACATAGGTAAGATGTACTTACTCTGGGCCCAAGTGGTCCAGAAGGTCCCAAAGGTCCAGCATCTCCGATAATGCCCTGAAATGAATATATATATATATATATATATATATATATATATATATATATATATATATATATATATATATATATATATATATATTTAAACATATCTGAAAATGCTTCAATGGAAATTATGAAACCAGATAGATTATTGAAAATCTATACGATCAAAAATCAGGATGTGATAATGGAAACCTGAGGTCCAGGTGCTCCTTGCATTCCTGACAATCCTGGGAATCCTTTCTCTCCCTTTGTGGTGATTAGATCAAAAATTAATCTAAGTCATATGATAATTATAATTAGGTATAATTAATTATAATTATAACTAATTATGTTCATAATATATAATTATACTGTATAATATAATATAATATGATAGTTATAATTAATAAACGAGTTGAACACAAGAGCATACCTTTCTTCCCTTCGATCCTTCAGGTCCAATTGGTCCTTGTTCTCCTGAAATTCCCTAATACGGTGGTGATTGAAGGTAAATATAAAATACAAATGTAAAATTAAAATAAACAATTAAATTTTTTTTTTAAAATAATTCAAAAGTTTAACATTTCTAAAAAAAATAGCATGAACAAACAGGGATTCCGACGGGTCCTTCCAAGCCTTGAGCTCCTCTTTGACCGACATCTCCCTGTTAAGGTTTCGACTTTTATGGTTAAGATATGTTTTGCATAGTTTTTTCATTTATAATACTCGTAGTATTTAAAATTTAATACTTTTTTATAGAAAAATAGAGTGAAAATGATTTTTGTAAAAATATATTAAAAGTTTTATAATTGTAATTATAATCGTCACCTTAGGTCCTACGTCTCCAGGCTGACCAGGCTCGCCAGTTTGTCCAATGGGTCCCTAGGAAAATTATTCATGTCGGTAAAGAACATACCTTTTGAGCGTGTAGGCTTTGTCATAATTGTAGAGTCTTAAAAACACAAAAAAGTTTGGTAAAATAAATAAAACTAATGAATTAAAAAAGCAATAAAATAGCAATAATACTTAAATACTTGAAGGCCAGGCAATCCGGTGATTCCAGTTTGACCCACAGACCCAGGAGGTCCCTTGTCTCCAGGTCTTCCCACTATTCCAGCTGGTCCTTCTTTTCCATCTGGGCCCTAGAGAGTTTATGGATGAAGAAGGTTTAGATGACATTTTAAATTCAGCATAACAAAATAATTAAATAGAAAACCTGAATAACATTGAAAAATATTTGGATAAATGATGGATAAAATTAGGTTTTTATATCAATTAAAAGTCTCATACTAAATGAAGTTCAAATAAACATTTAATATTACCTCGCCCCCTCTGACACCCGCAGGTCCTGGACTTCCAGGGTTTCCGACGGGCCCCACTGGTCCTCTTGATCCCTTCTGTCCCTCCTCTCCAGTAGCTCCAGGCGCCCCCTGTAAAGTGTCAATGAGTAAGTAGAGATGGGATATGTTGGCGTGAAGATGCATTGATGCAACAAGTTTGAGATTTGTAACTTGAACAAAAAGTATCTAGATTATTCTTTTTATCTTTTATAGACAAAAAAATTAATTTAATTTTAACAAGTTTAAAATATTTAATAACCTAAATTTGAGCGTATATATAGAAAAAGATTACCAATATAACATAATATAACACGCAAAAAACTTCTAACGAATCATGTTTTAAATGGAATAGCACTAACGTTAAGTCCTGGAGGTCCAATCGGACCGGGTTCTCCTCGGATGCCGGAGTCTCCTGGCTGGCCCCTCTCTCCAAGCTGACCAAGGGCTCCAATGGGTCCTGGCTCTCCCTGTGGCAGTGGTGGTGGTTGATTGGGAATTTAAATGTGAAAATTTAATTTTTGAGGATTGAATTGTGTTTTTTTAAATTTGCTTTCATATCCATGTTTGAACAATTCTTCATCAAAAACTTCGAAAAAAAAATAATTTGTAAAAAAAAAACTTTTTAAATAAAACTTACCGACAAGCCATCATCTCCTCTCTCTCCCTTTGGCCCAGTCCTTCCAGCCTCTCCTGGAGATCCGTCGTCACCAGCTCTTCCTGTCAGTCCCTGTTCTCCTCTGGAACCCTTCACAATGCAAACGAATCAAATTTTAGCTCAGTTTTCAGTTTATTATTAATATTTTTTTTAACTATTCAAAATTAAATAGATAAAGGTTTTTTCTATCGTAACGTAATGAATCTTTTTTATTTTTGAAAAATATCTTATGTTACGCTAATATATTTGAAGTTCAACGAAACAAACCTTAATACCTTCTTTACCCATGGGTCCGGGGTTACCAGCAGGTCCCTGGTTCCCCTGGTTTCCAAGCGGTCCCGTAGGTCCAGTCAGACCAGGAATACCAGCCTCCCCTTGCGCTCCTGACTCTCCTCTCGCTCCTTGGCGTCCCTGCATACCGTTCTTGCCAGCAATTCCCCCTGGCCCACGGGGTCCTTGAGGTCCCGCTGGTCCAGGCCATCCCTGAGTGATTTGTTTTGGTTTACGTTTTGCACTATTTTGTTTGAATGGATTAAAAACTGCAATGTAACTCTTAGAATAGTTATTTCATAAAATTACACATTCAGTGGCCAATTAATATAAGACTTATTTATTCTAGAAGTATGAAAAAGTTATTTGGAACAGCTTCAAACCCTCTCTCCTGGCAATCCAAGTTCTCCCTTAGCTCCTGGAAGACCAGCACCTCCCTGTGGTGAAGAGATTGATTGAAATTTTTGCACAATCAGTTTGCTCTAAACTTTTATTTAAATCATTTCGTTGCAATTCCAAAAAAAAACATTAAAACTCTTTCCACTCACTGGAATTCCAGGCTGTCCAATGAGACCAATGGGTCCAGGCAGACCCCTTTCTCCGGTCGATCCATGAGCCCCTGCTGAGCCCTTGCCTCCCCTCTCTCCCCTGTCTCCCTTTTTGCCACTCGGTCCTGGCAGACCAATTGTACCTTGAGGTCCTCTGGGTCCCTGCGTGGTAGAACGAGGTATTTTAGAGTTTGATTTCCAAATCATTTTTAAATAATTAATTTTATTTTTTAAAAAATTAAAGATGAAAAATAAAGCTTTTAATAATTATTTTCTTTGATTCAGTTTTTTTCGGAATTTATAATTTATTTATTCAGAATAAAAAACCATAACTCACTCCTTCTCCGATCTTTCCAACTTCTCCCTGCTTTCCTCTGTGCCCTGGGTCTCCCTGCATTATAAAATAGTTTAAATTATATATATTCACTGATTAAAATGTATTGTTAACCTCTTTTTTAACTAAACATTCAAGGATATAATTATCTTGATTTGAAAAAACCTATCATTTTTTATTATATATTCTTACAGAGTCTCCTTTAGGTCCAACAAAGCCAGCTACTCCTCTGTCTCCGTTCAAACCCTAAGCCGAAGAAAATCAAAATTTCAATGATATATTTTTTATCTTTTTCATAAATTCAATGATTTTTCAAATATTATAGATATAACTGACCATTCGTTTTATATTTACTTAAAAAAAACAGATTTTAATAGGAAATATGAAAAAAATTAATTTTTTCTATGATCTTACAATTGCTCCAGGTGGGCCAGGCTGTCCGATCTCTCCCCTTTCTCCAGGCGCTCCCTATAGAGAATTATATTATCTCTATAAAATAGAAATATTAAAAGAAATACTATTTAACAAAATAAAATTATAACCAAAGCTCACATTAAACTTCTTGATTAATTCATTTATTTAGTGAACTTGAAATTAATCTAAATTGTATTATATTTGAACCCGTCTATAATTTGCCAACTCACAGGAGCTCCAGTGACTCCCACAGGCCCACTTGGTCCATGGGCTCCTGTAGGTCCTCTGGGTCCTGTGCTACCCCTCTCTCCGGGTGCTCCCCTGTCTCCCTGATTTATGAAAAAATATGGACGATTTAAAAAACGATTCAACTCAACGATTTAGATGAGTTTACATTTTGAATAGTCAAAAAAAGTATTAAAAGTTAAAGTTAGAATTCAAAAGAGCCAAAAACTTCTACTAACCGCGGGTCCTGCAGGCCCAGCCGGTCCAGAGGGTCCAACGGTGCCAGGCTCTCCAGGCTTGCCCTGGTCTCCAGCCAGTCCTGGATCTCCTGGCTTTCCCTGTTAATTTATAAAACTTTCTTCAATCTGATTAAGCAATGAATTACCCATTTAAGACACACTTTTTAGAACTAAGTTTTACATTTGATTTAATAGCATGTTTTTTTAGTTTTAAAACGTTTTTTTTATTAATGAAGTTGAAAACGGTTGACTCACGATGAATCCTTGGGGTCCTTTGTCACCAGCTGGTCCTCTTTCTCCTGGCAGACCCTATTAGATGAAAATTGAAAATATATACTTTTAACGATTTAACTTTCAAATATTTCAAAGAAACTATTTTTTATTTATTTATATATTTCTTTTATACATTTTAAATTTTATTAAAGCACACCTAATCATTCTATTTTATGAATAATGAAAAAATAATAAAATCAATGTACTAATTCTAAAACTAATTGAATCACACACTGAAGCTCCAGGCAGTCCTTGTGCTCCAGGGGTTCCATCCTTACCCCTGTCTCCTCGGGACCCCTGAGCTCCCACCTGACCCTGGTTGCCCTCTTTTCCTTGTTCCCCCTAAAAAGAAAATTAATTAATTATGGGTTGGCGAAAGTATATGAGATTGAAAGTTAAAGTTTAAAGGTTAATCGTTCAAAGAGCTATTTGACTGAGAATAATACATTATTAACTAGTATTAAAAAAAAGTACGTTTTAAAAATTTTAGTAATACTTATATAGAAAGATAATGCAAATAGTCACAAAAATAATTTGTTAATCGTACGGTAGCTCCAATAGCTCCCGGAGATCCTTGAAGACCAGGCAATCCCTGTGCTCCTGGGAGTCCTTGTTCTCCCTCCTTACCGTCTTGTCCTGTAGGTCCCTGAAAAACGAAGTGAAACGTTATTTAAAGTGACAAAATGTATTAAAGTTTTTAGCAAAAACTTTTTTTTATGTTTAATCATCTAATGAATAAAACCAATTATATGTTCTAAGATTTAAATAAATTTGTGCATTGACGAAATTGTATGCAAAAAATATTAAGATTTTTAATGGATAACTGATAACTGAATAAAATAAAATATAAAATTCTTACTGGTTGACCAGTAGGTCCAGCGGGTCCACCCAAGCCTGGTCTTCCAGGGACTCCCTGTTGATGTACGAATCGTAGATTGTATGATCATAGTCGTAATTTGTTTAATATTCATGCAAAATATAAATGAATAACAAAGATTTTTTAAACTTCTTTTTACTATTGGATAGAAAGCTTGATTTCAATCACACCAATTCGTTGTTTGAATTTAAAATCACCTTTAATCCTTGGGCTCCTTGCGGTCCGGGCTTACCCAAGTCTCCCTGATCAAAAGAAATATTAGCGAAAATGTGTTTATCTAAATGCTAGTTTTAATCATTTGGATAAAATTTACATTTTGAACTATTATTAATGGTTCAAAAAGTGAAAACTCACAGTAGGCCCCTTGTTTCCGACTTCTCCTGCAGGACCTCTTTCACCACTTGGTCCAGGGTTTCCAGCAGGTCCATCAGGTCCTGAAAGCCCCCTCTCTCCTGGGAGACCCTGTCATGGAGGCAAAAAATTAAAGCGGTAGTGAGTGGTAGGTGGATTAAAGGAGCTTGGGTTTTTTCAATGTAATCTAAAAATTTTATTTTATTCAGTTGAATTTTGAAATAATACTTTTATTCGTTTTTAAAAAGTATTATTTGTTATAATAATTCTTTAAAACTCACCCTTTCTCCTCGAGATCCTAGAACTCCATCGATTCCCGTAGCTCCTTGTTGTCCCTGTTGGTTAAAAGAAAAAAAACGTGTTAAAAATAATGTATAAAACTTTAAAAACGCATTATTTTGAATATTTTGAATTTAAAAAATAAAACATACTCTCTTTCCGATTTTTCCAGGCAGTCCAACATCTCCCCTCTCTCCATGCTGACCTAGTGTTCCCTTGCTTCCAGTGTTGCCTACTCTTCCTTGGTTTCCGATCAAACCCTGCAAAATTGGAAACTTTCATTGAAGAGCTTCAATATATTTTTAACGGGTTTGAGTTATTAAATTTAAAAACTTTATTTTGTTCTATTAAAATAAATTTCCATAAAATAATTTATATATTTAAATGAAAGCTTTATGAAACTTTAAACTCTAAATCTAGGTGAAATAATTTGTAAATTACCGCGTCTCCCTTGAGTCCCATGGGTCCTGGAGCTCCTTGGGGTCCTGGCATACCCCTCTGGCCTGTCCCTCCCGTTAAACCAGGGTTTCCCAAGTCTCCCTGTGAATTGGATTTAGAGATAGGCTGAATAATTAATATTTATTAAATTTAAAAGTAAATTTTGAAGTACTGTTGGTTAGAAAAAAACGATAGACTTATAAAAAATAACATTTATAATACAATACCGATTTTTATAATTTTTTCTCAATGTTTTTTTTGAAATTTAATTCTGATAGTTATATATTGAGAAATTAGAAATATTTTTGTTGAACACGGCAAAAGAATAATCTTACCCTGAGCCCTTTCTCTCCTCCCTCCCCCTCTGGTCCTTTAGGCCCCTGCAATCAATTTTAAAATCTATGAAAATTATTTTGATTATATACAAAATATAATTTTTGGTTTGTTATTTTTTTGTTTTTCTATCATTTAAGTGTTAAATGTATCTTAAAAAACTTATGCCTATAAAAAATAATTTTTATATTAATTTTTCTAGCTTAAATAAACTCAAAATTCATAAATTATAGAGTAAAAAATGTTTTACAAACGGGCGTTCCCGGTTCTCCATTGGGTCCTGGGGTTCCGTTGGGTCCCCTGGGTCCCTGAAGCCCAGTGGCCCCCTTAGGTCCTACCAAACCTTTTTCTCCCTGTGGGTGTATAATACACTAATTGAAAAAACAGCCTTAAGTGAAAAAATATTTTAATATTATAATTATTTAACATTTTATAATCGATAAAAAAAATTCATTAGAAACTATTCTTAAAATATGTAATTTAATTTAAGAAAAGATACTTTATATGAAGTTACATAAATATTTCGAAAAGTATTTAATCACCTTGGGTCCTGGAGTACCGGGTACACCGATTTGTCCGTGAGGTCCAGCGTTTCCGATCTCTCCAGCCAAACCAGGCAGTCCATCGACTCCTCTCAAGCCCTGATTGTTGTTTGCGATTAAAAGCATATGAAAATTTAAAATGTATGATTTGTGAATTAAAGATTTTTTATTGAATTAAATAAGTATTTAACTATTTAAAAAAACAAGCTTACAGCGGGACCAGGCTTTCCGTCGGGTCCTCTCTCTCCCGTCAGACCACGAGGTCCCTACGGTAGATTTGAATAAAAAAAGTATCAAGAACTATTTGATGTTTTTTCAAATTGTATAATAAAAGTAAGTTTTTGATAAAGCGAATTAGACTTTACCATTGGTCCAACTTCTCCAGGGGTTCCAGGCGGTCCATCAGGTCCCTGTTTTTCAATTTTTCTATTAGCACTTGGCGCTAAATATCAAACTAAATATACAAGTAAAAATTATTAATTTTTATGTAAGATTATTAAAACTTTTGTATAGCTAGTTTTTCAAAGCTTACCCTGTCTCCAATTCTTCCTTGTTCTCCTTTCTCTCCTAAAGGACCAGCGAACCCCTTGAATAGATTATAAAGCATTAGTTATATGAAACAAAACGACTAGAAATACTAACAGTTCATAAATATTTTTTGCTTTATTTCATTAGTTATACTTGAACACCATTTTCACGTACCTTGTAGCCTTTGAGACCAGGCATTCCTGGAGCTCCGGAAGGTCCTGGAAGACCCTGCGTGAAATTTTAATTAATTTCAATAAAAATATCTATTAATAATTTTTATTTTAGAGCAAAATAGGATTTTATAGCAGCTAGTTACATTATAAATCCAATTAAGTCAGAAATTATCGTCAGGATTTAGAAAAATTTGAAATTCTGAAATTGAATTAATGAATGTTGACTAAATATATAAAGTTCATACACTAGCTCCTCTGAGTCCAGTTGGTCCCACGTCTCCATCACGTCCAGAAGAACCCTATGTGAATCGGTTTAGATAGGATTAGCCGCTTTGTTTTTACGCCACAAAAAAATAAATAAAATAGTTTTAATATCACTTTGGATAAATTTATATGAAGTTTAAATTCAACATATAGGAATATTAGATAACATGAATTTTGTGCAAATCTAGCTTTTTAAAACTGATTAAAACCTGTCTTCCGTAAGGACCTGCAGGTCCAGCAGGTCCTCTGGGTCCTGGAGATCCCTGAAAAAAAAGAAAACTTAATAAATATTTAATAATGTTTTTTAAATAATATTTATTTTCCGTTTCAATTTTAATTTATTTATATATTGTATTACTTATTAAACCACTATTTCAATTCCACATACCACAATTCCAAGAGGACCTGGATCTCCACTGAATCCTTGAGCTCCTTGCAGACCCTTACAGGAAGAAGAGGGTTGAAATTATTTATTCAAACAAATTAGAGAAATTCTAAAATAATTAAGAAGTAAGTCAAACTTGTTTTCTTTTTATACAACACAATACAACGACGAGTATTATTAGCGTGGCGTAAACCTGGACGGGCTTCAGAACCACATTATATTAAATCTATAATTAAGATACAGTGTGCAAATTTATAATATGAGCAGCACTGTAATGGCTAAACACTCCACTCACCCTTCTGCCACTCAATCCGGAAGGTCCTCTGGGTCCTGCTGGTCCCTTTGGAGTTGTTCGATGTTAATAAAAGTAATACTGCCACTAAGATGTAAAATATTGTTAATAATACGGTTAAAACCAGTCGTTTTCTTACAAATCACTGGTAGATATGATTAAATCCCTAATCGAAGATTTAAGAAAGCCACAAACCACTTGTGCCTTGATGAGTTGCGTGCTGATCTGTTGCACTCCTGCCTTGTCTTGTGACTGTCCCCAAGCTCCCATGAACGCCTCTGCCGTCTGTTGTTTCAATTAAAACATTTTTGATTTTTAACAATTTTTTTTCTATATAATTAATCGTAAGGATTTTGTCCCAATTTCAAGTTTCAAAATTTAGGTTTTATTATTTTCTATTATTTCGATGATTATCAACACGCCCATGAACCTGTGTGGGAGGTCCGGGAGGTCCAGGGGGTCCAGGAATTCCATGGGACCCGTCATCACCAGGCTCTCCCTATTAAAAAATCAATTAATTTCGAGAATCTTCATTCAAATGTAGATTTTTAGAAAGTTCTATTGTGTTCGAATGTATTTCGTTCAAAATTTTAGTTTCATAGGTGATTGGCTCCTTGAAAAATTAAACTTAATTTGAATTGTAATTACCCGTTGACCGGGTCTTCCAGGTGGGCCTACAATGGATCTCTTGTTTCTGACATTCTGTAACTTTAGTTTTTTATTTACTCTTTACTAAAAATAGATTTATTCTGCTTAAATTTATAAAATATATTCATTAAATATGAAATGTTAATTAAATTATAGTTTAAAAAATACTCAAAATACTATTAAAATCCTATTAAAAAGATTCAAAAATAATATTTTCTTTGTGATCAAATGTAAGAAAAGCTAACCGATTTGATCTTGAGTTCTGCAGAGTTAACAGAATCTTCCCCAATAATGCTATGCTGAAAAGATTATGGCTTATTAGACCAGAAATGCGTATAAAAGACAAAGTAAACTATTCACTTAAAAACTAGGTTTATTTCTCAAATGATAACTTTTAAAATCGATTTTTAGAAAGTATATTTTGTAAGTTTACTAACCACTAGATCTGAAACATCTGAAATAAATGATAAACTTTTAGTGAGAAAGGAAATTATACACCAGATAAGCGGTAATACTGTTTAACCATAGTGACCATTTATCACTGATATAAAAATACCATTTAAAAGAAGCAAATAAGAAATGGATAAAGGATTATGAAAAACTTGAAGACAACGATTAGAGCGTCATTGAGACTCAAGTTAGAAAAATCAGAGTGAAAAGCACCTCTCATAAGACAAAAAAAACTCGATGAAGATATAGAAAATGCATTTTTATAACTGACTGACCCACTTCCTGAAGGGCAGAGATGGAGACGACGAGCAGAAGGAGGAGGAGGCTTGCGGGCACCAGTCTGCGCAAGAGGATGATCATTGTGGTTCGGATGCTCTCGATCCGAGTATCGTCGTTCTATTGGCTCCCTGGAAGAAAAAAAGCGAGTTTTTTTATTAAGGGAGAGTGTATGTGAGATTGATAGAGCGTGTGTGATAAAAAAATATTTTTTTTAGCGTTTTACGTTAAGTGAATGTGTAAGTTATGCGTGAAGTTCCAGTTTTGCTTAGTATTTGAAGCACGCCTATGTCGTCACTGCGATTATCCACTAAACAACTTTTATTTTATTTTACACAACACTTCGCTGATTTAATTGTTATTCATATGCATTTTTGAATTGGTAGCAATACAATTTATTTTCTAAAAATTGATTTTTTATTTAGTAAATCCATTTGTGAGAAGGGTATCCATTTTGCACTATCCAAAAGCTGTTTTATATGGCTTTCTATCCGATAAACCATCATTTATTAGCATTTTTAGCTTTTTCAAGCACTAAAACTGAGATTTAAAGCACAGAATAGCAGTTTTTAGAAAATCTGAATTACTGGCGATAGAAAGGTCGATCGGTGCAGTGAGCAATTCAATCAATTAAACGTCAAAATCATCAAAAACCCAAAAATCACCCGCCTGCAGGTAGCTATGGTGTAAGTCTCAAAGAGCTGTTCCACCAGGCTCTAGACAGTCAATTCGCTTCTGCCTACACCGACGCATCCATCGTTCTTCCATACTCTTCTATACTTCACACAATGTATGTGTCTTTATATGTGTGTATAGAAGTTTATATGTGTGGATATGTTTGTGTATGTTCCCCTTAATGGGTGCCATATCTTCCCGTGTCATCCTCATCCAACCTTATGTATCATTTGCTTTACAAATTGATATACATTTAACTTTAAATTAAAGGTACTAAGCAAGCATACCTCATTAGAAATAAATTATATTTTAAACGATTTAAAAGGAAAAATTAATTTTTTATATATAAATTTTTATACATTCATTTCACCACATAAAAATATTTAATATAAAAAAGTTTTGTATAATTATGTTATATTGCCTATAGATTTATAAAAAAACATATTATTATGAATGTATAGAATAGATTTTCACCCATTAGTATGATGATGTGTATACGTTCTATTAAGTATGTTTGTAACTAATATGAAAGAGAAGTAACAGCAGACAGTTGTTACTGTTAGCTGACTGGGTTGTTATCCCTGCAACCCTCTTTTTCATAATCACTATCTCTCTTTCTTAAACTTCAATTTCAGAATTTTAACGGCATTAGTCACTAATTTAAAATGGAAGACTTTAGAGGTAAAAATAGAAAAGTGAAGTATAACCTGTGGTTTTGAAAATATTTTGGAAATTTTTTAAATTCAGGTTTTAAGTCATGTGAAACGAAAAATGGATAAAGACTTAGGTCAAAAATAACGTTATCTCAAACATACAGCTTTTTAAAATTTAATTTTACAGCCTTTCAAACCATTTTTAAATGGAATAACGGTCCAAATATAATTGAGGCTTTTAACTGGTCGAGATTGAAAAATCATAGTTAGATAAAGCACTTTTATTCATAAAACTGCAGAAATTCACAACTAAATCCTTTTACTAGAATTTCAAATAACAATTTCAACCAATCTTAATCGTTTCTCAACTACTCGTCAAAATTAACGTCTGGTTTATTCACTAAATGAAAGTATATGAAATCACGTGACCTTACAATTTAAGCATAAATGAAGTAATCCAATTAAACATCTCATTTATCCCATTTATTTATCCTTGTCTGCGAAAATCCTCTGAAGCATTCGGTAGCTTGCCCACGGAGCATCGGCTGGTGCCTGTATTGAAGTTTATTGAAAGATTTCATATTAATAAATTTACTTTCCAAAACATTTTTCTATTATACTTTTTTCTCCATAAAATATCTATAAATGAGCCATATTAAACTTTACCACAAAAAAAATCTCAAACTAACAATACAAACACCACAAACACATTAAAAACTAACCAAACACCCAGATCAAAAACAGCCAACAAACACGACAAAATCTATTCTCACCGAGTGGCCTGCTCTGAGCACCCAGTAGAACTTGAACTTTTTGTACGCTTTCACGAACAACTCGGTCTGTTTCGTTACCGGCTCCACCAAAGCCTTCCTTTCGGCAGCCATGTACTTGGGGAGATCCGGCCATTTGAGCTGTTGCACCCAGTCCATAGCGGCTGTGTGTGTGTTTTCGTGCTTGTGGTGTGGTTCTTTTTTTTGTGGGATTGTTTTAACTATGAGATTTTTGTATGTGCTTATTTTTGTTGTGCTTATTTTTGTTGTGGTTTTTTTTGTTGTGGTGTGGTTGTTTTTGTTGTGGTGTGGTTGTTTTTGTTGTGTGTTTCGTTTTACTGTGCACGTTTCGTGTGGTAAGTTGGTTAGGTATTATACCCATATAAACTAATATGAGCTATAATAGTTTATACCGTATAGTTCCCTAGTTATTTTGGTTTTGAAAGTTTAAATGCATGGCAATTTATTAGATTTTATCCTTTATATAGTTATATTATTTTATAGTTACCACGAAAACTATAAACGTCTAATAAAAGATAAATAAACCAGAAAAAAAAAATTAAATCGTAGAATGAATAAAAAATCAATTAATGAAAATAGTACCTTTGGTGTCACAAATGATGTCGAGTTGTCCTTGATAGACAATCACCTCAAGATTAGTTCCGTTGAGCGTTTGATCAACTATATTGGGAGTTTAAGTTTAATTATTAATTTAGTTAATAATTTATATTTTATTTAATGTATCTATTTTTATTATCAACTATTTTGTTTATATCTACAGCGTTTTGAATCAATGTCTTAAATAGTATTTCTACATAAAACTAGTTCTCATAAAAATAATAATTAATTATCTATTTCCGAATTTAGTAAAACAAAATGTCAAAAAAAATTTAGTTATAAAATGAAAATAACTATATAGTTTTTTTTCCCCACCATCCACTCACCCACGTCTACGACAGGCTTCATGAAGTCCCCACTCTGGTATTCGAAAACGTTGCCAGATTGCCCTGGATACGTGTGAAAGAATGGCTACAGAATAGCGTATTATTGAATAGTTTTATAACATTATGGTTATTTACCTTGGGAATTAACGAAATCAATTTGCAGATATTATTAGTTTCTATCGTCCTAACAATATGCGGTAATTAGTTTCGTTTTTTTAGTCTTTTAATTTTAATTTTACAAAAATATATTGAAATTAAATTAAGGAAAAGGTATTGCTTACCATCCCAGAAAACCTTGTCAGGAATGATTCCTAACTTTTTCCTTTATATTGGATAAGTAAAATATAACGATAGATAAATTGTTCTTAAAAGACATTGAAAGGAAAAAATTAATATTATTAAATAAGAATATGCGCTGAAAAACCTTAAACACTAAGCTAAAAAAGCTTGAGACTATTTGTTCAAACTGAAGAAAAGTAATAACCTGATGGGACCGTTCATTAGCTTGTTGAGCAGGTCTTTGTCCCTGGAACCAAACATCTCTTCGTAATCGAAGGCTGTCAAAGAAATCATGCGTATTTAATGGCTCCTATAAGTTGAACCAAGTAAATGATAGTTTTGGAAAGTTGTGTAGCTAGTTGGTTCTATCAACCAAGCATCTATTGTCTCGTAAAATACAAAAAAACAACGGTCACCAACTTGTCATGTGGCTCTTCAGCCCAAGCTTCAGTTCATGAATGATTCTTCTGGTTTTTGAAACAAAAGAATCCTGGTTCGTAGATTTAGAAACGATGAAGTTAAGGATGTTGTAGAAGTCAACTTTGTTAGTGTGGTTCCATAGAACCATTTCAGTCCTTCTCCACAGATCTGTCGCCAGTCTCCACTTGCCTGCATCGGCCGCGTCCCTGCATCTGAAAGCGGTTTTTTGAATTTCTTGAAGACCTCTCTCATCTGTAGTTGACTGTTTGGATAAATAATAAACGTTAAAAAAAGTAATATAAAAGTAAAAGTAATAAACTCTAAAATTATTCATCAACAAACTGCCCAATTCATAATAATAATTCAAGTCACATACTTCAATAACGACTCAATCATTTATGAACTCACCATCCAGTACACGAAAGGTCCCCATGTGATGGTGGAATCGACCGGTGAGATCCAAGAGTTTCCCATGGCGTACCCCGCAAGGTTACACTCAATGCGGCCAGCTTGGATTTCCTGTTGTCGTTACAATGCTTCAACATGCAATAAAATAAAATAAAGATTTTTTAAAAGAAGCCTTAAGCTTCAAAAACTCAGGACCAAAAACGGTTAAAACAATAGTGTAAATATAAAACGGCTGAATATGTTAGCAATAGAACTTTCTTCATATTGAATTAATTCTGCAAAAGTTTACAATATGAATCACATTATGGTATGGATGTAATGAAAATTATTTTAGGAAATTTCTCGTCTCGTGTCAATTACATCATAAAGGACTTTAGCGAAAAGCGACCCCATTTTTCCTCCATAGGACTGGCCGAAGATGTAAAACTTGGATTTCTGAAATAAATAATTCTAGTTGTTAAATAGTTAAAATAATAATTTTAAAACCTACATACAAAAAGAAATAGTTACGTAATAGTATTGAAAGTCGTAGAAGTATCAACTCTGAGTTCAGGGCTTTCTTCAAAGACAGCCTTCATCACGGTCACCAAATCCTTAGCGATCTGTCAAATGAGGAAACTCGTTTTTACTGTCACCAGATAACTTACATCCAGATTAAAAATATAATTCAATCTTCAAAACACATCTGCTTTTCACAGATGAGTGTTTCACCAAAGCAAAAAAAACTTTTTTAAACTTTCTTGCATAACTTGTTAAAGCTATTCATAACACAAAATCATTTAGCGCGGGCAAATAACTTTCAAAATATTAGATCTAATGCTTAGCGAAATTACCTGTTGGTTGTCGGTGGTGTAGGCGCTCTTGTCTTCGACGTAGCTGTAGCCAGCTCCTACTGGGTTGTCGATGAAAAGTACGTTAGCTTCTTTGACCTGTTGTTTCAAATGAATTTTTAAAAATTACAAAAAATGTTTTGGGTGTATAAATTGGCTAATCGGTATTATAGTTATAAGTGTTTTTAGTTTAAAATGTACAACTCATGAACGGATATAAAGTATTGTCTTTTTATTTTACGAAAATCAGTCATTAGAAGATTAAATCAGATTAATAAATACTTGAGATGTGCCGAATTTTCGATTCAGGATCGAATAGTAGAAAATTATTTTATTTTTTCGATAAAATTGGTCCATCAGATTGTACACGATTGGTCACGTTAAATCATCTTGTAAAATCGGAAAGTTAGCTTAGCAATTCCGAAATGTTTATTAATTCTATGAACCCTACTACTTTGATAAACACAATATAACTTAGTTATGAATCTTTCAAGAGTCATAAATACATACCATTCGTATTCGCTTTTCACTCTTTCAAATAATTAGTTCGATTATTCATATTCGATGAAACATTAAAACCGATATTCAGCACAGCTCTGATTAATCCAAACCCACTTACCCACGTGTAGTTTCTTGGCTTGAGGTCAAGGTCGAGAGGTCCAATGATCTCGAAGTTTCCATACCCCACTGAAGAACCCCCTGGCCCTCCCTTGCACGTCAAAAAATATATAATTAATCAACCTAATTAACAATTTGTATTATTAATAGTTTCAACATTTCAAATCTACTAAATAATGAATTGAAATTTCAAGGTATTTGGTTCATAATCAATATCTCAACCCGCTTCTACCCATTACTTGAGCCAAATACTTGCAATAACATCAAACCTCTCACCTGAAGCCACAGCACCAATGGACGCGTCTTGTAGCCGTCAGCGTGGTAGGACTTGTACAACCAATAAAATATATGAGCCTTGGGTCTCACCGTCACATAATTCCACTTTTCCATTCCATCTGGCGTTCCATGACTTTGGACTGTTTGAGAAGAGATAGATGATTTGGAGGGCTTGTTATGGGCTTTAACCTGCTATTATGTTGCAGTATTTTGTGATATTATGACGCGAATTCTATCCAGATCAAAGAAACCTGCGTCGCCTACCCCAGAGCGTCTTATGTATGTACAAAATGAATTTTTAAAAGTTAAATTCGCCACTTTAAATTCAGAGTAGCATAAATGCACGAATGAATACTTTTACCAGTAATTTGTTTCACTGTTTTCATAACGAAATTTTACTTTACACCGAGTCGGTTACTGGCTTCTAACGATTAATATTGGGTTACAATCATGCACCGTAACATATTTTATTTATAAATGTATTCTATTTTTGAACAACTATTATCTTTAAATTAAAGTTTAATGGTGCTTTATGTGTTTCGTATACGTATCTGCTTCTTACACGTAAACTAAGTTTTTATTATTTCACAAATGCATTTTAATTCCAGTACAACCTTATAGGTAGTAACCCGATTATAGGGTACATTTAAATACTTTGAGTTTTAATTTATTTTATATTTAAACTTTTTAAAAATTAAGTTAATTTCTCTTACTTTAATTGCGTTCTATTTGCAATGGCGATTAGCTGGTGAAAAATCATTGAAAAAGTATTTGCCGAGTTTAGCTTAAAACACCGGGTGTAAGACGAACTCGTTATTTCAATGTTTAACAAAGTAAAAAACTTCAGCAACCAAAAAAAGTAGACCAAAATTTACTACTATTTCACTATTTTAAACTTTATAGACCCGAGTTATTGAAATGTTTTTTTTTTATTAAAAGAATAGGGCCGAATGAATGCGAAAGTGTTTACGCATTTTTGATAACACACTTTAAAATGGAAAATTTTTATAAAGATTATCAATTTATAACTTTGTTTTGCGAAGCGTTTGAAACCCCCAAGAAGCAGCCATTATGCCAAAGTCTCTTTCAATTATCATTGGGTAAACCCCCATGTATAAGGCGCAATCTTTTTTACAATTTTAAAAATTTCTTTTTATAAATGGCATTTTCACGGTAGGTGAGACAGACAACCACTGACCTTGGCTCAGTCCTAGCACCACCAGAACCAAGACAAAACACGTTTTTGGAATTGCCATTTTATCAAGCACTGGCTATGGTTCATATCTCAGTAGGCTTTTGTTTAAATAGCTTGAAAATTTCAACGCTGTCCATTAAGTTGAAGAGCCTTCTTCATTAAAAAATGAATTTTTAAAATAATTGTTCTATCGACTTTGAGATTAGAATAGTTAGAAAAAGCGCAGTCTAGTTATAGCCCTCATATGACAATTGATTAAAATGTAGAAAGAAAAGCTCTTATCAATTTCAGCCTGGTGACAATGATGCCTGGTGCTATCTCAGTGGAGGACTGAGATAGCCTTATCTTTAGAAGGTACTCAGAGATAATTCTCTTCTAGCCGTGAAATTCATATCTCAAAAATAATCTATAAATTTTACAATATTACATTTATAAAAAATTGAGTAATAACTGCAATAAAAGTTGAAAAGTGGTTTTTAATAGCGAAATAGAGTGGATATTTGATTTGGAGTTTAATCAACTAACTGAGACACAATGAAAAATCATAAAATCAACTTAGTTTTTCGTACATTGTCATGATATAAAAACTACATTAAATATGCATTCTTGTGCAAGTAAATTTAAAATGAATAAAATAGATGAAGAATTGCTAAATTTGCGTCGTGAAGATGACAAAAATAAATAATAAAAAGTTAAATCACTAAATAAAATGATTTAATGGCATTTAAGATATTTTCAAAGCTATAAAACAACGTCTAATTTTTGCCCATAGCAAAAATAATAGATGGAATAGATTATGACGCTGAATCATTAGGATAAAAATAACAAAACAGATCAGTTCATAATACTAATATACGTTCTGGGGTGATAGAATTGAATAGGTTAGTGGATTATTGATGCTTAACAACATTTGTGTGAATTTAAAAGTAATTTAAGAGAGTTGAAAATAGAAACCTAAGCAACAGACAAAGTAGGAAGGTTCAGTCGATTGTCTTATCTAATAAATTATTCTTTAAAAAAATATTTCATTTATATTTTTATCTATTTTTAAATAGTTTACTCACAATTTCTAAAATACCATTCCGATTATTTCATTGCAAAGAAAAAAAGAGAGACAAGTGCAACTCAACGATCAAAGCAAAACTACGAAACCTCAGGAATCGCTTTATATTTACAATTAATTCCAAGAAAACACAGCGAAAAATGAATACGCACTATGAGTTTTGCATTATTGGCGATGATGAAAATTTAATATTACACATAATATTAATATATTATTATATATAATTTCGTTCATTTATTTACTTATTTATCATTATTAATATTATTATTAACTTTTCCATAATTAAGTGGTCTTGAAGCCCGTCCGGGTTTACGCCACGTTAATAATACTCGTCGTTGTATTGTATTGTATTGTATGATTTAATTATATTATTATTTACAATATTAGTATATTATTATATATAATGTCGATCTTTTATTATATAATAGAATAAAATATTATATTATTATTCTATAAAATAATATTATACTATTAAATAATATATTATATTACAAAACTTATCCTTCGTCCCGTCATTGGTTTTGTAGCCATTTATAAATAGTATGCATTGACTGACCAGTTCACAGGGCAAGAGGGGCGATCTAAATGTGCTTGAGAACGCCTCTATTCAGTCGAGGAAAGCCCTCAGGAAGTCTTACAGATGTAGTGAGCAGGTAGTTGGACCATTGGGCAGAGCAGGGTGAAAATGGTGAATGATAATTAAGATAAATAGGTTTTTGAAAGATTATTATCATAACATTATAAATGATCAATAAAAATAAATTTTTAAGGATCATCATCATAACATTTTATTTTAAAATATCATTATCATAATGATATCATGTTAAATGATCAGTATCATGAACACCATCATCATATCACGTATCAAGTAAAATGAATAGAAGTTTAGTCAGTCAGTAATCAGTCATCAAAAAGTGTGTGATTTTGAGAAATGTCAAAATTATGACAGAAAGTTTGGCTGAGACCATGGACACATTAACTGTCATAGTGAGCGCCAAAAGTAAAAGGATGAATAAATAGAACTTTATTTTTAAAATATATAAAAACTCGACGCTAAATCATGCTTAAAAGTGAAACTAAAAATGTATCCTCACAGGACTAATGGCGGTAGGTAGTATCGAAGGAAAATAAAATGGTGAATCCACTAGATGAGTCGTGGGGAAGACTTGAATCGAAATGATATTTACACTGTAAATTGTCGGCCGTATTCACAGATTCTCGTATTCATTGCAATGATTGGAGTGAACGGAATGGTCAAAAGTGGCCATATACCCCTTCTATCAATAAAAACAAAAATAATGAATTCGGTCAAGACTTAAAATCAATAAAATAGTATTGAAACGAGGATCGAGTGGGCTCAAAACAAATAAAATATCATAATTGATGAAATGGTAGATGAATATAAAATAGAAATATATAATCAATGATTACTTTTTTACAAATCATCATTCATCGGAACGACACCAAATAAGACAACAGCGTGAAAAGAATTACATGCATTGATACGGCCTGCATGTTACCAATAGAAATAAGTCACGCATCTTTAACAACGGAAAAAGCACAACGAACGTCATAAAAAAGGACCTAATCACATTTAAAATAAATCATAAACGGACCTCAAACAACTTTTTTGGCGCGATTTTTTGAAGACTTTTCGTTGAATTAAAAACCTAGATGGAGGAGGAGATATGATGAAGGCGCCTCAGTCGATGACGGTCGCAGCAGATGACAGCGGCAGCATCAGTCAACCCCATCGAAGCAGTCGGAGTTCTCGATCGAGAAGAGAATCTTGCGCTTCATCTCCTCGAACGTGTCGTAGGCTGGAAGGTCGAGACGGTTGAAACTGGGGTGTTTTATGATGATGATGCGATGGTGATGATGATAGTTATGATGATCGATGAAGCGATGGTGATGATTATGATGATGCAATGATGAATGATGATGATGATGATAACAATAAAAATGTTTAATATATCTTATATTGAGGGGTTGTTCTGAGTTGAAATCGATAAAATAAATCAACTTTAAAAGAAAACAAACAAGCAATCACTTCCCAAAAACCTGCACACCTTTGAAAGTGGAGCACATAAATACTAATTGATCAATAAATAAAACCCCATCTAATCCAACATGAAATCCTCCTTCCATCCATAAGACCCCCTTTGAATAAAAAATAAATCCTTCCCTCAATTTAACCTTAACCCTACCCTCCTCCCAGATCCCCCCACCCTCCCTCCCTCATTCCACAAAGACATGCTAGCCACAATCCCCTTCAAAATCATCTCACCCCCCTCCAAGATCACCTCACCCCCAACCCTCACCATGTGTGAGCCCTGGGTAGGAGGGTGGCGTTGCCCCACTTGGTGACGGTGAATGGTTGGTGGCCGTTGCTGCCGTACAGTTCGGAGAAGCCGTTCATTGGAACTCTGGAAGTGCCTGTGTTGTCAGCGAGGAGAGGATGGTGGTGATGGAGCGGTGTGGTGTGGTTTGGTGAAGGTGTGCTGGTGTGTTTTGGTGGTGTTGTGGTGTGTTTTGGTGGAGATGGAGTTGTGTGCTTTGGTGGAGGTGTTTGTGGTGTGGTGTGAAGGTGATGATGGTTTGGTTTGTGGTGGAGGTGGTGTGGTTTAGTGTATGGCTTGGCTATGTGCCTTGTGCGGCTGATAGAAGAATGTTTTGTATGTTTTTGCATTATTGGTATGACGTGGAAGTGTTGCGGTGTGGGGTATTAGATCGTGTGGTGTCGTAAGATGTTGTGCACGGATAAATGGACCTTAACTAAAATAGACCTTGGAAAAATATCTCAAAATAAGCTTTCCTTGAAAAGGTTAGGGCTAGGAAGAGTTGATGATATTTTTTCTGAGTGCCATTTTTAAGTGCCATTTCATTCAAGGTCTATTTCTATTTCTATTCAGTTCCATTTTGTCCTTAATCAGTGAAATGTGATAGTGCGGTGTGGTGTAATTTTACATTACAATTACATAGCATATGTGTAGTATATATACTAGGTATGGTAAAAGATGCAAGTTTAGATAGGAACATTACGGACCAGTGACGAATTGCAGAAGTCTCGAGCGCTGTTCGTTGTTCAGGAGATAAACCACCTGAGGGGGTGTGAGAGGAGCATCTGTTAGCGTGCTAGAGAGGGCCACTAATAGGCTGTCAAACACAAAAATTCCATCGAACCTGACCGCTCACCCGTCGATCAAAGCATCTCTCAACCTAAAACCATTAACGAGGAACCCTTTTCAATCGAAAGGTTAAATCAAACCATCATCCTCATTCTTATCCAAAAATCCTCCAAAACGAACCCTCCAGAAGTGCACAATAACGGGATGGTTGTGGTTGTAACCACCCTTGTATTTGGTGTGGTTCTTCCAGTCATTCACGTCGATATCTTGCAGGCCAGCGAGAAGCATCTGCGATGAAGCGGTGAAACCCGATGAAGCTTTTTACAAAAATTCTCTAACAAACCTCTTCCCGCGCATAATTCAACCCCTGATGCATTTTCTCCCACTCGATCTAACGACACTCAGCGACGATCAGCACCTCGACTTCGTTGGGGTCGAAGATGGAAAGCAGTTGCTTGGGGATGATCTCGAAGAAGCCGCGCATGAAGTGGCTCATCTGCTTGCGCACGCGGTTGATGAAGCGCCAGCGTATCACCTGACTGTGTGGTGTGGTGGGTGGGTGTTTTAAATGGTGGTGTTGTGATGTGGTGTTTTAGTGGTAGTGCGACGTGTGATGCACTGGTGGTGTTGCGATGATGTGGTGGTGACTGTATGATTTGGTGGTGGGTTGGTGTTTTAATGATGTGGTGGTGGCTCGGTGTTAGAATAGTAGCATTGTAATGTGGTGATGGTGAATGTTTCAATAGTGATGTTGTGGTGGGTGGGGGTTCAAACGGTGGTGTTGTGATGTGGTGGTAGTTGCTGTAATGATGTGATGGTGGCTGGGTTTTTTAATGGTGGCTGTGTGATGAAGTGATGGATGGGTGTTTGATGTAGTGGTGGGTGCCCGGATGGGTGTTTTGATAATGGTGTGTCATGTGATGTGTGTTGTTGCTTTGATGCAGTGTTGTAGTGTGTGGTGTGCGAATAGCGGTGTGCAGTGTTGTTGCTTTGATGCAGTGTTGTAGTATGTGGTGTGCGAATAGTGGTGTGCAGCTGTGACATAAATAAATAGTGGCAAAGTCATAATGAAATGGTCATGGCGATAGTGTAACAATAATAAAATACAAATGAAACGATATGTATGCGTAGTTTCGAATTTTGCGGTGGTGGTGTAGTAAGTGTGGACTTTTTGAGCGAGGGAGATCGGCAAAAGAGCGCTGAGGACTCACTCGATGTACTGTATCTTGTTCTCGTTCGTCACCCGGATCTCCTTGCCGTTAGGGATCAACTCACGTTCTGACTTCTGAGTAATAAATAAATATAAAATATATAAATAAAAATAAATCAATAGTCTTTTAATAAAAAAATAAAATATATGATAATTAATAAATAAAATATTTATTAATAATAAAATAAAATATTTATTAATTACAAAATAATACGATATACTAACAACAATAATAGTTTACAACAACAACGACAACAAACATAACAGACAATAATAAATTTTATTAAACAACGTATACATAATTAATTACAAACGACATAATTTGCACATAAAAACAGTCATCCTCCTCCTCCTCCTACTCTTCTTCCTCCTCCTCCTAATCCTCCTCCTCCTCCACCTCCTTCTCATCCTCATCCTCCTCCTCCTCCTCCTGGGTCACTAACCTCTCCGAAGACGTCTTCGTCGACCGAGAAGGTCAACTCGAGTACCTCCGGATCGTTCTCTAACATCCACACCATCGAGTTGTAGTACTCCGAGTCCTTTGGTGGTTGTGGGTGTGGTGGTGGGTGCTGGGGGTGGGGGGGGGGTATCGGTGGTGAGTGGTGTTGGTTGTGGGTGTGGTGTGGTGGTGGTTGTGTGGTGTGGTGAGGTGGGGGATTGTGATGGGGAGTGGTGTAGTGGTGCTGGTGAAATGGTTGTATGGTGTGGTGTGGCGGGGTAAAGTGGTTGTTTGGTGTGTTGTGGTGGTGTTGAGAAGTGGAAAGTGTTGGTTATGTGGTGGAGTAGTGGTCACCACCATCATCATCATCATCATCATCATCATCATCATCATCATCATCATCATCATCATCATCATGACTCACCACGGCCTCCATGTCTTTCAGTGTGATTGGTCGGTCGAGCATCATCTTGTAGAAGGGTCTTATGAAGTAGGCTGTGATTTAAAATGATTTAAAATATTAATAAATAGGATTTTTGATTAATTAAATATTAATAATGAAATAAATAAAATAAAAGGAATACTACTACTACGACCACTAATATTAATAATAATAATTAATATAAATAATAATTAAATAAATAACAATATCAAGTAAGGTATAGTCTCACCATCGATCAACCGGCCATGATAGACAGCCATTGCGCAAACACGGCCTATGAACCTGTTGCCATTGAAAAAATTATTTATTATTAAATATTATTATTATTCATATATTTATTATTATTAATATATTTATAAATATTTATAAACTTATTATTATTAATATATTTATTAATATTTATATATTTATTATTATTAATATAATTTATGTTTTTATTTTTCTTATTGTTGTTTAAAATAAAATATTTTTAATTTATCAAAACTATCACTATCAGCACTACCCACCCCCCTCCCCACCGGAAGTAAGAGAGATGTTCTTCATTGGCGAGACCCGATAAGGGATTGATCTGAAGCGTGTAGTCATCGCTGTGGTGGTGTGGTGGTGGTAGTAGTAGTAGTAGTAGTAGTAGTAGTAGTAGTAGTAGTAGTAGTAGTAGTAGTAGTAGTAGTAGTAGTAGTAGTAGTAGTAGTAGTAGTAGTAGTAGTAGTAGTAGTAGTAGTAGTAGTAGTAGTAGTAGTAGTAGTAGTAGTAGTAGTAGTAGTCGTAGTAGTAGTAGTTAGTTGTAGTAGTAGTAGTAGTAGTAGTAGAAGTAGTAGTAGTAGTAGTCGTAGTAGTAGTAGTAGTAGTAGTAGTAGTAGTAGTAGTAGTAGTAGTAGTAGTAGAAGTAGTAGTAGTAGTAGTAGTAGTAGTAGTAGTAGTAGTAGTAGTAGTAGTAGTAGTAGTAG